>BPLQ01009318.1:0-68820 GCA_021605075.1 Caerostris darwini
TCGCAACAAACAATCTTTAATAACATTGTTATCTGGGAAGGAGTTTCCGGAAAAGAATGATGCATACTTGTATTTCTTATGCTGGATAACATGGAAAATTCCCATTAAACAATTTGCCTCAATTCAAAAATAATTTACTTATGTTTAATGATATTGTTAATAAATTAGTTCATTAAAAAAATAAATTTTCAAAAATTTGGGGGTTTACTTTAGCAGACTCCATTTGGTAGCCCAGTGCTAATGCCTGCAAAAAAACAGTGTAGCGTGTATATTGCAATAATTGCTTTGAGAAACCAGCAGACTCTTGGTGGGGAATGTCCCGAAATGTCTCACATCCACAACTGGACTGCATGAACTATAATTTTACTCATTAAGAATTACTTGTTTTACTACTCAATAGGTTCTGAGTGGTAAAGTCAGCTAGGACCACTTTTAGGAAGTAAGTATAACACATTTCTATTTCGTATGAGAAAAGACAAAGAAACTACTAATAGGCAACTTGAATCAATGCAAAGATTTAAAAGTCGTTAATTATTATACATTAAATATTAAATAGGTTTGGGTATATTTAATAAAATTATTTTTCTAACATTCTAATGTTTATTTAATCAAACCATTGGGCCTGAAGCACTTGGGTAAGCACTCAATTTCAAAAAATAAAAAGAAACTTTTAGTTAAAAGTTAAGTGTTAGATTCGTGGAGTATGCTACAATCATTGCTTTGAGAAATGAGTAGAATCGATTGAAAATGTGATTAACTATTTCATATCAATAACTGAGCTGCTTGGCTGGTTTTATATTATGAATAACATTATTTTCCTCCCCTCCCCTCACCTCACCTCAATTCTATACAAAGATACAATGTTGTTTCACTAAACAGGTGATGCTCATTTTAAAATGATCAGCAAATTATAGGGTTTATTCAACAGCAACTTTGAATGTGGCATGTAAGTTGTAGATTCATTGTTGTTGGTTGTTGATGGCTTCCTACAATAAGGACAAATAAACTATTGCTTAATGTACAAGAGCTTGAAAATGTTTCAATTTAGCATTTTCATCGAAACTAAGTTCAAAAGGAAATAAATAAAACGTTTAAGTGCTTCAAAAATACATATGGGATATCACTAAATAATTACAGAACGCAATGAATTAAATAATGTTTAACGATTAACCACGTTTCAATTTATCCATACAGGGTGACACTTTCTCTAAATCCTTCTCACGTAAAACACATCCCTTAACCACATCTGCCTCTTGTGTGCTGTCTGATTTGTGACGTTGCAACGCCAAAATGCAACGATTGTTAATTCAGTGGTTTCGTCAAGTTATAGCCTCCGGCCAATAAAAGTGGCCTTCTCCCTTCGATGTTGTAATTACAGGAAGCAAGCGGATTTTTCGTGAAGAAGCTATTCTATTACTCTGATCGAGAAAAGAATGTTTAGTGGTCTATGTCCCTGATTTCGTCCATTCCTAAGACGTGATCATGCTGAGTAATGAGGGGTTTTCGGAAGGAATGGAATTAGTTCTTTCTCGGTTAGCTTATCAACAAGGTTGTGAAAAGTCACTTTCTGGCATATTGTTTCTTATAGTGTTTTCAGATTAATCAGATGGGAAAGGGTAATACAATGGTGTTTTTAAAAGGTTCAGATGCTGTAGTTTATAATTCAGTTTACTTAATATTTAAGGGAGGAAAGATATTGGTTAATGCTATTTTTCAGAAATGTCTTTTCTATTTATTTTACTTTCTGTCTTCTGATATTTAATTTAATAATATGTTTATAAACATTGTTTAGTATTAATGATAGAAGGGAATTAAAGTGGAAAATGCCGTATATAATGTTTAATAAGCAAATATAATGAAGTATAATTTTAAAAACGCCTTTTCTATTTATTTTACTTTCCGTTCTTTTGATATTTAATGCAATAATATGTTTGTAGCATATTTTAACACAATGATAGAAGGGAAATAAAGGGGAAAATTCGGTACACAATGTTTAATAAGCAAATATATCGAAGTATAATTAAAAAAAAAAGCCTTTTCTGTTTATTTTACTTACTGTCTTCTGATATTTAATGCAATAATATGTATGTAGCATATTTTACCATAATGATAGAAGGGAAGTAAAAGGAATAATTTCACACATAATATTTAGTAAGCAAATATTTTGAAGTATAATTTTAATTAAAGGTATAGTACGGTATTAGAATTAAAAATCATTTATCTGAAATATAGTTTTGCTAAACTAACAGGAAAAAAGTAATGAACAAAATGCTATTTTTTATTAATATTAGTTTAAATAATTTGGCAAAGTTTAACTAATTTTAAAGCCTTTAATTTTATATAAATATCATTCTGCAAATTCTCTTCAAAAGAAATTTAAACAATATATCTATAAATGTACAAGTACGAAAAAATTGTAATTTACGGAAAATTATATACTTTCTAAATAATAATTAACAATTTATAGTTGAGATTGTTTCTTTGTAGATAGCTATAAAAATCAAAATTGAAATTATTTTTAAATACATTCAAATCAAAGAAATTTTTTTTATAAAATTTAAATTTAAAGATTTTGTACAATTATAAATAGAATTAGTCAAGCGATTATTATTTTATCACTATTGGAAGCAAAAGTATTTGAAATGAAAAATATTCAAATGTCATACATATTTTTACTTTGAAACCAATCAAAAAATTTTATTTATTTTAAATTATTTAGAAAAAAATATTATTTTATTATAAATATATCTATATAAGTTCACAGGGAGAATTTTTTTAAGGAATGGTTCTCCACTTGAGTGTTATATGAAAAAAGAACTAGAAAACTTACACCAGGAAGTCTGACAACCGTTGCAAGAATATCACAGCATATACTGCAAGAAACGTCTCCAGTTGATTCAATAATAGTTGATAGTTTTTTTTTTTTTTTAATTTTAATTCGTTTTTTAAAATATATTTAATTCTCAAAATTATTGAACTTAAGTGAAAAATGCGCAGAGGAATCGTAAATAACAACTATAGATGAAATTTCAAAAAATTTAAGAACTTGCTTAAATCAACAAAAGGCATTTATATCCAAAATCAAAAATCTCTCAAACTTAACAACTCATATTAGTTTTTATTATCGCTACTCTATGATTATAAAAGAGTTTGAACACTTATTGATCAATCAAAGCTGAACAAGTTTCATTTAAGGATGTGCTATGTTTACTGCTGATGTACATTGTCTCACAAAAAATAATTGTCATCAGAAATCCGCTGCACTGTACTCAAACAAGAATAGGGATGGACTTCCTTACAGCACATCATAAAGATGTTCTTGTTTCCAAGAAACCTGATACCTTCTTTAAATCGTTAGGTTTTGTTTTCTTCAAGAAGCTTAGAAAATCGTTATCCTTCTTGAAGCAAATGATGCCAGTAATGGTGATATTTATCAGGTTCAGTCAGGCGATGTGATGTTATCTAAAAATATGGTTGATTCTGAAGTACTTCGGCCTTTTTGTAATTGTCTTTTTGTCAAATCGACTGAGACTTTTTTAAAGTTTATTCATTCGTTTTATTTATAAATCTAGATATTTTTGGAGAAAGGCTTATTTGGGTCTATTTTACGAATCTGTATTTTTTATGTATATTTTAATTTATTTATTGGCTTCGATTGTATCAAAAAAAATATTCAACACATTGATGTTGCTTATAGAATATGCAACTGCTAATCTTATTTTTCGAATGATTTTATGAAGATTTTATCTTTTTCTGACTAGTTTATTCCTACTTACTTATTATTTAGTTTAATTTAAGTGTTTTAAATTAACGTTTCTTAAAAAGTAAAAAGAAATTAAGTAATAATGATTCATATTATGGTAAACAAATTAAATATGTGTATTTCCGTATCAAAGAAATGCAATTGACAAATAAAACCAAAAATTATCTTAATTCAATCTCTTAATAAGTAATTTAAGTATGTGCTATGTTTATTTCAGATGTACATTATCTAACAAAAATAACTGCTATCAGAAATCCGCTACACTACACCTAAACAAGAATAGTGATAGGGTTCCTTATAACACATCATGAAGATATTCTTGTTCTAAGAATCTGATGCCTTCTTTAAATTGTTAGGTTTTGTTTTCTTCGAGAAGCGTAGAAAATCGTTATCGTTCTTGAAGCAAATGATGCCAATAATGGTGATATTTATCAGGTTCAGTCAGGCGATGTGATGTTATCTGATGTGATCTGAAAATATGGTTCCGCAGCTACTTCTGCCATTGTTTGTAATTGTCCTTTTTCTCGCACATTTGAGTCAAAATCTATTCTGAAAATTTTTTTTAAAGGTTTTTTTCCATTCGTTTTATTTACAAATCTAGATATTTCTGGAGAAATGCTTGTTTGGGTCTAGTTTACGAATTTGGATTTTTCATGTATTATTTTAATTTCTTTACTGGCTTCAATCATCTCAAATAAAATATTCGACACAGTGATGTTGTTTATAAAATATGTAACTGTTGATCGTATTTTTCAAATGATTGTATGAGGATTTTATTTCTGTCTAGTTTATTTCATATTTATATATTTTTTAGTTTAATTTATGTGTTTTAAATTAATATTTCTTAAAATATAAAAAGTAATTAATTAATAACGATTCATATTATGATAAACAAATTAAATATGTGTATTTCTGTTAGAAAGAAATACAATTGGAAAATAACACCAAAAACTATCTCAATTCAATCCATCAATAAATAATTTAAGTATGTACTATGTTTATTCTGATTATTACAATGTCTCACAAAAAATAATTGCCATCAGAAATCAGCTGCACAAGAATAGGGATGGGCTTCCTTACAACACATCATGAAGATGCTTTTGTTCCAAGAATCTGATACCTTCTTTAAATCGTTGGGTTTTATTTTCTTCACGAAGCTTACAAAATCGTTATCGTTCTTGAAGCAAATGATGCCAGTAATGGTGATATTTATCAGGTTCAGTCAGGCGATCTGACATTATCTGAAAATATGGTTCTGAAGCTGCTCCTGCCTTTTGTTGTAATTGTCCTTTTTTCTCGCACTTTTGAGTAAAAATCGATGCTGAAAATTCTTTTTAAAGTTTTTGTTATTCGTTTTATCTACAAATCTAGATAGTTCTGCTGAAGGGCTTATTTGGTTCTATTTTACGAGTTCGGATTTTTCATGTGTAGTTTAATTTATTTACTAGCTTTGATTGTCTCAAAAAATTTACACAAGGATGTTGTTTATAGAGTATTCTATTACTAATCATATTTTTCAACTGATAATTTTAAGTTTTTATCTTTTCCTGACTAGCTTATTCATACCTATATATTTTTTAAAATTTTATTTACTTATTTTAAATAAATATTTATTAAAAAGTAAGAAGAAATTAATTAATAATGATTAATATTATGATAACGAAATTAAATATGTATATTTCCATAACAAAGAAATGCAATTGACAGATAACACCAAAAGTTATCTTAATTCAGTCTCTTAATAAATCAGTGCTGCTTGAATTAGGATCCAATAAAAATGTCTGTATCTAGTAGATCAATTGTTTGGTTTTTGTTAGTGAAGAGTATTGGTGATTTGAAAATGAGAAAATTTGGGACGACTATAATAATGTCTTGCATTAACTTGAGTAAATTGGAAGGAATTTTCTGGATTTTCTTCCATGTGATATTCATTTTATTAGCTATAAAATTAATTTACTCTTTACAGAATGACATTGTTTCATTCTAATTTTATTCACACTTATATATTTTTTGTTTAATGTATTTTAAATTAATATTCTTAAAAAGTAAAAAGTAAATAATTCATATTACGGTAAACAAATTAAATATGTGTATTTTCGTAACAAAGAAATGGAATTGACAAATACCACCAAATATTATCTTAATTCAATCTCTTAATAAATCAATGCTGCTTGAATTACGGTCCAATGAAAATTTATGTAACTAGTAGATCACTTGCTCTGAAACGCATCGATTACGATCTTGTCCCTGCTAGTGAAAAGCACTGGTGTTTTGAAAATGTGAAAATTTGGGACAACTATAATATTATCCTATATTAACCCGAGTAAACTGGAAGGAATTTTCTGGATTTTCTTCCATGTGATGCATATTTTATTAGTTATAAAATTAAGTTACTTTTTGCAGAGAATGAAATTGTTTCATCGCAATGGTTTTAAATCAGTAAACTGTATATGAAAATCGAAATTCTTTCGAAAACTAAATGCAAGTGTCACATCATCATAAAAACAATTTAATTTTTCTGTACAATTTTTCACAAAATTTTCAAAGATTAAATCTATAATTATTAAAACAATATATAAAAATAATTTAAAGAAATGTAAAGCCATTTAATATGATTTTTTTTCACTTTGTAGTGTTTGATTAATGATAACCTCAATCTTGAAGTTTATTTATTTTGTAGGTAAGATTTAACAGACATATACCTTTTTCTTTTATAGAATAGTATAACACACCAACAGTGCGAATAATGACAGTTTTAATACCTCTTAAACACTTGCAGTTTAGCAACTGAACTCGCGGACGATTCTCGCCAAATCTAGAGATCTCTCCATTCGAACGCCAACAGTAGTAATTCCCAGCATGAAGCCAATCAATACGTCCAATAGGAAGAGTGGCGCCTCGGGCCCCTTTGCATCCCCTCTCGGTTTCAGATAGAGGAATGTAACAGAGAAGTCCAAAGAGGAACCCCCTTCTCCTATCTACTCGCAAAGTTCACTTTAAGTGTACAAGTTTAACCCTTTTCAGGGATTCTGGGACACGAGACCCTCAAGTTCAATAGGGGACGGATTTGGAGAGCATGGACCTCAGACTTTTAATCAAGAGATATTGGATGTCCCAAGCTTAAATGTCGTGTGGAGGCGGAAAATTAGGTCGTGGAATTCGAGTGAGTAACTCACAAGTTTCAACAGGGAAAACGCATCAAAATGTGTAAAGTCACCTTCAGACGCGTCATTTGTTGATCTTGAAACTGTTTGTTGAATCACTCTTAGCAATACTCTCATCAATAATCCTTCTGAAAAGTTATAAAATCGCTTTAAGAGAAAAATTGGGGATGAAACCTTAAATCACACTTGCGAAAAGTTGTTAACAGTATTATAAATTTATTTATAAAAAATACATACCCCTTTCTTATTAAGTTTAAGAACAGTTTACTGAATTAGCCAATGAAATATTTTGAGAACTGATTCTTAAATAAATGCTGGTTCAATTTAATTAAATGAGTTTTACTACATTTTTGGTGAATTGATATTTTCTCGTTTTGTTTTAATAAACGTAATCAAAACATTACGTGGTGGAACTAGACATATTAATTACAATTTCAGGAACAATAATGTATTTAGGGCAATATATTTAATTTTTTTATGAGAAGTTATCTCCGAAAGATTAATCAGATTTATATAAACATGCATTTACACAATTTAATTTATCTTTAAAATTAAATATGTCTTAAGGCAATTTATTGTATTGTTTAAGGTAAATAAATTTTATTTTATTAAATGAAGTTCATTAAGTACAGTATTCAATAGAGTAAAAAAAGATTTCCAAAAAGTAATAAATAAATGAATGAAAAATAAAATTTGCATTTAGGATTCAATGACAATACAATAAATCTCGAAATAAATTATCACTCACTGTTTTATGTGTATGTATGTATATTACATTATAAAAAAATTATTACTCACAGTTAAACGTATATAACTATGATAAAATATGATATATATACACAGAGGGTGTTCACACTATACAAAAGATTAGAATTTTTTTATCTGATATATTCAGTCCGATAGCCCTTTGTTGAACTATCGTTTTACATCATGATTTCCATGATGCTTTCCATTATGTCCTTGATCCTGCGCCACTTTGACCAGAAGACAATCCAATGTCTTGGGATACCATTTATAGTATATTTTAAATTCTTATTGCGCAATAATCAATGAAAAACACATCGGGTACTTGAATGAAATGCATTTAAATGGAATAGTCTCAACTTTGGCTTAATTTTTAATTTTTTCAAATATAGAGCAGTATATTTAGAGGTATGACTGGTAACTTTATCGTGATGGAATATAATACAATTAAGGTTGTTTGTATAAATCGATTTTTCTTTTACGAAAGTTGATGTTAAAACATATTTGTGATAGTAATGCGAGTTTTTCCATTTTCCTTATTTTAAGTTCTACTTATGAGACAATCCAGTACTAATCATAAACCTTTAGCCACACTTCCTTGTTTCTTCTGAACCTGACTGTGTCTTCACTTTTTTCTAATGTAAATATTTTTTTATTGCTATTTGCTAAATATATCCAAGCATCACTAATTGTAATTACATATGTTCATTTTTCACTTACAATCAAAAGTTTTCATACAACAATTTCTGCATAGTCATAGATTACGTCTTAGTCCCTTTTTTCGTGTTAGCCAATGAACATCAATTTTTTTTTTAATTTGGATTAGATTTAAATCACATTTTATAATTTCGTCAAAAACTCCTACTCAGATATTTTAAATTGGTTTGGTTTGGTTTGTACGGTCATCTTGTGCACATTTTAGGCTAAACAGACCGGGAACTACAGTTTAAAGTGGATTCCGAACCACTACAAACATCTACGGTTCCACTGGGACTCGAACCCTAAACCTGTATATTTTAAGATGAGATAGTTCTTTGGATGTTTAGAAATTTTTTTTTAAGTATGTGATGTATATTTCATACATAAGCATATATTTTCTGCCTTTTTTTTCCGGTCAATTGTAAAATATTTTTGCTGACATTTCTTTTTTTTTTATTAATTATAGCAATTATTAATAAAAAAGGAAAATAAATAATTAATAGCATTATTAACTAATAAAAAATAAATAATTAATAAAATTATAAAATAATTATAATAATTATTTTGTGTAGAAGTAATAAAACCATGTTTTTTACATCTTCGGCAAAATTATAACCATAAATTCTTTGTTTATTTTCAAACGACATTTTAAAATCTAACAAATCAATGATATGGACGAAAATTAAACTCCTTTCCAATTGTATGGATTTCAGGTTTTTTTATTCATTTAAATTCCAATTATGGAGAAAGTCAAAACGTCCAAAAATGTCTGAACATTCCCTGTATAATTATATATATATATAAACACAAAACATCAGCACAAAACCAAAAGAGAATTGACGAGATGTGAGATTAGGAACACGACATTTTGTACCAGAAAAATCACTACAAGCATTCACTACATGTAAACTGTATAACAAAACCATTATAACATTCGAAATTCAAAACCCATGGAAAAAACAGACAGAAAGAAATCGATAGAAATTATTCAAGATTTGTTTCATAATCTGCAGCAGCGAAATTGAAAATAATTAGATAAAAACAAACATCAAAAGGTTGATATTTGTTGAAGAAAGGGTGTGAAACATGTTTCCCAAGAAATCCATAAAACCAGAAATACTATTTATTCTTTATATATATTCTTTAAATATATATATATAAAAGTCTGCTTCTTATTATATATTATATATATGTATGTGTGTAAGAAAAATAGTAGTTTCTATCTAAAACATTTCCAGGAATTATTAAAAATGCATCGATTCCTGAAACCTTTCAGTAGGAACACTGTTCAAGATATCTGGTTTCTATCATTAAATTCTGTACCAACTGAATGGATGTATGGGTGTGTTTTGTATCACTGTGTGAATGTCAGCTGCACTTTATAAATGATTCCTTCAAATGTCAATGTACATGGTTCTGCTGGAAGATGAATTGATCCCCCATTGTTTTGGAAGTTACTTTAACCTACCAAGCAACTAACAATTCTCTTAACTATTCGGCTATCATCTCTAAAGAAATTTTCAGTTTTTGTTTTACATGCATTTATTATTATTACTATTATTAAAATAGAAAAACGAGTGTTTACTTGAAATAATCCATACAATAATTCTGACAATATCTATGGTTTTTACTTGAAAGGGGGATGCACCTCGTACTTAGCAACATATAACATAAGGTTTAAGAATATATTACGATCAAGGCTTACGATGATTACTGTTTTGAATAATAATAATAATAATAAAATATTTCAAAACAGAAGACATGTTTTTTGAATAAATAAACGAAATCGAATATTTAAGATTTTTGAACCTTAAATAATTGTTTTTTTTTTCTTTTGGTTAGTTTCAAGGACATATTCCACAATTTGAACACCTATAATACAAATTTTGAATTTTAAATTAATGCTCTTTTGGCATAATTTTTTTACGTTTTCTTTTTAAAATTTTAGCCTTATTTTTAACTTAAATTCCAATAACGTAGATATGTATATAAAAATGTATCTAAAAATAAGAATGTATTTATTTGTATTTTATTTGAATATTTATAAAAAGTGTATTTAACTGTTCTAAATTAGTTCTAGTTTATTTGAATAATTTTCCAATATTTTAAACCCGCAATTTAAAAGTCTACTTCTTATTCTATATTTTAAGTGACAGAAGTTTATCATGTTTTTGAGCAAATAAATTTTATATCAGAATTTTAAAAAGATGTTAGTAAAATTTCCTGTGAGTACATTTTTTGTTAAGTCATTCCTTTTAAACTTAAATTCGTTGAAATTATCAATAAAATTAAATAAACGATTATAATTTATTTTAAATGCTTCCTTCATACATTTGGTTGTATGCCCATTTAAATTGAAATAGATTTTATAAATAAATTTTATTTGTAATTCTTTTTAAATAACTAATCTTGCTTTGAAATAGATTAATACATATGTGTGATGAAATTTAATTAAATAAAACGAAATTGAAAAAAAAATTATTTGGAATGGAAGGATTATAATATGAGAAGCAAATATGAATGTTTTTCGTCTTAATTCTGTAATATATAATAATGGATTATCTATAAAAAATATTTTCTAATAGTCCAAGATAAAAACTTTTTACCTTGTTATGTAGTTTAACTTCGATTTAACTCTGTAATTAACTTTTGACTTCAAAATATTGATTTTTTTACATTATTTTTTAATATTTAATCTGCATTAATAGCTTAAAATGCAAATACAAGATACTGAAGTTATTTCAGCATGTTACATAGAAAGAGTAACAGAATTTTATATTTAATTTAATTAAATATGCTAGTTAAACTCCTGCTTAAGATTAAAACCAAATTCAATCCTATTCAATTTGTTAGATTTTTCTAAATTAATGTTATTGGGATAAATTACATATTATACATTTTTAACGAAAATTTTAAATTATAGATGGAATAATTATTTAATATGAATTAATCCATTTAATCAAAATAAATTTAACATTATTTATGTAAGAGATATAATATTTTTAAATAAAATTACAGCATTTGAAACTTTACAAATAATATAATAAGGTAGGAAATAAAAGATTCCTAACTTAAAAAGCTATTAATTCGTCCTGATTCGTTATTTTTAAAGTAAAAAGAAAAATTTTAATCTACTCCAAAACGCACCCAAATATTATCCATATTAATCCAATCATTAAAGATTTGAGGAGAGCGAGACTGTCTATGATATGTTTGTGAAAAGTATTGAAAATGTTTATTTATTCACCATCCAGATGATTAAATTTTCATATATATTAAGATTAATTTTATTTAAAAAACTAATAAACATTATAAATAAATTAAATTAACTTAGAATTTTGTTTTTTCTATGCCTGGTATTTTGACATTAAAATAATAAGGTTGTAGCAACTTTAGCTTTACACTGAGGGCATCAAGATAAGTCTGCTACCTTTCATCTACAGTTTGCCACCCCAAAATAAATGAAATCCCTCTGGGATGTGACTTAGTGGTTCACATAATCCCATCCTCCTCTGGAGCTCAACTAACGGACATCTTGACCTATAGATTAACTGCCCATTCCCAGCAAAGATACGAAATGTTTTGGTTCTGCCTCATTTGTCAAGTTTCATACCAAACATCGTTTTCGAAAGATGAAATGTAATGAAAATGAATTGATGGTATTATCATATTCAAGATAAATTATCATCAACTATATTGATAGCAGAAATATTATTGATTTTTATCTGGCATATAATGTTTAACATCTTTGTTAACTTTGTTAAACATTTTTATCTGGTATATAATGTTAACTATCTTTATATAATATTGAACATTTTTTGATACATTTTAAGGATTTTTTTTAGTAAAGAATTTCAATTTCCTTCGAGAATTTCAATGTTTAGTAAAGATTTTCAATTATTCTGTTTTTTTATATGTTATCTTTCTGACCTATTTCATCCATATTCACTTGAGCACTAAAACATTTTACTTTTGAAATCTGGTCAATTTGAAACTTATTTAAAGATTAAAATATTTCAAAATTTTTTTTAGTTGCATGCAAGTACATTTAAATATTGATTATAGAAATATAAGATTGCATATTTAAATTTACTAGAATGCAATTTTCAATAATTTGTTAGGAAATGCCAAGAAAAAAATTCATAAAAGTACTAAACTTACAAATATATGAAATAAAATATTTAAAAAAGGAGGAAGGAAGAAAGAATGAAAAGAAAAACGGATAAAGAAAGAATCAACGATACATAATTCTGCTTAAGTTCTTTTAATATCCTATTTATCTTTAGCAATTATATTAAATATGTAATTGGATAAATTTAATGTTCCTTGTTAGAGTTTTTACGTAAATACCTGTTTTGTCAGATAAAATATTTTTTAGAAATATAAAAAAAGCAAATGCGTAGTAGTTGGCAATCATAATAGCAATCGACTGCTAATTTAATTCCCTTCCTATTCTGAACAAGAAATTAATTTATCCAGAAACATTTTGCTTAAATGAGAATGGTTTTCTTATATAAGAGAGAAATAAATTATATTGTTTCCTATGTATTTAAAAATATTTCCTTTTTTAATTTTTTGTGTTATAAAAGTAGAATATAACAAATCATCTAAAAATATGGTGAATAATTATATATATGTATATATATATATATATTTTAGAATAATAACCGTGAGTTTAACAGAATATCAACAATGAGTTTTAATAATATAGTAATAACTTTCCTTAAGGCATGCGCAGATAGCATCCCTGCAAATGTTCGTTTAAAATAGTGGTAGCACAAAGTGGTTGCCCAACTATAATTGATGTTGTGTATCATCGAGTTAAATGTTGTTTTAATAATAGTTTGCCGACTATAATGGCATTTGTAAATATCAACACTTTAATCATTGTTGTTAGCAATGAAATAAAAACTTATTTTGACTAACTTAACATCATCACTTCGAGTTTAGTTTGTAACAATAGTATTTTCAGTAGACTAGAGAGAAATTTACTCATGTATAATTTTAATATATTTAGTAACTTAGGTTTAACTTATACTTAGGTAACTACTTTACTTATAAGTGCGCAGAATCATCGGGCTATGTTAATTCCTTTTAATTTTCCTTAAATGTTAATAAAAATTTTTCTTCCTAATAATATAGTAGGTACTGTTTCAATTTACGGAAATCTGAAACTAAAATGTAATTTCATATCAGTGATAAAATAACAAGAATTTTCATCCACAATGAATAAAAGCAAATGGAAGGATAATGAAAACAAAAGTTTATTAAGCATACCTTTTAAATTGCACGTATTTTAGTGTGCCTTTCATATGAGTAACCACTTAAAAGTAAAAAATATATTTTGAAAATAATACACTGCAATTAAAAGGAATTTTACTGCCAACATCTGTAAATATGTATTTTTTTTTTGTACAGCTTAAAAATTAAAAATAAGTTGAAAACAACATATTTATAAATAACAATTCTGCTCACGGAGAGTAACGATTTGAGGTAAAAAAAAATTCGTATTCTTATGAGAAGCCATTATTTCTGTAAAGAGCTATATTTTCTGAAACACGTTCCTAATTTAACTTCTTCGCGAATCCGATTTTTATGTTCTAAGAGATGCAATGGCTAAAGTTTATCAATCGTTTTTGGATAATTTCCAACTTATGGTATTTTTTTATAATCTGATCATTTATATAAAAGACTCGCAATTTTAAACCAATGCGGATAAAGTAGTTGAGCGTATATTGCACATAAATTTTTTTTTTTTTTAAATAGATGGAAATAAAGTTATTGTTTATATTGTTCAAGACATTGTTAATGCTTTATTTTAGAACTTTCCATATATTATTTGGATTGATTAATATTTAAAATTTTAATCACCATTTGTATCAATGCTTTCTTATAATTCATCATATTCAAACGTAATAAAATTTCTTCAAAAAAATTATGTTCCTAAATTGATTTCAAAATAAAAAGCAGTTAAATTTGCAAATAAAAATCTAAGATTAATAAGAGATAATAGATATACATGAACTTCAAAAATTGAATGACAACGAAAAAATAATGAGTTTCACTCATCGTAAATCGACCTATTCGGCTAGATTTAGTTAGCAATGATTTTGTTAATTCCATTGATTTCAGTACTTTTTAAAGCTATTTATTTCATTTACATAATGCATGCCGAAAATGTCACTAAGAAAAAATTCACATGAAAACATTTAAGACATTGTATTTGAATGATTTTGGACGTTAGAATGTTAAATCGTCATTAAATATGTATTTTGAATGTATTATTAATTCATCCGTAAATGAGTGAAATTATTTTATTTACTTACTATTTACTACTTTATTGAAACTATTTAATATTTATATCTAAAATCTAATGTTATTTTTTTCTGTAATATCACATACGAATTCTATCATGAAAACATGACAAACAGCTTACAAAATTTAATTTGTAAAAATATATAATGCAATAAATTTTACATAAAAATATGTATTTTTTATTTTATCTCATTTTTTTGTAAAACAGTAAACAAATTTAATAACTAACTGCAAAAAATATTCAGCTTTTATATGCATATATAATGCAGTTCATGTTCAATAAGGCAACACTGTATACGATTATATAGTAGTTTGATAGCACAAATAGTATAGTAATAATACATTTTCTTTTAGAAATAGTAGTTAATAATTTTCAAAACATAGACACACACCACATTCTCTGAATGTATATTTACGAAACACATTTCAGTCGAATTTTACTAATTTCTAAATCAAAACAATAATTGATTAGAAATAATCAATGAATTATTGATTAAAATCTAAGTGAGACTTCCCAACTTTGGCAATGTACTCCAAGCCAAATAGTCGCCAAAATAGCGCCAACACAATACATTGCTTGAAACATTGAAAAGTTGATTTAACTTTTGCAAGTCGTTTTAAATTGTTCGGGAATTCTTCATTTTGGGCACAGTCTAAAAAATGATTATGAGGCTTGTGAAGGCGGGACCCACAACAACTAGAGACTCATGAATGATCTAACATATATGTCTTTCATTTTGTTTATATATGAAAAAATTAAAAATATAATATTATAAAAAGCAAAACGAAGTATCTGATAAAAATTATTATATTAATTTAATTACTGTTTTAGCATTTAATTCGATTTTCGTTGCAACTAAGTACAAAAGTGATGATTCAATGGGTGTTATTGGTTTTTTTTATTACATTATTGTCCAAAAATGTTTGTTCACAAATATGTGTTGATCTAAATATGTTTGCTACATAATTAAATAATAATATAGTTTTCATAAAATAATATTTCCCTATTGATTATTATTTAAATTTTTTTTTAGAAAACACATTAGAGAGGAATAATTGAAATATTTGTAGTATTAATTTACCCCATTACTCCATGTATTAATTTACCCCCAAAAATATAAAATGTCCATAACAATAAGTTGCTTACTTTATTGCAAATATAATGCCTTTTATTTTGGATTCTTGTTTAGGTGTGGAATTCGTAATCTATCAGCAAAATAAATATATTTCTCAATATATGATAAAGTTCTGAATTTCGAATTTAAAAGAGCCATTGTTTTTTTATGTATGCTATAATTTGTAAAAAAAAATTGTTTTTACAAGCTTTTTAAAAAGATTCTTTTGTTTAATAACCTTTTTTTTATCAGAAAATATATTGGCTGTGATAATATGAAAAAAAAAAATATTTCGATTCTCAAAAGGAAAAGAAATTTGAGATATTCTGAAAATATGAAATTTTTTTTATTTAACGAGCTAATGAAATATGAATTATTTTTTTAGAGCTAGTGTCGCAATGATTTCCTCTACGATTCAGTAATGGCATACTGACGTAATTACTGCAATTATTTAGGTTTATATACAAGTGACATACGTAAGAGTTGTTTAATTTACTATTTCAAATTTAAACTGCTTTTAATAATTTTAAAAGAGTTACAAAATGTAGTTTGCTATTGTATTTTATATCACAAATAATTTATACTGAAGCTCTAACCTAAAGCACTATCGATTCTAAAGCATTGAGTAAGAATCCACCGTGATTCTCACTAGAACTATACAGCGAACCGCAAGTGTAGGGAAAAGAGAAATGCTTAAATATCCACCATGGATCCACCATGAATTCGCGCGAGAAATATACAGAGGACCACTTGCTGAGAGAAAAAGAAAAATGTTAAATAAACTTTACTAGAGTTGCGTGGCAACAGTAGAGTGTTCCCCCCTTTTAAAAATTACAAATTAGTTAGTTGTCTTTCATTTGTAGAAAATAAATGATATGTTTATGCCAACATCGCCTCTCAATTCTAACATTTCAATAATCCTATTCACTTTATGTTCACCCTTTTTGGAAGCTAAAAATTCTATTTTCGTGATATTTTCAAATTTGCAGATTACGCAGATTTTAACTAACATCATTATGTCTCCAGAGAGAATAAATCCATATCCGGCCCATAATCTGTACTCATTGACAGTTAAATTTCATGAGGTACATAAGAATATGTTTATTATATAAAAGTAAAGACGTGTGTTACAACAAGAGCCATTCACATTCTTTCATAAACTTTAATTCTGTTAAGTTATCTTCTCACGTTATGGTATGAACTTCACCATTTCTAATTCTTAACAACATTGATATTTTATTGAGTTTTTTTTTGTTGTTGTTGTTATTGTTTCTTATCCCACTTGGTAGGATAAGGCCAAGGTCCAAGCCCACGAACGCTTATTGCCTCATGGGGAATTAAAAAAGGGGCAGCTTCTGTTCTGATGGAGCCCAAGTAGGTAGGAGCTTCCGTGACGCTTTGCAGTCTACACCACATCACATCATTGCACCTAAAGTTGAGTTGCCCCTTTACAGTTTGAGAATGATGTGGGTGAGAAGAAGTTTGATTGGACTCTATGACACTCTACGATCATATAAGACCGGGACCTACGGCTTAAAGTGAATTCAGAACCACAACAAACATCCATGGCACCGCTGGGACTCAAATCCGAAACCTGTGCCAACGAGCCCAGAGTGCTAGACACTCGCCATCCAAGCCCTTGTATACTTTTTAATGCTAAGAACAGCGATGGTCCAAGTATTATGATTTTTTTTATACACCATTGGAAGTTTCGAAATGAATATAAACTGATTCTTGTTTGGATTTCTTTAATGCTGATTCTTGTTTTGTTTTTCATGTTGACTGTTTAATGTGTAAACATTATAAAACTAAGCATAATAACAGATTTTACATTAATAGCAGTTGAAAACAATTCAAATTCTATAAATAGCTTTAGAAACAGTTGCTTAATATTTTATGACGCTATATAAACTAATAAGATCATAATACAGGGATATTTGTACACCTGCTCCTTGTTGCTTTTCTAGCAATAGTGGGCATTATCGCATGCATATTAAAAAGCCATGTAATACATAATTATTATTAAGATATCCAGATTTTCATGGAAAATTCAAATACACAACATTGAACTCATGCTTCAATAAAAGAAAAATAAAAATTAGAAAAAACATTTTATTCAAAGATTTTTAATTTATTGCTAACTTAGAAGATTATCAGCCAATGCATTATTTTTCCTTTTATGGATTTTTAACAATGGGTTTCGGTTCACTTATTTTATTAGATGCCAATAAATGAATGATATCAATAATAATATTTTATCGTAAAATTAAAGTACATATTTTTTAATGTAATATTTATATAAAGTTGATAAACAAAATCCGGTTTAAAACGAGTTTTTAATGTTAGTCATATAGGGCCTGAATGGCCGAGTGGCTAGCTCTCTGGAGCTCGGTACCACAGGTTTCGGGTTCGAGTCCCGACGGTGCCATGGATGTTTCTAGTGGTTATGCATCCACTTTGAAACCGTAGGTCACGGTGTAACTTGATCGTAGAGCGTTGCGGAGGCATTGTTATCCCGCATCCGTGGCTTATCTTCAAGTTACACGCGCGCCCTGGGTAATGCAAAGTGAGCAATGTCTGTGCAGCGCTTGCCTTAAGGCATCCAAGACAGTTGTCTAAGTGTTTGCAACATTTACCGTTGGGTAATATGCATGTGAAAGATTACCGGCTGCAAAGATAATGTTGTTCTTAATGTAGCTCACAATGCAAACAATTAATCTCTATGTCATAAGCAAGGGCTGCAATGTTGTTACTCATTTAGCACTACCCAGGCAAAAATTGTAACTTGAAGATATGCTACGGACGCGAGTAACACTACCCCCACAAAGCTCTACGAGAGTATTAGAAGAGGGACCTACGGTTTAAAGTGGATTCCGAACCACAACGCTGAATCATTCCACATTGACGGGATTCGAACCCGACACCTGTGGTACCGAGTGCCAGATCGCTTGCCACTCGGCCATTAGGCCCGTTGCAAAGATACTGTAAAGTTTATTAAACGAAATGAGTTAATTATTATTTCATTATAATAATAAAAACAATGCATTTATAAGATATTTGAACATTTTTTTACATCTATTCCGTTTCACATTTAGTTATATTAAGGTGAGAAACTCATAAATGGACATTACATCTCATGTAAGTGCTTAAACTATATCTTTATTATTTGTATGAATGGAGTTTTAAATTGTGTGGCTGTTTTGTTGTGAAATAAATAATGTTCAAATAATAACTTTAATTTATAATAGTAAAGATTCAAGATAAAAGTTTAAAACATCTATCGTTAAAAATAATTCACGTATAACCATTTTAGTTCTGTTACTTACTCTATTAAAAATGCGCTAACATGTTTTTAAATTTCTTGTGTGTGATGTAATTTTTTTTCATTCCATACAACATACGTAGTTAATATCAGTAAATAACACAGATATGATATTTTAAAACCATTGTTTTGTAGTAAAGTACTGGAGAATAAAAAAATATCTAGTCATTAACTGCATTTGAAGTTTATAATCATATGAATATGAGTAAATTCGATCTCATAAAAACGTTCACTAACATTAGAATGTAATTATATTTGCAGAAATATTTTAATAATGTTTATGCATTGTCACCATAGCAGCTAAATTTTGTTGGACTTTTTTTTGTTGTTGTTTGGACTATATTAAGATCCATGGAACTGTTAAACATTTAAACTCAAAACGTTTGATTATTTAAAAATAGTAAATAATGAAGCTAAAATAATAAATATTTACTAATAACCATTACTTTATTATAAACTACGATTTTAGAATTAAAGTGCCATAACAGCCAATATCGAAATCACATATTTAGCAACATTGAAGTGCCATTTCGAAAAACTAAAAAATAAATAAATAAATAAATAAAAAAAAAACTTAATTTTCATTTTAATTTGCATTGAATTTTACTTTAATCGAAAAAAAGAAAAAAAAAACATGTTTATTTTTTAAGGTTTGAAACTTTAAAGCAATATTTAAATAAATAAATATCTACTTCCAATAGTCGATAGTGGTGGTTAAAAAGAAGGATAGATTTGTGGGGGTTTTCCACTGTTGAGGGATTAGTAATTTATTGATTCCTTAATAACAGATGAATTGAAGTAATATTGTCTGTTCAATATCCTAGAAGGCCTTATTCTTGGTATTTCCTAGAAAAAGGAGTTTATGCAGCATTTTCATAGGAAAACCCTTAGAAGAAAAATCGTTAGCATTCGTGGAAACAACTTTTCTGAGAAATAATTTAGTTTCATTTTTGAAATACTATTATTAAAATTTAAATAAAAATTTATAATGTAACAATTCTTTAAGTTTTTGAATAAATAATAATTTATTTTTATGAATTATTTAATATTTTTAATAATAATAATTTTTTTTTGAATATTAGAAAATTATATATATATATTTGATAACTTAAATTTTGCAAAAGCTTTTAAAATTATATTAAAGTTACATACAAAAGTTACTTAAGAATTGTACCTTACTGTTGATAATTTTCTTTCAAAAAATTTCAATAAAAAATATTAAAAATTCTGTCATTTTTAGTGCAAACACTTTCAAGCATAAATTATAATTTCAATTCTTTAAATTTAATGAGCTAAAACGTTATAAAATATTAAGGAAAATTGTATGTATTTAATCTTGCGATATTTAATCAATAAACTAAGTTAATATATTTCCTTATGGCTGAAATGCATGCTAAAATAACACTTCAAGTTAATTTATTACACGCTAACAGTTTAAAGTTTTACGTAACTTCTACGATAACTCATGCTGGTCAAATATTGTTACATATAAATATATTTCTACTGATTGCATAAGGTATATAATAAGAATATTTCAGTGAGATAAGAATAAAAAATATAGAACTTTAAAATAAATTATAAGTTCAGAAAAATATGGAAGTTCAAATGTTTTATAATTAATCAGTGTTATTATTCAAAAAGTAATAAAAATAGTGTAAATTTGAAGATTTATTTTTGTTCATGATTTCTGCTTCTTGGAATATTGTAATTCATAACCGAGAAACTTAAATTTCTATTTTTAATAATGCCCATAAGTTAGTCATAAAATTAGATGTATGTTAGTCACTTTTAGTTAATCATGTAATTATTTATTGTTCCACTTCATATCTCCAATGTATAAAATTTGACAATTACTTATGTATCACAATTTAAGTAAATTAAATTTAAGATTTTACACAATATAAAAATAGTTAAAAAGTATAAATTTTAAAATTTTAATTAAATCGCTGTGATTTTCATAATTTTTTTAAGTTAACAAAAGACAGAATTTATACAGAGCTTTTGAGTAAATTGTTTATATATATAAATGTTAAGGATGAGTTTGCCTTGATATTTAAATAGATTTTAGCTTTTAGACTGTGCAACTAGAATTAAAAATGTATAGCCAGAGTTTTTAAACCTGTTAGATAGTGCTGTGGAATACAAGTTAAATAAATAAATGCACGGAATTGCAATAGTAACTATAATAGATATGTTGTAATATAAAAGCTATTTTGAGGAAATTTGCAAAAAAAATATATATTATATATATATATTGTACCACAGGCAAGCTCACAAATAAACATTTAATTTTATATGTAACAGATGGATTTTTTTTTTATTCACAAAAATAGTCAATAAGTGCAATACATTCTAAATTTTCTATGTCTACCGTGTCAAACGATTTATCTTTGGCCGCAGAATAAGAGTGGTTTCAGCAATCATTTCTTCAGTGGAGCCAAATTTGTTTCCATCGAGTATCTTCATGAAGTCTGCGAACAGCCAATAGTCGCTGGAGGCCAAATCCGTAGAAACGGGGTTGCGGAAGCAATTCAAAGCCCAATTCGTACGAAGCCCAATTTGGCCATTGTAACCATCGACTTCTGACACGATATATTGTCTTGGTGAAAGAGCACATTTTTCTTCTTCAAATGGAGCTATTTATTGGCGGTTTCTGCTTTCAGGCGCTTCAATAATGCTATGTAATATTTGCTATTGATAGTTGTTCCCTTTTCAAGGTAGTCGATGAACATTATACCATTCACATGCTAAATGCACATGTGGCAGCTTTTGACGGTTTTCATCGATTGCTCTCTACTCAGCTAATTGCCAATTTTATTTTAGAGTGTAGTATTGGATCCATGTTTCCTCCATTGTAGCATACCAATGCAAAAATTCCTATTTATTTCGAGTAAACAATGCCAAAAAAGCGCTATTGCTTTTGCTCCATTGTGAGCGAACGCGGAACCTATTTGAAAAAAAGCTTTTTCATATTCTCAAGTTCATAGAATATAATGTAAACGCTACAGTATGATATCTTCAGAATAAAAACCACCTCACGCAACTTCACTTTGCTATTGTCCATCACGAATTTGACAATATATTTTACATTTTATGGAGTAACAGACTCATTTGGACGATACAGGACCTGAATGTCCTAGTGGCTAGAGCTCTGGAGTTCGGTACCACAGGTTTCGGGTTCGAGTCCGGCGGTGCCATGAATGTTTGTAGTGGGTCGGAATCCACTTTAAGCTGTAGACGGTCTGTTTAGCCTAAAGTGTGCACAAGATGACAGTAGAGCAACAAACCAAACCAAACATTTGGACGACAAAGCGTTCAGCATCATTTATGTCTGTACGATTGAGTTTGACTACAGCATACTGTAGTTGGACAATAAATGATCGAAAAGTTAAGAAATTTTGACACGTGATGTTTGAAGGTTTCACTAACCAAAGATGGTATGAATGTAATTAAAGGGACTATCTGTTGGTTAATCTCGGGACTTAATGGTCTATGTGTTATATAAATGTATAAAAAGGAAATATAAAACTCCCCCTCCCCCCACATCTCGATATTTTGTTCTCTCTTTATTTATTTTTGTATAATAATTCAACGGATTAAGACAAATATACTTTCTGCATAGTGAAGAAGGTATTTATCATCATGTTAATACTTTATAGCATCAAGTAAAACCATAGCGATACAACCCAAATTACATGTTAAATTAATTCGTTTGATGTCTGATTTCTCTCTGATGTCTAATTTCCGTGTAAACTATATGTATATAAATGTAATGATTATTTTATATGTAATACATTAAACTTACTATACTTCCTAAGATTAAATGCAGTTATCATTCCTTTACTATTTAATACAAATCAAATAAGTAAATATGAAATAAAAAGAACAATCAACAAAATTCAACGAAAATCAAATCAACAAATATGAAATTAGGAAAACCAAAGTCTCTTTCCATTAACTTTATTTTGAAAAAAAAAATTGAAAATCTTCAATAAATTTAATTTGCTATACATAATCGACTAAAAAGATAATTTGCAGATTTAAAAGTGCATTTATCAGTATATTAAAGTTTTAGCATATTCCACAGTAAATAATCACCATAAAAAAAAAGGCAGTGCCGCATTACAACCCAAATTAAATGGAAAAAGATAAACCAGAGTTCCCCAATTCCAACGTTGAGTTTTCTATCCGAATAATAGCCCGGAATCTTTTCCTAAACGGGTTTTCTCCCCCAAAGTTCATCAAGATTCCAAAATTGTTTCCCCGTGGTACCCACCGTCTAAAAGAATGAGACTTTCAGAACTTTTGCGACAGTACTTTTAAGGATCGATAGTAAAGGCAAAAGCTGTCCCTGAATAAGAAATTTGGATGTCTGCCAAGGCTCAGACTCGGGAAAGCGGGTCCAGTTTTGTCATAACTTGCACATTTACTCCATAATTCCGAACTCAGTCTAGATCGAGCCATCAACGTAATTGATCTCTGGACTTCTATATTTGTCAAAATAGATCGTTAATCTATAAAATACGTGGGCAATATATCATATTATCGTTACGACGCAAATAAATAAGTGGTGCTTGCATCCGATACAAGCTTTTAGCCTATCTTCGGGACATGAGCCAACTACTGTATGCTACAGTGTTGTAATGGAGTTGAAGTTTATTATAATATCTTAATAAGTCTTGTTTAACAATTTCTTATTTATTTTTAAGGTTCATTCAAACATGAATTTTTTTTTCTTATAACTTAATATGGTTTAAATTTAAATTTTTAGCTATGTTACCATTTAGTCGAAAATAAAAAATTAAAATAATACATTAGAGAAAATATTTTAATGGGCAAATATTAATCTTTAGAAATATTTCAAACTTGGTAAAAAATGAAATATTATTTATTCGTATAAAAATATTTATTAGATTTTCCTCCCTACTATTAATGCTCATCAAACAATTTAAATTTAACGCGGCCTGATATCCAATTGGCTAGTGCTCTGGCGGTTGTTACCAAAGGATTCAGGTTAGAATCTTGGAGGTGGCATGGATGTTTGTTAGTGGTTTGGAATCAACGTTAAACTGTATGTCCCAGTCTGATTAGCACAATGTGTGCAAGAAAGTGACCATTAAGCGACAAACAAAAAAAAAAAAAATAGCCAACAGCAATCTGCTTTATTTCATCCAGTGAACTAAGGCAAATTTTAATGTTTTAAAATTGGGAGATTGTAGCTATTTCGCGGTTTAGTTTTTTTGAAAAATATATTTTTTTCTAATGCAGCTGGCAAACACTTAGATAGTTGTCTTGGATGCCTTAAGGCAAGTGCTGTACCGACATTACTCACTTAGCACTACCCAGGAGGTGCGTGTAGCTTGAAGATAAGCTACGGCGCTGAATAACAATATCCCCACAAAGCTCTACGATCCTGTTAGACCGGGACCTACGGTTTAAAGTGGATTCCCAACCACTAAAAACATCCATGGCACTTCCAGGACTTGAACCAAAACTTGTGGCACGGAGGGTCAGAGTACTGGCCATTCGATCATTCAGGCTCCTATTTTTTTAAAAAAAAGTATGGGAACTATTAAAATTCTGTAAAGTTCGTTAATTAACTGCTGGATATTGAAAATTTCAGAACTGTGGCACATTTTCCAACGATGAAATTAAAAAACACTTACCTTAAATCCCTTGGTGAGGATAGTTTCCTGAATTCCGCACTATTCACAATCATCATTTATCGTAGCTTTATTATTAACATCTCTGTAAAAAATAGACAAACAGGGTGATTAAAGAGAGAATTTATTAGGAAACGGAGTGCTCTAATATTTATAAATTTTTTTAAAAATTTTATTTGAAATATAAATGCTTTAATAATTTAAATTATTCTAACAATCCAGCAAAGATTTAATTTAAACATATAGTACATATATTTCTAGTACAGTTAATCTTATTTTATTTATGAAAGTACTTATTTTTAATTACTATGTAAATTAAAATATATTATGCAAATCATTTTATAAAAATGCACTTATTAATTAATCAATAATTAAATCAACATATTTTTTAGCATGACTAAATCAAAAAATAGTTCTCTTTTGAAATGCCTTTAAGTATGAGATAATTGTGATTAAATTAAACTATATTGGGGCCTGATGGCCGAGGGACTGGCGCTCGGTGCCACAGTTTCGGGTTCGAGTCCCGGCGGTACCATGAATGTTTGTGGTGACTCAGAATTCACTTTAAATCGCAAGCCCCAGTCAAATATGACTTAGAGCTTTGGCCGTAGGGCTGACAACCCTACTCAGTAAAAAGAAAACATCTCCTGTCTTGAAATCTGACAACAGGCTGGCGGTCTTAGCCCAACATGGGGCTGTTGCTCCAATGAAGAAGATAATTTCTATGTCTTGCATTTTAATCAGTAAATATGATAACAAAAAAAATCAAAATCAAATTTTTATTATTAATAGTTCTTTGTTGTTGAAGATATTATTCTATGTTAATAAATTTCTTTTTCCAAGAATACAATATGCAGTTTAATAGTAACTATAAGCCATTTAACAATATTTCACAAAGAAAATTACTGATATTTGATCTATTTCATTAAAAATTAATATTAGAATGTAAAATTTTATCAAATCATTTCATGACCACAAACACACGAGTTTAATTTCAAAACTTGATGGCTTCAATTGTTTTTCAATTTTTGCACATGTTCATTTTATATTTTCTTCCTTTTCACCCTCTATAAAATATCTATACCATTTTAGCAAAGTAATTGTTTGACTTGTGGCTCTACGGTCCTTTTTTTTGCATACTTTAGTCTAATTAGACCAGGATCTACAGTTAAACATGGATCTCGAACCACTAACAAGCATCCATGTCACCTCGAAGATTCGAACCTGACGCCTATGGTACCAACATCCAGAGCGTTAACCATTTGGCCATCAAGCTTCTCGCAATGTAACGGAGTCATTCAAGAAAATGTATCTTAAAATACAGTGGATAAAAAAAGTATTAGCAATTGCCTATAAATGATCATATTTGCTAACAAAGTATGTTTACAAATTTTATTTTAACATAACGATTACAGAAGGAGAAAAGACAAACAAATATTACGAAATTTTCATTTAAATATTTTTTTAGTCAAAATCTACGAGAAAATCCAAATTTTACATGATAAAAAAAGTATTGGGAAAATTATGAAATTGACAAAATTATGAGCGAAAACAAAATCAGTATGTTTAGTACTTTGTATGCATACCTTCTGCATCTATAACAGCCTGTAATCTATTTCTCATAGAGGAAACTAAGGTCTTTGTTGTACTGTTGGGAATTTTGTGTCACTCTTGCAAGAATAAACGTTTGAGGTCGTCTTTACTTGAAATTTTATGTTTCTTGATTTCTAGATCCAGCAGGTGCCATAAATTTTCAATTGGATTAATGTCAGGTGATTGAGGTGGGGTTTTTAATTGTCGAGGAGCATTGTAGAGTAGCCATTCACGGGTGAGATTCGCTATACGCTTGGGGTCATTGTCTTGTTGAAAAGCGAATGATGTTCCCAAGCCAAGATTTTGGGCACTGATTTTTAAGTTAGGGCGCAAAATGTCAATGTATGTACGTGCTGTCATAATATCATCAATAAAATGCAGGTTGCCAATTCTATTAGCTGCCATACAGCCCCAAACTAAGACGCTGCCTCCACCATGTTTTACAGTAGCAGTTAAATGTTGCTTTTCCAATTCAGTATTTGGCCTCCTCCACACATATCGTCGTCCATAACTGCCGAAAATGTTAAACTTTGATTCGTCGGAAAAAATAACTGTGTTCCAAAACTCTTCAGATAAATCAACGTGGGATTTTGCGAAATCTAACCTCTTTCTCCTATTTATTTCCGAGATGAATGGTTTCTTTCTAGCTGCCCTTCCATAATAACTTCTCTCGTGTAAAACATTCCGTATAGTCTGTACGCTGAACGAAAGCGAAGTGAAAGCAACATCTCTAGCTGTCTGGGGTGCACTTATTTTAGGGTTTTTCTTAACCTTGTTAATAATGGCACGTTCTTCTCTTGTAGAAAATATTCGAGGTTGTCCACTCCTAGTCTTATTTTCCGTTGATCCTGTTTCCTTGAACTTTTTTACAACACTTCCGACAGTAAATAAACTTATATTGAACTGCACTCCTATAGCACGATAAGTTAAACCTTCATTTCTGAGCCTAATAATCGTGTTTTTAACACTAACGTCCAACTCCTTCGATTTCGAAGTCATTTTACTGCAGTAATCGCAAAATAATGCATAGACACTTTTGGAGTAGTTTTGCAGACTTTATACCGGTAGAGTTTCTTATCAGTCGAAACACGTGACTTCAATGTAACAAAATTTGCATAGCAGTTAAAACTTTGCCAATACTTTTTTGACATGCAAATTTGCGTTTTTGAAAGAAAAAATCGTAGAAAATGCAAATTAAAATAAAATTTTTACTATTTTTATATATCTAAGATGTCTTGCATTTAATTACGACAGCTAAAATTGCATAACATTTTATTTATTTGTCAATTTGAATAAATTAAGGCAATACCCAATACTTTTTTTACCCACTGTATATATATATATCTTAATTATATTATTAATTGAATTACGTTGCTTACGTAACACAAATTCAAGAAATTTTTATCGTAGCTCTCAAATGTATAAAATAAAAGTTTTAAATAAATTTAAAAAGTCATAATTTAAAAATCGTTTTGTTGTTAGAATGAATTTCTCTATCAAAATAATAGTATTACAAAAAGATCCAGAAATTCATTTTAACGATATTCTTCAAAAGGATTCTTAATGTTATGTGCAATTTCTTTGGCCATTGAAGAATAAAAGCGAAATGTGAACAATATGCGATAAGAAAACTGACATTTCTTAACAATTTCTTAGCAAAAATGAGATCTTTCGGGATGATATCCATTCATTTATTTTCTCTGCAAATGATGTACTTCAAAAGAACGCATTTTCCGTCTGCTTCCAATTTCTATAGAAATATACTTTAATGGGTCTTTATTTTTCTAAAATGTACGGCTGAATTTCATTGTACTCATTTTAAACTGATACTATGAAAAGCACGTATTCCTAAATTTTCAAAAACAACTTTTGTTACAAATAATTATGAAAAAAATTTTTTTTTTAAATTTAAAAGGAAATTAAAAAAATAAATCATAGTTATGATATTGAAAAACGAGAAAACATCTTGTTTTTAAAAGCAAGATTTTAAAACTAAAACTGACAATTAATTATAGTACTAAATTTAAAAACGTGATTACATTCACGTTTAGTATTGATATAATTGTATATAATTATATCAATATTTAATTGGACTCCTAATTCTTAACTTTTCAACAATCTTCAGACTGAAACTATTCATTATTACTTTCCGCATTTATTTCTAAGATGATTAGATTAACAAAAGAACTAGTTACAGATAAAATTAATTAACCAAAGAACAGGACATCAAAATTTATAATACTAACTTAATTTTCTTTGTGAACATTAAATTTGTTTTTTAGAGAGTGTGTTATTCTTACCTGAAACGGATTGTTGTTTTAATTTTAGTAAAGTCGAAAAATAAATTCTCATATTATAAATTAAGCATATTTTAAGAAAATATAGTTTTATTTATTTACTGTTTTAAAAAATCCAATAATGCAATAAAGCAAATAATGTTCACTGAATTCAAATTTTGTTCTAATTTATGTTATATATCAAATGTAATTTGTTATCATATTGTTTTACATTGTAAACAATTGTTTATAGGATATATGTTAATATATTCTGTTCTATATCATTTAATTAGAATTAAAAATATTTTTAAATCTAAATCAATTTTTACATACCATTCAGAATTGATAGATAACCTATCAAACAATTTTTTTAGTACTCACTTGGTAATCATACACACTTTTTTTGCGTTATCTGTATCCAAATACTGGTTTCATATTTGAAAATTATAGTATAAATCTGATATTTTGATTTAATGTTTAATTTAATGTTTTTATAAAGTAGGAAGAAAAAGTAACATTATTACTGTATCTAAATACAAGTGAAATTGATGTTATATGTATTAATATTATAGATTATATGTAATGTAATAATAGTATTTAATATACATAAAATATAATATTCATACAAATTATACGACTTATATTTTTTTTATTCATTAATGATTGTCAACCTTGCGAGGAATAATATGCAATACTACTTCCTTATTGCTAATGCAAAAGCACGTTATTATTAGGCGCCGACTAACTATTTAATTTTTTATTGACTGTATACAGTTGATCCCTTACAAATCGCCTTCATACTTTGTAATGGAATTTCATTATTTCATTCACAAACTGTAATATACCTTTGATGAAATTCTACTTTGTTCTCGACTAACTCTTCTGATTTTGTGCCACACTAATATCCAAGTGTACATAATAATTTAAAAACCATAAAAGCTTTTTCAAATATTAGCACATAAAATAACGCAAGAAAAAATTAGAAATATTGCAGTTGCGAAAAACAATTTATCAAACAGTATTTCACAAATAAGACTCAAATGAAAAAAAAAGTTTTATATTCTATCTTGAAACTACAAAAATAAATGAAATAATAGAAAAAAAAAAGCCTACTATCTTACTATGTATGGTTAGCTTCTATATGGTGATAACTTCTATTAGCTATAAAGGCACAAAAGAGCAAAAACTTAACAAAAGTAAACAATTAACAAAAATAAACAATTTATTAACTCAGTTAGCATCAAAGCCAATTGCCGTATCAAGGTAATTCGAAGACCTTGAAGGGTTGGAAGCAGTAATAAGTCTTCCTAGAGAATCACAAACACGCTTAGTCACGTTCGAATCTAGAAAGCGTGCTGGTCAAACCATATGCGCAGTAGTCTTCTCCCTAAAATAGTTGCCTGATGGCCAATTGGTTAGCTCTATGGCCTTCATTTTAGGTTCAATCCTGGGGGGCATGAATGTTTGCTAGTGATTCGAAATCTACGTTAAGCTGTAGGTCCCGGTCTAATTAACCTAAAGTGTGCAAAAAACACAGTAGAGCGACAAACCAAACCTACTAAGATAATTCTCCATCAACCAAGTAGTGTGCATTGTCGTCTTATTGGATGAAAGAGTCACCAGCTGCATCTGTATACGAACGAACCATTGGATCAAGAACGTCGTTTGTATATAATTAATCAGTGATGATGCCTCTTCGGACGATATCATTTCTATATAATTGATCAGTAACTATCTTCTCTTGTATAACTTTTTAGCTCAGCTATCTGACAAATATCTGTTTTATTCACATACATTTGATTCACCAAAATTGTCTCTCTACTGAATATATATAACAAGGATAGTTACCAACAATTTTCTTGAGTCACTTTATCCCGCTTCACCTGAACTCATCAGGATAGTCTACAAACATTCATTGACAGGCACTCCAATTAATGCTTTATCATCATCATTGGCGCAAAAGCCTCATGGTGGGCCAAGGCCGTCTGCTTGCTGGCAGATTTCTAGACAGTAGATTATGTAGACAGTAGATTTCTTTTTATGGGATAGGAGTGTTAACCCTACTCCCAGCTTTCTATAGTCAAATGAGACTGGGACTTAAGGTTTAAAGTGGATTCCGAACCACTACAAACATTCAAGGCACAGCCGATACTCGAACCCGAAACCTGGGGCACTGAGCGCCAGAGCGCTAGTCACTCGGTCATTTCCCCTCCAATTAAACTTTTTATTTGAGAGTGGGAAGATTATATGCAATACTTTCCTTTTTGTATGGTATATCACAGTTCTTCTGTGCACAATTAATCTGTATAACTATTTTCTAATGGCAACTGTAAGAAATAAGTTGATATGATTATGTGGCTTCTTTCTGCAAATGGCTGTCATATGCATTATTTGTAATTCTTGATCGTCCACGACTATACTGTCCAGAAGCCTTGTTTAAATATGCATTACACAGTCTATGATTTAGAGAAAAGATCCCGTTTAACCATTTCGCTATATAAGATTGACATTGGCCCACTTTTATTTACCTAATAACTCGCCAACGTACATTTTCAAATAAAAAATTATGAATACTAATATCTGAAACCTGTGTATCTTGAAATTTCCTTTTGCATTTTCATTCTTTGATATGAAACTAAAACTAAATAGTTTTCCATATTTTATTCAACAACATTTGAAAATGTTTCGGAAAGATAATAAATATTAAATTGTTTTAGGTAAAAAGTGAAAAAGGGCGAAGCAAGCCACTACTGATCACTGTCTCTGTACTTAATGTAGTTGATTGGAAGTTATAATTTTGTTTCTATATAAAAATATAAATTTGTTAAAATCTTTGTAAGCAATTGTTCAATGTTATTATGTGAAACGCTTTCAAGAATATTTTTCTTTGGGTTTTTTTGAAATTTTTGTTTAATTCTTTCTTAATTAAGTTAATCAAAGTAAAAAATAAATCATTTCACTGAAGCTTAACGACTCTGGAAAATACCTTCTTCTGCAAATGGTGCAATAGCCCCAATGTGGGTAAAGGCCGTATGCCAACTGAAACATGAGATGCTTTCTTTTTACTCGGTAGGGTTGCGAGCCTTACGCCCAACAGTCATATCACACCGGAAGATATCTTTTAAAGAGGATTCCGAGGCATTACAAACATCTAAGATACCACCGAGATTTGAACCTGGAACTTCTGGTACTGAGCGCTAGTCACTCGGTCATCAAGCCCACTGGAAAATACCTATTAATATTAAACAAAATTTGAATGCCTAGTTTATATCATAAGGCCACAAATAAGAAGATTTAACGCTGACCAAAATTATTTGAATATTTATCTGATTTGTTATACAACATTTTTTTTCTTTCTAATGCAGCTGGCAAACACTTAGACAGCTTGGTCTTGGATGCCTTAAGGCAAGCGCTGCACAGACGTTACTCACTTTGCATTACCCAGGGGGCGCGTGTAACTTGAAGATTAGCCACGGACGCGGAGTAATAATGCCCCATGCCCCCGCAATGCTCTACGATCATAGCAGACCGGGACCTATGGCTTAAAGTGGATTCCGAACCACTACAAACATCCATTGCACCGCCGGGACTCGAACCCGAAACCTGTGGTATCGAGCGCCAGCCACTCGGCCATTCAGGCCCCTTGTTATACAACATACGTTTCAACAATTTGGTGGTTTTAGTTATTTAGGGAAATAAGACTAGGACACGTTTAGCGTCTTTTTGCAGAATTCCCAATTTTTAATCATCAAATATGAAATGATTTACTCTTTCAGAATCCTGGCTAAATAACATAATTTTCGTCTTGACTTCCAACTTTCGTTTTTTGTAATGATTATAATGTTTCAACATTTTATTCAAACTTCAGCTTAGAAATTAGAATTTCAAACTAATAATTTCTCACGCGATAAAATAAATAAAAATTTATATTTGCAGTTTGAGTCGATAGTGTTTCAAACTATCAAAAACAATTTAATAATCTTTTGATATGAATGAAGAAAACAATCTTTTTGAAGGAGAATTGTGTATTTTGATGTAAACAATAATTCAGTTTCTATTATTGTCCAGAAATGGGCAAAACATTAATTCTATGCAAACAAAGTACATCCCATGACTATTTCTCCAGAGCCTTAGTATGGCCATAAAAATAAACATGTCAATACTTTCAATATTTCAAAGGCTTTAAAAGAAATGATAATAAAAATAAAGCGTGACTAGTCGACCACACCATTATGTATTCCCATCTGGTTTTCGGCTTTTTAGTTTATTGTCAAGCCGTTTCTTATGTTTTTAAAACACACATATTTCAGTTGTTCCTTCAAACATATATATATATATATAATGTGTGCATGTGTTTACATGCAGTAATTATTAACAATTCTTTGATAATAATTATCAGTTTTCATCTAATTTTATAGAAAAATTTCGTATTTGTCATTTCAATGCCATACTGTTTTTCGAATGGTTGATTCTCTTAGCCTGCACCAATATTGGGTCAGTGGTGATGGGTGAATGCGGTCATCCGTAAAGGCGAGTTCTCGATTCTCACCAGTGACTTGCATTATAGCCAATACTTTCTGAAATTGAAAACTCAATAATGAATATTACAGTTATGATTCCCAATTTGCAAAATCGATACTAGTAATTTTTTGCGTATTTTATCAAAACAAACGCTTATTACCACGAGACAGTTAACCTTGAAGACATTCCAGAAACTCTTCTCACCAACCTGTGAGTGACTTCAGAATATATAGCTCCTGATATAAAAAAATTATATTACTTTTATTTTATTATTATTATTACTATAAAAATTATCATTATTTTTGCTTTTATCACTTTAAAATTATAATTATCACATTAATTATTAATTAAATGTACAGGGTCGATAATTTATAAAAATCATAATTCTATTTAAAAAATATTGCAAGGTTTTAAAATTTCAAATTGTTTCTTATATACTCATAGTTCAGAAATATGTTTAATAATATGAAATTGAGGCAACGATATGCATACCATACCTATCATAGTAACAAAAATCAGGAAATATCTTTAAAAAGGGATTTTTGTATAATTTCGAATGATCCCTTCCGATGCAGATATGAACTATCAGATATGAACTATTCGTATATTTAATTTATTCAAGGAAAATGAAAACTATGAATAACAAAAGATATAGTTTAATTATTATCAAAAATTGAAATTCAGAAAAATGTGTCTGTTTCAAATAGCCCTCACTTAATGAAATGCTAATATTTGTATTGGTAAGTCACAGAACAATTTTTAATTTTTACTTTATTCCTTATAATTTGTTTATTTTTAATATAGATGTGCTTATTTTTTAGAATCCCTATTTATTTTAAAATTCCCTATATCAAACGCCTCCCAAGTTTTTATTCCCTTAAATCGGCGGCTATGAAATACCCTACAATACAGCTTTTTAAATTTATACCAAAACCTATTATCTTACTTCACTCTAGTATTTTTTGCATAAATTTGTTACGAATAATGAAAAGCAATAATTATTTTTACAATTATAAATTTAAGTGTATAAAATAAATTAATTAAATAATAAATTCAAGTCTACCGTATCAAATAATATCAACTCATGAATTTAATTTGCAATAAAATTAATTTATTTGATTTTTTTTTTTTACTATAAAATTCCAATTTCCTAAAATTTTATTTAAATTAAATCTCAGCAACATCTGTTGAAAAAATTATTTAAAATTTCGTAACTTAATTTATCGTTAAAAATAATTAAAATAATATGTATTGCAACATAACTGAAAAATTAAAATTATAATATATTTTTATTTTTCATATTCAACCTAGATAATAGTAAATAAATGATTAACTAATTATGTAAGAAACTATAGAATACTTGATCAATGATAAATAATGGCAACATAAAGTTTTACGAGTGATACAGAAATAATTATCGATTTTCTTACCTCAAAGCATATAGTCGGATCATTATCATTCTAAATCATTTGGAGATTTATATTTTAAAATTATTTTAAATAAACACACGTTCAACATTATGTATTATGTTTATTCTCCAGAGAGTAATCTTAATTAGAATTGTCTGATGAATAATACGTTTTCTAAATTAAATTAGATACAAATTTAGATTTGTTATATATTTTTAATTTCTATATGATTTCATATAGAAATTAAAAATTATATTTTATATTATCGATATAAATTTTTAATTTCTATTGAATATGAAAATAAATTCTATAATAAATTAAAAATTATATTTTACTAAAAATTATATATTATTCATATTAATAATCACAAGGTTTAATAGATCAAAAGCGAAAGTGTAGAAAATTCACATCATTTGATCCTTAAAATCAAATATTATGTTTTAATGAAGAAATTATCACATATAAAAATAAACATTATATATTGTTTTGATTAAAATAAGTTGTTGTAATAAGTTGCATGTATAAACTGTACATTCATAATGACAAAAATTGTTAGTGAATTTATATTTTTATACATAACGATCGTTTTCTTTTAACACTTAAAAATTACTTAAATATTTTGAAATTAATTTCTTTTTATTTCAGTATTTTTCCCAATGCAAATTTTTAAACTAGTGCAAAGTTTCAAAACGCATCCGAAATTAAATTGTATAGAAAAAAAGACAGGATTAAATAGATTTCAGAAAACTCAAAAAATCAGATATGTACTATATCTATTCTTTTTAAAAATAAAAGAAATTTTTTCAAAGATATTCAAAGGTGTTACTAGGTTGGTTAATAAGTATGATTATTTCTTCGTTGCAAGGTTAAGTAAGTTAATACTATAATTTTATTCCATCTATAATTCATACATGGGAATAGTTCGAATTATATAAATATTAATACAAAATATCCGAGAGCTTTTTAAAATAGAAGAAAATTTAGTGTTATACACACTCACCACCTGAGGACCTGATACTTTGCATCCCTTTCACTTCTCCTAAGATAAATGGTTGCATATCTCACGTTGTTCGATAAGATTGCATACAGGACTCGGAGATAGAACTCAGTGTCTATTGCGATTTCTTCAGTTTCTATTCTTTTGAGCTTAGACTAGACTGAAGAAATGGAAATCAATTTCTTTGCACTGCAACTTCTCTCCATTTGTCTTTTATTTTTAAGGAAGAAGTTTACATTGTATTCTAGTTACCATCTTCTACGCCAGACAGCAATAAAAAGTGTCTTTCATTCATGAATGCGCGTATTCGTGAAAGTAGACGATTTTCAGGATTTTTATCTGACTGAATTTCTATCCTGAGTGTGCCTGCATATTGTGGATTGTCTGGAAAGGATAGGGTAGATTTTTCAGGTCTAAAGTGAAATAGCCGAATTCTGCACCTCAAGACATGTACCTTCGTATTATACTTCAGCTTTTCTGCCATATCTGGTAACCAACACCGTTTAAAACTTTCATTCATGGATGAAGGATTCATTAATCCTGCATTAACTGATTCAAAAGTCATGGATACAGGGTTTCGTGGGATCATGAGGATTCGCGAATGTAGAAGACTTTCGCCAACGGCCATACCATGCTGAATATACCGGTTCTCGTTAGATCACCGAAGTCAAGCATCATTGGGCGCGATCAGTACTTGGGTGGGTTGACCACCTGGAAACACCGCGTGCCGTTGGCATTCACAAATTTGGAACCTGAATGGCCGAGTGTATAGTGCTCTGGCGCTCGGTGCCACAGGTTTCCGGTTCGAATCCCGGCGGTGCCATGGATGTTTGTGGTGGTTCGGAATCCACTTTAAGCCGTAGGTCCCGGTCTCCTATGACTGTAAGAGCGTCACGGAGCCAAAGTCAGACTTCTATCTACGGGTGCTCCATCACAACAGAAGCTGCTTCCTTCCCCTTCAATCATGAGTACGTATGGGCTCGTGGGCTTGGCCAGCCAAGTGGGATAAGAAACAACAACAGAAGACTTTCTCGATTGACTAAACTTCTCTCTATTAAATAACTGCATGTTGCGGGCTGCCTGGTAATGAAAAGACTGGTTTCGTTTTTGGTCAAAATTGTAATTGCGAATTCCATACTGCATGATATACTAGCATGTATTGAGGATGGAAAAAAGTTGGCTTAAGTGTAGTGTGTCCGGGGGCGCTATCTGGGCGTTTCTTCTGCGCTATCTGGCAAAAGAAAACGTTCTTAAACTGTTTTCATTCTTTAAAACAGGATTCGATAATCACACTTTCATAGACGCAGATTTTATGAATGCGCGAATTGATGGTATCATGTAGATTCGCAAATGTTGAAGACTTTCAGGATCTGACTGAATTTCTCAGGTGCGTGCTTGCATATTGTAGTGTAAAGGAAAACGACTGAGATGATTTTTTAGGTTAGAGTAGAATAACGAATTCCTTACCTCTCGACATACCATTAATTAAACTAAAAATTTCATTTTAATTAAACGTTAAAGTGAAATATGGGAAATATTTCGAAAATGAGTCTGTACCTTCTTTTGGAAGAAAGTCTTGGGGAAATAACATTTCTTCCGGATTTTCCCCTGACAGAGATCGATCCTGACCGTCGGACCAGACCATGGCTGACTTTTGACAATAATTTAATTGAACTTTATTATTATCCTGATTATGAAGAATATGAGTTAAAAAGCAAATGTATTTTCAGCAATCAGATAAGTGTCCTTTAATTGTACTCTTCATAGATATTGGAGAATAGGAATTCTAATAGCCAAGTAGTTAACAGAAAATTTGATAAATTATGAAATGATCGAATCTTTGATGTATATAATTTCCTTTAGTTAAGAAAAACGAAATAATATTGTATAAAAAAAATCTCTAATTTAAAAATAAAAATTTCTTAAAAGTCAATGAATAAAATAATCATAAGACACATAAATTAATTTATATCCTTTTTACTTACTTTAAATTTTATTTATACAAATATATTAAAAATGGAGAGATGCATCAGTTTAACCTTTTTTTTTTAATATTTCATTAAATTACAAAATAATTTTATTTTCAATGCCAAGGAAAGTACTTGCCATAATTTTGATTATAAATAGTAAAATCATACATGAAATATTTTTTTTTCTATTTTCCATTGTTTAGCGTTCATTATCAAGTAGGAAAGCGACTCTACTAAATATTAAAACGATTTCATTAATTTAATAAATAATTTATATTACTCCTGCAACATATACATATTATTTAATTACTGTGTATAACAATGGTTAATATTTTGTTAATTAAATAATACTTACCATTATGATATATAGGTTACAGTAGTTCATTGATATTTATGTACTCTAATGACACCTGGCACGACATGGCAATGAATTCGTCTAAACAACGGTAAATTTTAAATTGTTTTTAATTAAATCTAATATAGAGCATTGTAATAATAAGAACGTAAATAGCCTTGATAATTGTAATAAGAAGAATGTAAATAGCCTTTATAAATCCCTTCAAAACCCTATTTTAACTCGTACATTGATAAAATATCTAAAAATCTGTAAAAGGTATTGAATAAAACCATAACAAAACCTTTTTTCTTCAGATTATCGAGTTTGATTCCCGGCCGTGCCATGGATTTTTGTAGTGGTTCGGAATCCAGTTTAAACAGTATAGTACCAGTTAAACAGTTTAAGTAAAAGAGTTTAAAAGTACCACTTTAAACTCGATCTGTTTAGCCCTCGGGCTTACAAGATGATCGTAGAGCGACAAAACCAAAACCAAATCAGATTATCCCCAAAACCTAAAGCATATTCATATTTTTTGTCGCTATTTGTTCGTTCAAAGTTTGTGGCTATTTTTCGTTTTTCCCTCTTATGTTTTCTACTTTGTGATGATTTTGCACTGTATAATTATTATCTTCAATATAATTATAAAATTTTTATCTCATTTTTATCAGCTTCTTAGGTTATATTTGCATCAGGGTTAAATAGTACAAATAAGGGTTTTTGCGGGTTAAACAGCATATCATATTCTAGATAGTTCATACTGATTGATATTGTAGATTAAGTGATACAAAAAAAATTTCTGTATAATGTAGATGAAACTTTTACTTTCTTAAAAATATAGAATATAGATTTAATTTAAGTATTTCAACATAAAAAACTCTAAAAGAAAAAATAAATCATATAAAAAGAGATCTGATTTAAATTTAAGTTTTTCAGAATATTATAAATGAGATTTTAAAATATTTAGGAACTGCACATAAATTGATACCTGAAAAACATGATTTGAAAATTGTTAAAGACTTTTACACTTAATAGTAATGTAATTTATTATGTTACTATCTTTGTTTACTATTATGTTAATTTAGCCAATTTTTGTTAATTAATTTATTTATAATTTATTATGTTATGTTATTATGTTATGTTTACTTAAAATCAATATTTAAGATCAATTTCTATATTAATATAATTACTGAATTTCAACTTAATGACGCTAACTCCATATAATTTTGTATTATATTCATCCAATATAAATTTTAATTTATTTCGGTTTTTTAAATCTTTTGTGGTGTTATTTAAATTAAATTTTATCCTGAAAAACATATATCCTTAACTTAAAAACTATGATAACTATAATTTGTTTTCCAGATTTTTTACTTTTTTATAGATTTAATAAATTACAAATTTATGTTTAAAAGTTTGTTGATATTTATATACTCTAATGACATTTGGACCGAAACACAATAAGAAACCACACGATAAGAAATCAAAGTTGTCCTTAAAATTTAAAATTCATTTTTAATTTTTAGATTGTTTTTTCAGAGATGTTTGCTCATTCGGAATATTTTAATAGACCCTAATTTTTCAGAATTTCTGCAGAACAAACTGTCATGTTTTTCTATTCGGACTGCTATTCTGACAATCATATATTTTGAAATATATTCAAAGGAAAGAAGAACAAAAAATTCGAAAGAAATTAAATACAATTAAAATTTATTTGACTACATTTCTGAAAATAAAAATCACCTTTTTGTTCTGATGAAAATAAAAAATAATAAAATTTTATCTGTAAAAGTTTTATTTAAAAGGAGATATGAGTTCTATAATTAAACAATTGTGCTTTTAGTTTCAATTTTCAGCAATAAAATATCAACCTAAAACGATTACTCTCCAATACGCTTTCACATAATTTCCTTTCTGAGATATAACCCAGGAAGCAACAAGGGTTCCAACAGTCAAGAATGTCAAAATTCAAAATGCAAAAACTAATGTTCCATTTCCGCAACGTCTCTTTCCTGCGAAACCCCGTCCTCACTAAGATAAATTTTAATAAAAAACCTTTTTTTTCCAAAAGCTTTTCTTCTCCAGTATCTATTCTTTCATCCCTAATCCAAGACGCGTTGGCGACTTCTTTTGGCGATCCCACCCAAAATCGGGCAACCCTATTCTATCCTCCCCCTTTTTGCCGCTTACTCGGCGCCGGCCGGGAAACCGAATCCGCCGGTCGACCCCTTTAGTCGTCACCCACACCCTCATCCTGATGCTGGGAGGTGTCCCATTAAGGACTGGATATCGAGTAAGTTTTCATCCATTGATCTTCCAGTTTTTAAAGCGTTGAATAATGGTATGAATTACCCATGTCGTCGTAAAACAAGGTTATAAAAATTATATTAATAACTGTTATGATCAGGATTCGTGTCAACTGATTCTTTAAGAGTTTGTTTGTTTGTTTCAATGACACGAAGGTTGGTTCATTTTGGAAATAAAAATGTTTATTTGATTTAAATAATATCTTTTTGAGGTTCATTATCAGTGGCATGTTACCGAAACTTCAAAAAGGGTCCCATTGAAGATAAATCACTAAAAAATTTCTTTCTTTTTCGTATGTGCTCCTTCCTTAGTAAGTAGTAGTAGGGATTATTTTTCTCATCTTGATAAAATTATCTAAACATTGTCATGAATAATCAGTCTAAAAAATAGTTGTTCGAAATGATTACACTAATTTTCTATTATAAAGATTGGAATCAGTTGGTATTGAAAGTTTTTATATATTTTTTAATGTCGCGAATTTTAAATGGAAGCTAAAATTTTTATTCAAAATGCGCAATTACCTTTTTATTCCTCGTTGTGACATCAGTTTTAGCATGGATAACAATATAGGTAAAGTTTGGATTAATTTCCTTTATCTTTTTTCAAAATAAAAATTAAAAAAATTAGTTATTCGGTCCTCAGTTTTTTATCCCATAGTAAATTTTGTTGAGGGCCATTTAAAAAAAAAAATCAATTATTCAATCCTCAGTTTTTTATCCCATAGTAAATTTTGTTGAGAGCCATTTAAAAAAATAGCGTCATTAAATGAGATTATATGAATAGCTCTTTAAGATTCAAACAAAATTTAAGACATCAGTTTATTTTTGAAAAGAAAATGTTCATTTAATGTAACCAATTTTATTGCATTTCGTTGATCAGATTGATTTCAATGTGAAAAAACAATGTAAAGAAAATATTTTTATCTGCCCAACAAGAAAAAGTTATTCAATAAATTCATATGCTTTGATTCTTGCTTACATAACCCATAATAATATTCTGCTGTTATTGTTTTTAATTGTAGACAAGGTCATTTGACACATATTGTAAATGATAAAAGTTTTTTTTATGTCATTTGAAAAATTTAAAGGAAATATTTATAATAAATTTTTATCTATGTACAATATTTAAATGAGTGTCCATTGATAATAAAACTGATTAAATTTTGAAACGAATATAAATTTTTCAGATAGTTTTTTTCTCTTTTTGCATTATTTTCTTCTCTTATGTAAAAAAATGGAGGGGTTTAATTTAACTATTAACTTTTAAGCAATAATCCATCTCGAAAAAATATATTGAATAAGTTTCTCCATTAATTTTATTATTAATCAGTTTATTTAAGTTATTCAAGAAAATGTTTAATTCATTAAAATTTTTATTGAAATGAATTTTCAATTCCTATTTAACAAAATGTAAAGGAATTTATGATACATATATAAAAATCTCTTTTTTCAGAAAGAACTATTTGTTTAATCCATTAAACATATACAATCGTTCTTAGGAGGTAAACATCAGATGTATTTATTTTGTACATTCGTTGTATTTAAATTTATATAATTTTACATTTATTATTTACATTTTTTATTTAAATTTATATTGTATTTAATTTTACAGATTTAATTAAATATTATTTTAACAATTCTTTTGAAAAACGAGTATGTACGAAATACCTGAAAGCAGTCATGTACTTCAAAAATACCAACTTAACGTTTTATTTTCCATTTATACACCACCATAAATATTATTAGATATATTGTGTTTATATGTTATCAGTAATGCATTTTAGCTTTTTTCATAATTTTTTTCACTTGATAATAAAATATAACTAAGCTATTTGAAAACATTTTCCTCTATAATATAAACATTACTTATAAGATATTTTTAAAATTATATATTTATCTTAAATGATGTACATAAAATTAATTTACACTTATATTAATATAATGATTTTATAAACAATTTTAAAAGAAAATATATTCATTCATGGAAAGAACCCTTAACTAATGTATGTACAATTTTTTAATTAGACACTTCATTCTGAAAACTGCTTTAAATTCATTTAAAAAATTTGTTAGTATATCTTATTATTTAAGTACAAAACTCCAGCAGTATTGAATTCCCTATGTACTTAAGTGCATCATTATAAAATATGTGAAATTCATTGAAATGTTTTAAGTTAAATTTTCTCTTCTTATTCAAGCAATATTTGAAATTTTCATTTTAAAAGAACACACAGAATGCAGAATGGCTTTAATTTGAAAAAACTGTTTTTGAGAAATATAGAAATAAAATAATATTATATCTTTAAATCATAAATCATTTTAAAGAAAAATCCCATTTTCCCATGTTTCTTTAAAAAGACACATAATAAATACAATCTAGTACTTAACTTTCTGAAGTTCGCCATGTCCATTCAAAGACCTTAATTCAAACAAATTATCTTAATTCAAATGAATTCCTCCATAATATAAAGAGATGTAAAACTTATATCAATGATATAAACGAATTATTTCTTATTTTTTACTATTTTATGCTGTTAATCCATAAGTTAACGAATTATAACAAATTTTTAGAATTTCATTTCATAAATAAAAATCTTTACAGGTTTAAAAGTTAATGTTTTCCAAATATTTTAAATTCAGAAGCATTTTAAAAATTGAATACTTTATTTAAATTATACATTTTGGATTGCAGAATTCTTTTCCTCACAAAGTTATTATTAATAGTATATTATTAATTAATTATTGACAACAACACAATGAATTATTTTTTATTATTAATTTCCTCAGATTAAATTATTAATTACTTTATTAAGGTTCATTACAATTTGCAATAAATATGAACTTTTAGACAAATAAATTATATTAGTGTTATTCACTGCTTTAATGAAAACCTACTATTAGAAACAATATCAGATGTCTTGCATTGAGATTTTAGCAATTTCTGTTGTTATTTGACTACAAAAGATCAAATTATATTACGTGAATATATACATATTATCTATTTTTCGTTTGTAATTATTTCCGTTAAAATTATGATACAAAACCTTTTAAAAAAATTAATATTATTTATTTTTTCGTATTGTGAGGAATGTTCGAATTATTTATAAAAAGATGATTAAATTTTTGATAGTAACAGTATATTTGTAACTTTTAATTTGAATTCTGTAATGCGCAATTAAAAAAATCAGCATATATCCCAACTAATTATATGTTTTCATAATAATTATATCTTTAACAGTTTTTTTAAACAATGTATTATTTAATACAATTATATAAGAATTTATACAAGTTTAATACTGAAGAATTTAATTGTACAAATTACTATAGTTTACAAAACAAATTATAAGAGTACGAATAATGAAAATAAATTTCAGTTGTTGCATAAATTTTTGAAGAAATTCTAAAGTTAAGAAATTTACTCAGTATTTGAAAGAAAAACACATTTTTTGACAGATTGCTTTTTCAATTTTTTTCGAGATTGTCACTTCATTTCTGATAAATAAGAATTATTTTGCAGATTTTTTATTTTATACAAATATTATATTTTATATAAACAGCATGGCAAATAAAGGATTGTATCATTCTATCAGTAAATAAGAAATATAGATATTTGAAATTTTTTGCTTTGTAAATATATTTAAAAAGTAGGCTTTATTGAAGATGGTCTACAAATATATTCACCTCTTTGCGTGTCAATAAATGTAGGTCCCGTAAATAGTTTTAAAAAGAGATAATTGCGAGTGTTTTATTAGAACATATAATATATTGACCTGGAATAATAATGGAGTTATTTAAAAATTAATAAATTTTTATTTGTAACAATAACTTTTTTTAAAATTTGCTTTATTCTTGAAGCATTTAATGATGCATCTGTCTAAAAATATATAGATTTTATTTACATGCAATTATAGGTTTTATACTATAACTTACATCATTCCAAATATGACATAATAGCTTTATGCAAATAAACGTTTGTAAAAATATATCAAATATACAAAAATTACGATTTTCTATGTATTTGTAAAATAATACTTCAAAAAATGCAGGAGACAGTAGATTAAAATCCATTTTGATTTTTTTTTTCTTTTACTATGTTTTTAATTATCGTGTATGTCAATGAATGTTAAATATATTTTAAAATTATTTTCCTATTATTATTCATACCTTATAAGTAAATTATTTTAACTTTAAATGATTTTTTAAAAGATTTATATAAAAGATATTATATAAAAGATATTAGAAATTTATATAAAAGATATTAGATTGGTTTTAGACTTTCATTTTACTTAAATCAAAATTTTGGATTATAGCTATATGAATCAATAATTTTATGTTGTGAATTATATGTGCTCTTACACAAAATAAAACTTTGTTAGTATTAAATATAATTAATGAAGATACACTTGATCCATCTGCATAAATAGACGCAATATTTTTTACTAATAGGTATGAATGAATTTGACATTAATTCTTTCTTCATTAGAGTGTTTGGAAATGATGTTTAAATTTGCTTGAAGAAACTTTCTTATTTGTATTTAAAGAAAGAAACTAGTCATCGGTTACGAAGTCTTTCTACTATTTATTTTTTTAAATTTTGGTGTGACTTAATTTAAATTTATTTGTTTCATCATCATATATATTGTTTTGTTACATTTATAAGTGAAGTTATCGCTCTTGTAGACCTAACATGCTTTGAGCTTAAGCGATACTAAAAAACTAATGATTATTGAAAAAATTTATTATTGTTTACATAGTAATTTAATAAGTTAATTATTGCACATTGTTATCGTTGTCGTATACCCTGAAGAGTACAAGATAATCAAATATCGTGGTGCTCCCGAATAATATTGGCTATGTTGATTGCCAGCTCGGAGTATGAATCTTTTTCCGAGGGATGATCCAAACAATGCATAGTGGCAGCAGCAGCTGGCCAATCAAAGGCATGAGGAGGAATAAGCTCTACATCAGGACAGTTACCACATTTTTGGTAATTTTTAACGACATCAGCAGAAATTTTCATATTTTTGAGGTGTTTCATCCTTAATCTTGTGAGAGTAGTAGCTGTTTTTCTGTCAAGGTTTAGTTCTATAATTTGGTTTTAGTTTTGGTCTTAGAAGAAATCGATTTAGAAGAAGTTTAGATTTTGCCAAGGCAAAGGAAGTAGGAATTACAGTCTGATCCAGACTTCTGGAATTCTTCAAAGTATCTGCAATGTCATTAAATTTCAAATCCAAATGAACAGGGATCCATTACAGGATACACATTCTGTGCAAGCAGAGAATTTGTTCTAAAAGAGATATAATGTTCAAGATCATACTTGAGAAACTTTTATTAAGAACCTGTAAGGCAGACCTTGAGTTAGTGTAGATAGTAATTCCATTCATTTGTGGCGATATTGGTAGACTCAGTTAGGCCTCAAGTGCCTTTTAAATGACTGGAAGTTGTCCTGTGAAGTTTGATGCAATTTTTCCAGCACCGGCAGCAGTTTCAATTCTTTTCCCTTCGGGGAGCAGCGAAACAGCCATTACAAAACGCTGAGTTGTATGATCCATCACTGTAGACATTAATGTGATTGTGTGATGAAAGGGAATTTATTGTTTTGATCCCTAATTCCTTTGGGTTTCTCCTTTGGTCTCTCTTGGAACAGTGCTCAATAAGATCAAGGACTATTGTTGTGTTTTCAGTCACTGTCTTATGGAATAGAGGTTCATTAGTAATTTTGAGTGCTTCAGGCATTAGGTATAATCTTTCTCTTATTGTTCTTTTGTACATTAATACTACACTATTAATCAAATTTTTACATTAATACCATTTCTTTTGCATTTACATTTTGCATTTACTCTTTTGAAAACGCTTTATAAGCGCGCGGTGTATGTTGATTACATTACAAGGGGGTCACTACTTCAGTGGCTGAAAGTAAGTCCTTATTTGAATCGCGATTGCAAGCTATGTGGGTTCGTTAAGCTACATTTCTCGTAACTTCTGGAACCCATCATCATCATCTTGCTGTAAACAAGGAAATTTTCAATTCAGAATGTTTCACGGTATTTAAACTAAGATTCCTTTGTCTAACACATTAACCATTAGGTCCTCCAGAGCCATATTGCAAAAGTATAAAAGATGAAACAAAATATTTGAGGTGAAAATAACTTATTACAATTAGAAGAAGATAATTTAGATTATTTAAAAAAAATGTGTCTCAATAAAATTTTTTAACAACATATATTAAGTTATTTGGCTTGTCCTTTAGAATATTAATTGCATTATGAAAAAATAATATAATTGTTTCGTACAGACTACTGAATGGTGTAATAAAGCTGAAGTGACTTAATTAATTACTGTCGTTCATAACAACCACAAAAATGGGTAACATTAATTTGAATGCGTCTCGAAATAATAGTGTTTAGCAAGAAAAAATATTCTGCAGTCTAATTACTTCTTTTCAAAATAGTTTGTTTAAGAAAGAAATATTTTTTCTTTCATTCTATTTTCCTCTTTTTTATGCAAATAAAAAGTTAAGAGGCTTATTACTCAATTTTGGATTAAAAATTATTTTTGCTTCATTTATTTTTAATGTCTTGCATTTTTTCCAAAAGATAATAAAATGTAATAAATGTGTGTGCATATGTTTTTCTTGGCAAGCATTATTATTGTACTATTATCATTAAAATTTAAATTCGAATGAGTAATTCGCACTTGAAATGGATAATTCCTGTCTTTGCGATTATCACAAAATATCACTATGATGTTTTAGTGATGTAGAAAGAACATAGCCTGGAACCAATTTGTCATGTTTTTCTATAATATATATATATATATATATATATACACTATGGGGAAGAAAGTGACGAGACACGACACTATAACGACATAAACCCATATTTATTAAAATTAATAGGAGGTACGGCCTCCTTTGGCTGCGATCACAGCTGCAACCCTTCTGGGTATGCTTTCCACTAAATTAGCCATAGTGGCAAAAGAAATTTCCTTCCAAATGTTTAACAGGAAGTTCCAGAGTTCAGGCTTGTTTTTGGGGAGTGGGGTGCAGGCCCTCAACCGACGGTCCAATTCGTCCCAGAGATGTTCAATTGGGTTATGATCAGGGCTCTCCACCGGCCACTCCATGCGTTTAACATTATTGTTCACATACCAATCAAAAGTCCTCCTTGCAACATGGCATGTTGCGTTTTCGTCTTGATACCAGCAATCATCCATACCGTACGTTGCCCACAAGGTAGGAAGGACATGATTGTCGAGAATATCATAGTATCTATCGGCATTCATCGCACCATCAACCTTCACCAGTGGGCCAGCCCCATACTAATGGGCCTCGATACGAAGAGTCTTGGTCGAAACGGCCACACCTGTGGCTTATCTAAACTCATTAGCGATGTTATCCATGGATGTTCGACGGTTACTTCGAATCTTCCTGCCGAGCACCCGCCGGTCCCTGTTGGTGAGAACTGTAGGTCGCTCACTTCGGGGTTTGTTCTGACAGTGTCCCTCAGTCTTGTAGCGACACACTACACGTGCTACAGTTGATTTTGAGCAGTTACGGAGACCGGATATCTCCCTAATTGACACCTTGGCAAGATGCAATCCAACCAACACACCTTTCTCGAACTCAGACAACTCTTCCCGTGGCGGCATCTTGACAAAAAACAACTCTAGTTGACTCCACAGAGTATTTATAGGATATGGCTGACACGTGATACCTATTATTGCGCATGTGTCCGCTGTATTGTCGACTTTTCTACTTTTCGAGGGGTGTCCCGTCACTTTCTTCCAGATAGTGTATATATATATGTGTATGTGCGTGAGTGTGGGCGTGTGTATGTGTGTGTGTTTGCTGAAGAAAATTTGATTTTTTTAATTAATATTTGCTTTAATATTTGGTATTAAAACAATTGTAATAGTGCTAAAAAATATGGTCTTAAAATTATTAGCCATTTAGATTTTAATTTACAATTAATGATATAATATGGGGTTGAACAACCAAATTGTAACTGGGTGTGGTTCGGTTGAGCAAAGGTTGGAGAACTCATATCTTTATCTGCATATCCCCAAACATCAGACACATATAATTAGAGAAAAATAATATCTAACACATTTAAAGACATAGTTATAGATTCGTGAAAAGTTTTCCACTTCTAAGCTGAAAACTAGATACTCAGCTACGCGGAAGGTGCGGTAAAATTACTTCCTCTCAGAAGGAGAATCTATAGGCCAACTTGCATATTAGTTGTGTCAATTTGTGTTTGAATATATTTTCTCTCGGAAGAAAGGACTATAAACTAAACGTTTCTCAATAGAAACCCATGGTTATACTATACTTCCTCTCGGGTAAGAGTTTGGAGTCCATTTGACCATTTCTCCTGAACGCCACATGAGATACTCTTGCCAGTGTGTGGGAAGAAACACGATTACAATGAGAAAATTATACCATGTTAGATCAAGTAATAAAAACATATATAAATAAACAGTAATAAATGGAAATGGAATCATCTTATGAAAACATTTTAAAATTCATTTCATTTTAAATAATTTAAACACGTGGATAATTGAAATTTAAAAAAATATATATTTTAATATCAAATTTATAAATTGACATTAAATAATTTTGAATGTTTCAAATTCATAAATATTTATAGATTTAATTAATTCCGTTAAAGTAATAAGCCACTTAATTTAATGAAGGAATAAACCATTTCAAATTAAAATTTACAAAATCAAATAAAAATAATAAAAATCTTATTATTATTTTTTTAATTTTAGTTTTATTAAATAGCTGCAAAGATATTTTGAATTATTTATGATTATTGTGTACTTATTTCGCTTACATTTATCCCAGTATATATATCTGACGTGTCTTCTATTTATAGTAACTTAATTAAATATATCTTAACAAAGTAAGCAATTTTGGTCTCTACGAGCATTTATGTTAACAAATAAAAAAACAAAATAATAACTGAAATTATGTAAATTTGTAATAAAAACTAAAACAGGGCATAAAATAATATATTTATTTTTTTTACTTTTGTTAAATAGTTTCAGAAGAATGAATATTTTTCATACATTTTTATTATTTTGTGCATGTTTAGATGACAGCGCTAATTTTATCTAGCATTCTTGTAATCCTCTTATATGCAAAATATTAAAATCGTTATTTTGTTAAGAAATATAATAATATTTTAAATTTAATTTACTTTCTTCTTCTGTTTTATTTATTTTGTTCATATTTTATGTTATTTAAATATTTATTTGAACATTGGTATTTAAAAAAATAACATGAAAACAACTATTTAAAATTGCAATAAGTTACAAAAGTTAATTTCATTTGGGAGAAAATCTGACAACAACGAATGAAACCTAATTAAATAGCTTTCTTTTAATTCTGTATTTGGGAAAACAAAACGAAAGTTATGGAACTGTCAAATTTTCATAATCTACTTTATATCCATTAATATTTGTTAAAAGATAATTCTTTTGAAGCTCAAAAGAGATAAGCAAAAAAAAATTTTTTAACTTGAATTATATGTGGTCTGCGGAAACCGCAAGTCTCTTTTTTTGTTATTCTCGAGTTACCATGGAAACGCAATGCATTTTACTGAAAGATTTTTTTCAGAGTTCACGGATATCTCACATTAGATGTACCATCATTATAAATACGATATGAACTTTTATGTTCATTATTTTACTTTTCTTTCAATAAGCAAATGCTAAATTTGTACAAAGTTATCTGAATAAAAAGCTTAAAAGCTGCCCTGTTGCAAGACTTTTAAAATAATTTATTAAAAATATTATGTATATGACAACAAAATAATTTCATTTAAAATAAAAAAGTTATTCTTTTAGTTATTGTCTAGAACTAGCTCATAACTTTTTACTTAGTTCTTTTAATTTCAAATATTAAATATGAAGAATATAATTACATAATTAATCGTATTTATTATGTGATAAAGGATTTCAATTTTAATTTATACAATTCAGCAAAAAAAAGTATTAAAAAACGAAAAATAAATTATATAATAATTATAAACAATTATAAAAAAAATTATATTTGTTGTAATAGATAAAGTTATTTTTAAAATAATATTTTTACAAATAAAAAATTTGTTATCTATTTATGTGAATACAATTTTCAAGCGTATTAAAAATTATCAAAAGTTGTATTTACATTAGTTTTAATTAATCTTATGATAATTAAAAAGACATAATTATTAAAAATTGTCACTACAAAATATTATGCTTACTCTTAATATGATATAAAAATAATATTTTACAATGAAATTTATTATGTCAATTTAATATATTTTAACAATGAATCTTCTTGCAAGTAGTGACGTTTGTTTAGTAAGGAATATAAAATGAATGTTTTAACTATTTTATTATTCATGTTACTTAGTAGAAAAGATTTAAGTGCAGGTGATTTCTGGTTCTATGCAAAAAGATTTGTTTTGTAATAGTGTTACGAGCCACAGGTTGTGCACCAGTGTTGTGGGTTGGAGCGAATCTGGATTGTAACTGGGTGTGGTTGTGTTGAGATTTGAGACACAGGTTTGAGAACACACAGCTTTATTTACACACACACAAGCACCACACGCATACAATATTTATATACCTTTTAATGTGTTAGATTCATGGAAGGATTCCACTTCTAACCCGATAATAAAAATACTCAGGTACGCGCTGGATGCGCGAATTATACTTCTTTTCCGAATGAGAGTCTGTAGGCCAACTAATGCGCCAAGATGCGCTAAATATATTTCCTCTCGGGATGAGAGACTATAAACTAAACGGATCGGACTGTACTTCTTCTCCGATGAAAATGTCTAGGCCTACTGTCCATTTTACCTGAACACCACAGGACAGTACGTAGGAAGAAGCACGGTTACAGTTTCTTTTAAATTAATGCGATACAAATATGCTGATATATTGATAGCCATATCACAAAAAATTAATTAAATATTGAAATTTTATGTTCATTAATAAATATTGAGCACTAAATTCATATGGATTTTTTTAAACTATATACCAGAAGAATATGTATCTAAAATATTTTATTTTCAATGCTGTTATGTTAAAATTCCATAAGTAGAAGAAACTAAGGTTTTTTTATTGGTTATTTTTACACCGGAAATCACTAGTTATATGCAATATTATCCAAATAGCCCATCTAGATAGAAATGAAGTTGAGTGCTTTATTACCTACAGGGAAAACATTAAACGAAAACTGCACTACATTTGCGTGTAACATTGAAAAAGCTTAAGAACTCCCACTAGGTAATCCGAATGTTCAACACGAAATGCCTATACATACTGTCTGTTGAATCCCCTTCTCTTCTGAAAGCAGTACCACGCATAAAAAGATTCCGACCTATGATATCCTGCGTTCTAGCCGAATACATCCTCACAAAACCATGAATCTTCAGATCTTCAGATTAAACCACATTTTTTTGCTAAGGAAAATAAATATTTTATGAATAAACAAAGCCAGGAATCCATTACTTTTTTCCCTGAAGAAAATCAGATATTCAAAAGCCTCACGTTCAGGAAGAGGTCATTTGATTCTATAAGGTTGAACGTTGAATATTGCTTTCAGATTCTTTTCACGCTGAACGTAAAATATATAAAAAAGAATCGAAATACAATATAAAATCACCCAAAATATTATAAATTATTCAGTTTCAAAATTTGATCTTTTTCTTGGTGGGTATCCATCTTTCCAATTGTCATTCAAGACTTATTGAATTCGTTTGATTTTGAACGCCGTATTTTATACGATTTTATTGATTTGTTATGTGTAACTGTGTAATTGATTTGCAATTATTACATGAATGTATGGTAAAATGTGTAACTGACATCCATATTATCTTGCAGTGTAATCTTAAAAATTATATATAAGTTTTAGTTCTTAATTTTTTTTTACCATTGTTCTTGTAAAATGTTAATACTATAAGTCATATATTTGCAAATTTTAATATAATTTTACTAATTTTATATGAAAATAATACAGAAAATATTTTAATTTTTGAAAATTTACTCTTAAATGAGTTATTAGTAAGTCAGTGCAACATAAAATATTAGTTAAAAAATTTAATTAAATAAACTATTTGTAAGAAATATAGATCAGTGTAAAGAACAGTGCATAAAAAATATTGTTCAACTATGAATATTGTATCAATTGAATATTTTTCAATATGAATATTGTATCAACTGAATATTATTCAACTATGAATATTGTATCAATTGAATATTTTTCAATATGAATATTGTATCAACTGAATATTATTCAACTATGAATATTGTATCAATTGAATACTGTTCAACTTGAAATATTGTATTGTAATAATAAACTGTATATAAAAGGTAAAGAGGAGTGTAAAGACCTTTGCGCGTATTAAAATTTAAAAATGTTACGAAATGTTAATAAGTCAGTAATATATATATATTTACAAATTTTACTAATTTTATATGAAAATTACATAGAAAATATTTTATAAAATATTTTAATTTTTAAAAGTTTATTCTTAAATAAGTTATTATTAAATTAGTACAGTTTAAAATATTAGTTAAAAACGTTTTGATTGACTAAACTATATAGTGATCAAGATGAGTGTAAAGAACAGTGTATGCATTAAAATTTTTAATTAAACATTAATTAATTATTCTATAAACTTGTTTTCTATTACTTTTCAATGTTTTGGAATAGTTTAAAAAGGATAATTTTAATACTATTTAAAATATGTTATATTACTCATTAAGTTTATATGTATTTTTTACTTTCCAAATAGAAAAAATTTATATTTAAATCGAGGAAACTTATATTTAAATAAAAGAAATTCAAAATATAAACTCTCACATTATGAGTAAAATTCAGGAAAAAGTTTTTCAAAAATAGTAATAATAATAAAAATAAATAAAGAAGAGGTGTCATCTTTTATTTTATTGTAGCAATAATACTTCTACTGCATCATCACAATGCTAATTTTATTTTATTTAAACACCATCTTATGTGACTTTTATGATAAAAGAAGTATTTAAATTCAGCCTTTGTAATTTTTTTCCAGTGCGTCGTGGGAATGTTCTTCAAATTACATTCATATGATATTGCAGTTGTCAACATTTCATGTGATAAAATATTTCCTTTAAATTTAAAATTTTTCATTCGTAAATGGTTAGAATGTTAATGCCAACGATTTCATCACTTGGCATAAATTTTACCACTCCAATAAATGTTGATTTAAGTAAAATAAATTTCTTGGCTACTACCCCAATAAATGTTGATTTATTTTGCAAACTTGACCTAAGGGCATTTGCCATTACAACAGCTGATATGTGGCAGATTTATCGTTACCCGGCAGTTTACATTGTTAATTATTATATCGCAACATCACTGAGTCACCTAAGAAACATATCATCCAAGTGTGACATTCGCTCTCTCTTCTCCTTAAATTCTGGATCAGAGAAAGATTATTTCGACTTATAGATTTATCAAGTCCATTTCAGGCATTGATGACTGAAATTTCTGTTCGGCGTCAAAGGAAGTGTATTTGAACCCGGCTCTAATAAGTTAGGTGTGGTCTGATGGTAAAATTGGTCAGCACCAGTCGTTTGTACCAAGGGCTTCAGGTTCAAATCCTGGCTATGGCACCGATATTTGTTAGTGATTCGGAATCCGCTTTAAACTGTAGGTCTCTGTCTAATTAGTCCAAAGTGTGCACAAAATGACTATAGCGCTACAAACCAAATCAAATCAAACCAATAATTTAGGAACTGAATGCTTTACCTGCCAGTCAGCTCCATACAATAATTTCTGAATTAATCTATTTTTTTAACGGAAATGATTGCTTTCAATTTAATATTTTTTTGTAATATTTTATTACTTAGAATGGCTGTAGCTTAGCATCACTACGCCACAACTACATGAAAGAAAGGATAGGTAAAGCCTTCTGTGGATTTAAGAGATGTTCCTTTTTAATTTAACAATTGTTTAACAATGTATTATGATATGACGCATTTATTGTTTAATCATTTTATTTTAAAATTAATATTTATCAAACAATTTGTGATGTTTTACCTACCAGTCCGCTCTATACAGTAATTTTTAAATTAATCTTTTCTTAAAACAGAAAGGATACTATGTATATACATAAGTTATAATTTTAATTCGTAAGGATATTTTGTTTCGTATTATACTGAATAGTTTTGTTTATTCGATTCATAAAAATTCATAAATAAATTTTAAACATTGTTCTCAATTTAATATATATTTTTTGTAATAATTTATTACTTCGAATTAACAGGTATTAAATTGATTTATCGCCACAAGGTACGAACTCGGTGCTTCTTTATATGTCCCCCAGGGCAATTTTTGGATTTAATCTTATGAGTAGTGCAGTTTATGTGAGCGCATCAATTTACGAACATCGCGGCAACGTAACGCAGTTAATTTCTTTTGTCGCTCTTATTATTACATTCATTGCATTACCTTGTAAGATCTTTGGTCCAGGGGGAACTATTGAAGATCGTATGCGAACAGGTTTCAGAGGATGAAGTAAATGTATTAGGGAAAAGTAGAGGGTTAAATAAATTAATGGACTCGCGCATGCAGATGGATACAGGAACGTTTCGGTATTTTTTTTTTTTTTTTGCTTCGCTTTGAGGACACGCCCTGCCATCCCCTGAGATTTTATCTCTCTTACAGTAAAGGATATTGATTGGCAAAATGCACTGCTGTATTGGCATGAAAACTGTAAGAGAGATAGAGATAAAATTGTTTAACATGGAATTGATAAGGTAAATGAGCTCGTATAAAGGACAAATATTTTAATTGTATTATATTATTAAAACGAGATACAAAAACATACGTAAAGCATGTTATGGCATGAGATATATTTAGTTAATAAAAATGAGTTAGAAATTATTAAACTATTTAGAATTTGATAATTTCTAGCAAAGCACATTGTACGTTATTTCCAGATCTTTTAAAAAAACCATTGATTTTATTGGTTTGAATTTGTAGTCAGAGAGAGATATAAAAACATACATAAAGCATGCTATGACACGAGATATATTTAGTTAATAAAATATGTTAGAAATTATTAAATTATTTAGAATTTGATAATTATTTCGAGCAGAGCACATTGTACTTTATATCCAGCTCTTTCAAAAGTCCATTGATTCTTAATGGTTTGAAATTGTAGAAAATGGTTCAGTAGATTTATTCTATGCCTGAATTGACGCGATAAATCTGTAGTACAGAACGTTCCTACAATGGGTGCGTAAAAGAGGGCGAACACCTCTTAGGTGTGTTATACATAAATTTACCTGCAAAAGTTATGATAGTTGCATATTGATTGGCAAAATACACTGCTGTATTGGTATGAAAACTGTAAGAGAAATTAAGATAAAATTGTTTAATAGAGAACTGAAAAGGTAAATAAGCTCGTATAAAAGAACAATAATTTAGCTGTGTTATTAATACGAGATATAAAAGCAAATATGCAAAACATTATAACATGAGATATATTTAGTTAATAAAATGAATTATAAATTATTTAGAATTTGATAATTATTTCGAGTAAAGCACATTGTACGTTATTTTCAGATCTTTCAAAAAGCCATTGATTTTATTGGTTTGAAATTATTTAGAATTTAATAATTATTTCGAGCAAAGCACATGGTACTTTATCTTCAGAACTTTCAAAAAGCCATTGATTTTATTGATCTGAAATTATAGTCAGTGATTCGAAAGATTTATTCTATGACGGGAATGGACATGATAAATCTGTAGTACTGAATGTGCTTACGATGTATACCAGGAGGAGGGGAGAAAGATGCGAACATTATAGATACCACTCTTAGGGGGTGTTTATATTTAAATGTGCCTCTATTATTTCTAAAATTTTAAAAGAACATTTCAGGTTTAGGCTGTAGTACAGCAATTGTAGCTTAATAGTATTAAGTAACATCTACAAGAAAGAAAGGATAGGTAATGCCTTCTGTGGATTTAAGAGGCGTTCATTTTTAATTTAACAATTGTTTAGGAGAATATGTTATGATTTGATGCATTTATTTTTTAATCGTTTAATTTTAAAATTAAAAATTTATCAAATGGCTTGCATTATAATAAACTTGTTCGTGATTCTTAGATGAATTAATCCAAAAAATTTTATGAAAAATCCATTGTTAAATTTTTATTGTTATAATGTTTTTTTTGTTATGTTGGTGAATTTTTACTTCATATTATTAATTGATCCCCAATCACTCTTACCTCGCCCTCTTATCACTCTTACCTCACCTTTATTTTAGATTAAGAAATATTCAAACGATTATGTGATTATTTTTTAAAAAGACGTTTTATTCATCCATTCCCCCGTATCAACTTTTGTAATCAAGTTGAATTTGGAAATCATTTAAATTAAAGTTATATTCTAAAACCTATATTAAGAACAAATGTTTTAAGAATTCGTTAAAATTATAAAAGCTCATGAACGTTTTTGCCAATTACTTTCAGAGATTTTACAAAACATTTGTTTTATTTTCCATCAGAATTTACAGATTCTGATATCATTGATATAAAATTGACATTTATTAAATTAAATTCACTTTACATGACTCTTTTTTGATTTAGTGTTAAATGATCATATAATGAGCAATTTTTTCTGCTTTGTTTTAAACATGAAATTAATCCATCCATCTCGCGTTATAATAATAGCTCCATAATCGTGTAAAATACATTGCTTTACAAGAACTTTCATTTCATAAACTTCTTTTGATACTATTGAAATTTAGAAAAAAGATGAAATATTTACGAAATTTGTCTAATCATTTTTGTTGATGGAAATCTTAGTTTTATGTTAGTATTTTTACAAGTTGTTCTTTCATCAAAAATAAAAGTATATTCTTATAGCTTGTTTAGATGTTTAAAGAAACTTTATTTACTTTACTTAGATTTGATATTTTTTACTACAATATTAAAACTGTTAAATAAGATTGCATAAAAATTAAAGAATTCGTGAAAATTAAAATCAGCTTTTTAATCCCACATGTCATGATTGATACGAGCATACATTATTGTTTTAGAAGATATACAAATGATTATTCAAATAAGAAACTAAGACTATATATGATTGTATTCATATTCAGTATTAAATATAACATTCAATTTATTAGAGACATGCCATGCACTTAAAACTTAATTAGCTTTATTGCTACTTAATTTCTTATTTATAGTATAATATTCCTATTAATAATGATTAAATTTTAAAATTACAGATACTGGTGTATAATTTTTCTCTAGCTAAAGTATTATCGTATTGTTTTTGAATATGAGACATCTTAGCATTCACGTAAATTTTGAATAGGTGAAAATTATTTATAAATTGGTATTTATTATTTAAAAGTTCCATTACAATATTTAAGAAATGGCTGTTTTTTTTTGTAACTGCATCGCTTATTTTCGTCCATTGTTGTAAATTTATATTCAATAACGTCAAATATGTTCTAAAATCTATATTATCTGATTAATTGTGATCAAAATTGCCAATGGAATCTAAAATTTTATTGAAAATTAACTGCATTCGCAATAATACAGATTTTATGAAAAAAATGTAAATTTAGAGTGTTTTTATTTCAATGCAATGTAAAAGTTTGTTAGATTCATTTGCACGACGTAAATAATTTTCAAGATTTTAAAGAAGTATATTAGAGAAATTTATAATTAAAACCCCTCTAATATTAAAAAAAGCCCAATTTAAAAAAAGTAACTTTCTGTAGTTAATATTTGAAATTTCAGGCTTTTTTAAATTTTTTATTAGATTACATCAAAATTCCTTTTCATAAAATGTCTTTTGAATTTATGTCAAAAACAAAATCAAATTTAATTATGGAAAGAAATTTGAATGCAAAATTGAAAAATTTGGTATTTTTCTTTTTAATTCGCAACGAAGTTTCTATTGTCAAATAATTATATAATTTTAATTTAACCAAAGAGTAATTTTTACCCAGAACTTTAATTGAAATTTTTTTTATTTCTGTTATAAAATTAGATTGCATCTATCAATCATGTATTTAATCAGATTACTTTATTAAATATTTATATAAATTTCTTTCAGGATGCTGATACAGTCCACCTGCAAAAACATCGATGATACACCAGAAATGCCTCAAAAGTTTAGTTGCTTTACTACCCAGAAACAATAGAGCTTAATATTCTTTCGGCCATGGAAGTTAAAATAATTAGCAATAAAATCTCACTGATGATCTAACGAAAAATATTTAACAACAGTAACATCGCTATTTCACATAGCGTAAAAAAAACTATTAAAAGAATGAATTGCCATTTGAAACAAAATAAGGACTTCACAATGGTAAAGTGGAAACCAACCTTCAAACGCTTCTATCGACAACGATGGAGAAATCCGCTCCTAGTATTTCTATCCACGTTGTTTGTCATTGGATATTTTTCCATGGGCCAAATCACAGCCTTAGGAACCTTCTTTACGAAGGTTTTGACTGAGTCTGACCACAATAAAACTTCTCCTCAAATACCATCTTTTACAAGGCACTTGATGTCAGATGCACCAACCAACAAAACTGCACAATTTCCGGAAGATCTGTTCACCCTGGAAGAACGCCGTCATGGAGCTGTATTGTTCCACGTCATTGGCTTGACGTACATGTTCGTAGCTCTTGCCATCGTCTGCGATGAGTTTTTTGTTCCTTCCCTTGATGTGATCACTGAAAAGGCAGCTATCTCTGAAGACGTCGCTGGAGCGACTTTCATGGCAGCTGGAGGAAGTGCTCCAGAGCTCTTTACCAGCATAATCGGCGTCTTCATCAGCTACGACGACGTCGGAATCGGTACAATCGTCGGATCAGCTGTCTTCAACATCCTTTTCGTCATCTCCATGTGTGCCATATTCAGCAAGACCGTTCTCGAATTGACTTGGTGGCCGCTGTTCCGAGACGTCACTTTCTATTCCATAATCCTCATTCTCCTCATGACTTTCTTCCAGGACAGTGTCATCTACTGGTGGGAGGCGCTTGTCCTCCTCTGTTGCTACTTTTGCTACGTCACGTTCATGAAATTCAATGAACATTGTGAGAAGTTTATCAAGAAAATGTTGAATCGCAACAAAGTCACAAGAGTTGGAAGCTCTGATAAACTAATGCCACACGTAAGTTTTTATTTTTAAATTTTTTATGACAGTACTAGAGAATATTTGAATAATATAATATATGTTAAAATAATATATTTTGATACATAATCTGTCTCGAGATATTTACAATCGTGAAATATTTTTGACTAATACTAATACAGTTAAATTTTTAAATTACTCTCTTATAAACTGCTACTCTTAATCTTAACTTGCATGTCAAAGATTGAATGTGATTACGAATTTTTCCATCAAACTTTAAACGTGTTTCTGTTAATACTGCTTCACCTTGTTGTCTGCAATTTACTGATTTAGTACAGTATAAAAATTTACTCGTATAAATTGCCATAAATATGCTTTCAAACTTTAACACTACCTTTTGACCTTTAATGTTTCTCTTTATTCTTATTCGGGAAGTTAAACGCACATAATGAATGATATAAGATAAAAGAGTGCCATGAAGTTCTGATTTTAAAAATATATTGCCTATGATTTGATACTATTATTAAAAAACGGAAATACTGTCGTTAAACTTTTATGTTTCACTTTTCGATTTCATCTGTTCAAATGGGAGGGGCGATACATTCTTACACATTTATAAATGTATCGGATTCGGAGATCCTAAATCATATGGTTGATGCTGTCTAGAAAGGAGTATAATATTTCAATTCTCTAACTTAATTATATGTAAAGAATTATATCTAAAGTTTTCCCTCCCAGTGAAAGAAAAAAGTTTGTCTGGAGTGTTCTGCGTTTTAGAAAGATTATATATATATATATATATATATATGAGTGTGTGTGGGCGTGTTTGTGTTATAAATGTTTTATTTTCTATGTCCGTAGAGAAATAGCAAAACATTTGTTGTAATTTTCGAAATCTTTAAAATTTATGCACAAAATAAAATCACTTCACTGATATTAAAGGTTCTGCTGAATATCAACAAAATTATTTAGTTATGCGACTAATCTACATTGTTATAAATACCATAGTGTTTATTAAATAGTTTTTATAGTTCTGCATACCAATATTTATGTTACTTTCATGTACTTATGCAGCAATAATAAATTTTTTAAAAGTTTTTGATCATTACTAGATTAATGATCAAAAACTTCTAAAAATTTATAAATTGTATCTAAGGTTCCCATTGAATTATTTGTATAGCTGGAGAAAAAAAATTATCAAAAAATATTTCTTCTATTGTCAAAATTCTTAGACTTCCCCCTACTCATGGAAGTGACACGTGAAATCCATCATGCAAGAAAGTGAGAGTTGGATTCTCGCTGTTGTGAGTTACAGTCGCTACTTTAAAAAAAATCGATAGTAATAGGTCATATCATATCAGCCATCTGTCTTCATGGAATTTTTTTTCCATTTCAACTTGTATTCAAAAGAAATGAAATTTCTCTGGACACCTGAAAGTACTTCCCATCATCCTGTCAGTATCATCGAAATGCATGACACTTGGTGTATAAAATATTTACAAAATATCAGTTTCATTTAACTTTTCTTTCTTTTAAAATTCTAGTCCTCACCTTTTTAGTTGATTGAAACTATAAACTCTTTTTTTTTTGTTGAATTATAAATCTATCAAAAACACTCCAGATTTTCTATGGCAAAAACTAATTTCTATTTTTCTATTGTTTAGAATAAACAGTACAAGTTTAATAACATGCTAAGAACATGATATCAAATATTATACTATATTTGAAATATATCCTGATATGCAGGATTTTAAATTTATCTTGAAAAGCGAGTGGTTGCTTCATCTTCCTATATTTCTCATGAATGCACTGCAAACTATGAGAGTGAGTAATTTGATTTAAGCTATTCATTGATAACAAACATTAGTGGAGAACCACATATACTAAATCACTTGTATTATGGGTTCAAGGTTAATTCGTTGTATTAAATTGTTGATATTATTTATTGGAAGATGTTATTCTGGTATCCAGACTCTGTAACCAATGAATATATGTAAAAGACATCATCCTGAGTGATTTTAATGCAAAAGACTGCATTACAGTATAATAATTAATTATTGATTCTTTAAATTTATTAATGTGATGCCTTAAAAAACTATTTCTAAAACTTAAATGCATTAGATTTAGCAATGACAAAAATTTAATTTAATAAGATGAACACAACACTTATTTGTACAGGAAAGAGTAAAAATAATGTGAAATGAATTTAATTCCTTATTTCATCAACAATTTCATTATTTATATAATAATATTTAAAAAGAAATTTAAACAGTACCACATATTAAGTTAATTTTATGAATAAATGTAAATTTTGCTGCTTTAATTTAACTATACAGATACAGAAGTATTAGCATTCTCGTTATATAGGAAAATGTATATTTTGAAATATCAAATTTGAGTAATTTCCTAATTTTATGTCTCAACAAAAGAAAGAAATGTATAAATTCTGTTTTGACTAAAAATGTTTTAAATATCGGTCATGTTTTTATATTTAAATTTTTTATTATAATTGAATATTCCATGGGTAAAAAAATTTTCTTATTCAATATTTATAACTGGAACCGAGTGATTAGAGCTATGGCGCTATATGGTACAGGTTTCGTGTTCGAGCCCCGGCGGTGGCTTCGATGTTTGTAGTGGTTTAGAATCCACTTTAAAACCGTAGGTTCCTGCCTAATATGGCAGTAAAGCGTAGGACTGAGAACTCTACTTCGTAAAAAAGAAAGCATCTCACGTCTCGGAATTCACCAGTAAGCAGACGGCCTTGGCCTACCATGGGCTGTAGTGCCGGGCAATAGTTAGTTAGTTAATAGTTATAACAATGATTGTTTTTAACTGACTAATTTTTTAAAACATTTTTCATCTTCTTAAGGAAAATATAATAATTTATAATTCTTTAAATTCATTAAGGATTTATAAATTAGTTTATTTTTCAAGTTATGAAGATTAATTATTATAAGATAAAAATTAATTAATCAATATTTATAATAATTATTCAGTATTTCCGTGTGAGCGCATTCATTATTTATAAGTGCGATTATTTTATTCTTGATATTTCGTAAATTTTTGATACATTTTTAAATTAAAATATTTCATTCGGCAAAAAAACTTTCTTTCTTTATATCCATTAAAGATTTACAATTTGAAAAATATTTAAAATCATCATACATTTTCAATTGTACTATATTGGTCAACAGAATTAAATAACAACTTAAAACATCAATAAAGCTGTTGAAAATTCTATCTGACAATGTTTCAGTCAATCTAAGATTGATTACAGAAAGCCCTTTAGTTTCATTTATCTATTGATTATTGATATTTTCTTTATTGTTCATCGCTTATAAAGTTTGAAATAGGGCAAAGTAACATTTTCTGTCATATTTAAAAACTTTACTTATTCCCGCTTTTGTGTTGGCATGGCAGCACTTAATTATAACCAATATTTCCATTTTTTTTTTAAGTTAGATTGAATTTTCAAACAATATTGAACACAGTGAGAATTTATTATCAGATGATGACAGACTGCAAGTTTTATACTGAATTCAATCAGGCTAGAAAAAATATAGCTTTCTAATAACGATAATAGAATCATTTGTCTGGTTTCCTTGTGATGTGAATGCTGTTCATGATTGCCACAATAAATCAATATTTCTCTTACCTTTAGAAAATTACGAAAAATTGAATTGCTCGGATAAGAGTTAGTGAAAATGTGGAATAGAGTGAGATATTAAGATGAAATGAATTGGTCTTGACTATACAAAAATGGAAAAAACATATAAATAATAAATTAGTAAAAATATCTTGGCATCAATGTGAAAGAATTAAATATATATATTATAAAAATAAAAGAAATTTATTTCTTGAGGTATTATTTTTTTACAATGAAAGAAATAAAAGAATCTTTGTCCAGAATTGTATCTAATCAAGAAATGAATAAAAGAACCTAATTGAATAAAGAATCTAATCAAGAATTGTATCAAAGTTAATTTGATTACATGTACAGATATTTTTATAACTCGTATAAGATAAATAAGTAATCAAAATATTTTTTAATAATCACCTATACCCGACTCTTGGCTCCCCTGGTGAGCATTAGGGTTGAGGTTCAATCCGCTGGCCGCTTTATTATAGGCATTGTTTCAAAGAAGATGAGATTCGATGGCGTTTGTGAAGTTCAGCATCTTGACTCGTTAGCCAATTTACCTGGCGGGAACTTCTGGGTTTTCTCCGATATGATACGCAAATCTGGGGTAGTTCTTCCTAAATGTCCTCCTGGAAAGCACTACCCTCCTTCTTCAACATCGCGGAGACAAGTCAGACTTCTGCCTACTGATGCTCCATCACAACAGAAGCTGCTCCATATTTCCCTCCTTCCTTGAGACCACACGTGTTCTTAGACACGACTGTTTTTGTTTCGTAAGCCACTTTGTAGACATCTACATCAAGCCCAAGAACCCGTATGGACTCATGGTTGAAGAGAAAGGAGTCAGATTGTGTTGTGATAGAGCACCCGTAGGTAGAAGTTTGATTTGTCTCCGTGACGCTCTACAGTCATGTGAGACCTATGGTCGAATAAAGTGATACTATGTGACTAAAGTATCTTACATTGTTACATTGACTACTATGTGAATAAAGTGATACTAAGTGACCTATGGCCGAATAAAGTGATATCCGAACCACTACAAACATACATGACACCGTCGGGACTCGAAACCCGTGGCACCGTGCACCAGCGCGCGAGACACTCGGCCATTCAGGCCCTAAATGGACTTGGGCTAGATGTTGTTGTCTATCAAGTGGGATAAGAAGAAAAAAATAATAATTTCCTATCATATTCTACTCTATATAGAAGCTTACATTTATTTTACCTTGCCACTAATTTTTAAATAGCTTAATGTTTTTAAATGTGCTTTAAAATTGTTATTCTCACATTAGATTAGTTGCAAATATATTAACATGAATTATTCCGCTTATTTTAGAAGAAATAGTCATAAATCTTTTTTTCACTTTTTAAAAGCAAATATAAATTTTTACCAGTTTGTTATATACAAAGAACTAAACTAAATGCAATTCTTTCTCCTACACGTATATCTACCACGAAATCTCATACTTGAGAAAAAAAAACAGCAATCTAACGACATTTTTAAATCAGATTATCCAGTAAAATTCAACTCAAACTACCATAAGTGCCCCAATTTCTCCTTCCGTGCATCCCATTACTTCCATCAAACATAAAAGCCCGGCGTTGTCTTCATTTTTTTTAGAAGCCGTGACCTTTTCCCCTCGATTAGCGTTAATGTTTCCATAGGATATTAAGCTGGAAGCTCGAGCTCTAAAAATTCCAGATAAGCTTTAATCTTCCGACAACTATTCTTTTTAAAGAGGATGGATTGTCACTCAAAATTATGAGATAAATAAACTTGCCACCATATCTTTCTTGAATTTTTTTTTCTATTTGGCGGAAGTGTAGATAATTAAGTCCAACTACTGGCTATAAATTTAATGGCCTGCAGATAGTATCATTGCCTTCCTCTTTTCGGAACTAAATTTTAGGATGGAAAGAAAAATTCCGGAAGTAGTGCAGTTTTGATAGTAGATGGAACTGAGTTGCAAATGTGGTGCTTTTGATTTTTTATGAATTAAACATGCTTCAGAGTTTCATCATTTGAGAAAATATTCATTATTCAAAGCTAATCATCATCACCTAAATCATTAGAGAATTATCGTTCGTTTGGATGCATACTACTGTGCTCAAAAAGTAAGACCATTTTTTTTTTCAAAAACTCTTTATTTATTCTTCCAAATTTATTTCATCGCCTTCAAAGTAATCCCCTCCGGACACAATGCACTTATGCCAACTTTTTTTTCCAATCGTCAATGCATGCTAAAAAGTCATCGACAGGGATGGCCTTCAAAACGCGCGGCGATTCACGTTGAATCTCTTCACTCAATTTGAAACGGTGCCTTCAAAACGGTTCTCTGCCTCCTTTGAACTGTTTATATCACTTCTAAATATTTCTTTCCGATATAGGAATGCTCACCGAATGCCTTCTGCAACATTCTATACGTTTCCGCAAACAAAATTGAATGCAAGTTCTTTCAAAAGTCGCCAGAATCAGTTTTAGCGTCTCAGAACGCCAAGCGTAACTCAAACACTAATGAACATTTTGACGTCAAATTTCACACAGATGTCAAGGACAGTGCCAGTCACCTAAAAAAGAAAAAAAAATTGAAATTCCATAAGCCCCGGGAATTTTAAATGGAAAATTGGTTTTACCTTCTTGACACAGTAGTATTCTAACATTTAATTTTATTGCTTTATTTCAGAAAAACTATTAAATTGGCCATGTATGAAATAAAGAAATTAGAAACCCCAAGTTTCCTGGGGAACAAGGCATTGGGTTCCATAACCGATGGCCAAGTGGCTTGCGCTGTGGTCTTTGGAACCACAGACTTCAGGCGTTGACATGGATGTTTGTTTGTGGTTCGAAATCCACTTTAAACTCTAGGCCCCGGTCTGTTTAGTACACAAAATGTACCCCGATGACCGTAGAGTGACAAACCAAACCAATCTGTAGTTGACGTAATTTGGTTCGAAACAAAATGGGCAGAGACAAAAACGGTATATTTATATTCGGAAAGAATTACAATTCTGAAAATTCATTTCGTTAAGCTCGAAAAAGAAAAAGGAGAACCACTAAAATGCTACTCTGTTTAATGCTGAATATGCTACATATAGACCATTATAGTAATTATTGATCTTGGGGAAAACAAGAAAATGAATTTAAGCCACAGTATTCATTTATAAATCAAAATTGAATATGAAAGATAATCAATGAAAAATAACTATTTATTCAATTTAAAAGTTGTATCTTTGCTAGACTATTGCATACAATTGCATACAATTGCATAGACTATTGCATACAATTTTCTTCTTCATTGGCGCAGCAGACCTATGGCGTCCCAAGGCCGTCTGCCAACTGAAAGATTTCGAGAGAGAAGACGTTTACTTTTTTAAAAAGTTAGGGAACATCAGCCATATGTCCAACGCTTTACAAATCATGTTAGGCTGGGACCTACTGTTTAAAGAGGATTTCGAATTACTACAGACATCCATTGCACCGGGCGTCCTAGCGCTAGTCACTCGGCCACCAGGCGACCAAAATTATTTCTAGCACCTAATGAACTCCGTCCGCATAGAGACTGGAAACCTAGACTGTTAGATTAAAAGACTAACGCTCTACCATTTGAGCTGTCAGGCGTCAGCATCGAGCTATACTACTGCAAAAAAATAACTTTAATCACTGGTAATAAATTTTATAGTGTTACTGGTATAATTTTATAGTGTTCGATTTTACTAAATTGATCGAAATAGTAAATTTCACGATTACAACAATTTTCATGTTAAAAAATTTTGCATCTTTATTGTTACTAAACACTTAAATTACGATGAAATGATAAAAATTATAAAATTTTAGTTTTTCTTTTTTAACAGGAACAATCCTTTATTTCAGGAAAAAAGGTTCCAAAAATGGCAACGTGATATAAAATAAATCAATAACAATAGCAATGTGATATAAAAATCAATCAATAACAATATTTTTATTATTAATCGGTTTTTAATTAAATTTATTTGTTAGTTTGCCTGAAATTTTATAATTTATCTTATATTCCCATATTCCATCAACTTGTAAATTTGCTTACATATATATTTCAGATGACCTTGTAATATTTTCATGTATCTAAATAATCTAGTAATAGAAAACAGTCATCTGATGGAAAAATATGCGTAACTTGCTAACAAAAAAAAAAAACAAAACCATAAACGAAAACGAAACTATTTTTATCACTCATTTTTTTCAGCATGGCAACATTTGTTTTGCTGTTGGAATATTGCATAATTTGAATATCGAAACAAAATACAAATATTTTTCCATCACAGTTGTTTTATGACAAAATACACTGAAGTGACAAAAGTCATGGGATACCTCTTAATATCGTGTCGGCCCTCCTTTCGCCCGGCGAAGTGCAGCAACTCGACGTGGCATGGACTCAACAAGTCGTTGGAAGTCTTCTGCAGGAATATTGAGCCATGCTGTCTCGATAGACGTCCATAATTGTGAAAGCGTTGATGGTGCAGGATTTTGGGCACGAACAGACCTCTCGATGATGTCCCATAAATGCTCGATGGGATTCATGTCGGGCGATCTAGGTGGCCAGATCATTCGTTGGAATTGTCCAGAATGTTCTTCAAACCAATCGCGAACAGTTGTGGCCCGGTGACATGGCGCATTGTCATCCATAAAAATCCCATCGTTGTTTGGGTACATGAAGTCCATGAATGGCTGCAAGTGATCTCCAAGTAGCTGAACATAAGCATTTCCAGTCAATGTTCGGTCCAGTCGCACCAGAGGACCAAGTCCATGCCATGAAAAAACAGCCCACACCATTACGGAGCCACCACCAGCTTGAACAGTGCCTTGCTGACAGTTTGGGTCCATGGCTTCGTGGGGTCTGCGCCACACTCGAACCCTACCATCAGCTCTTACCAACTGAAATCGTGACTCATCGGACCAGGCCACGGTTTTCCATTCATCTAGGGACCAACCGATATGCTCACGTGCCCACGAGAGTCGCTGCAAGCGATGTCGTTCTGTCAGTAAAGGCACTCGAGTCGGTCTTCTGCTGGAATAGCCCAAGAAAGCCAAATTTCTCCGCACAGTTCTAACAGACAAGTCCCTTGTACGTCCCACATTGATTTCTGCGGTTATTTGACGCAGTGTTGCTTGTCTGTTAGAATTTACGACTCTTTGCAGACGTCGCCGGTCTCGGTCGTTAATGCAGGCGGTCGACCACTGCGCTGTCCATGATGGGATGTTATGCCTGAAATTTCATACTCTCGGCACACTCTTGACACAGTGGATCTGGGAATGTTGAATTCCCTAACGATTTCCGAAATGGCATGACCCATGCGTCTAGCTCCAACTAACATTCCGCGTTCAAAGTCTGTTAATTCCTGTCGTGCGGTCATCATCACGTCAAAACCTCTTCACATGAATAACTTGAACAGAAATGAAAGCTCTGCGAAATCACTGCGCATTTATACCTGTTCTACGCGATGCTACTGCCATCTGAAAATTTGCATATTGCTATCCCATGACTTTTGTCACTTCAGTTTATAATCTATGTCGATTGAATTCCTTTTAAATATTTTGCCGAAGTTGCGAAATTCACTCTGAATTTCTCAGTACAATGTATAACTGTAACAAAACAAAAACAATTTTGGCAAATAAAAAATATATATACGAAGCTGAATGAGCCCGGATGTGGTTAAAAATGTATTGAAGGGGCATATTCGTATAGACTTTGCTAATGGCAACGCTTTGATTTAGATTAAATCAAATCAAATCACGTTCATTTATGAATTGTAAAAAGAACAATGCGTGCAATGTTTCTGTTTTAAACCACAAGAGCAGCTGAAATA
>BPLQ01009319.1:600000-1015053 GCA_021605075.1 Caerostris darwini
AATACGCAACGAAAAGTAACTGCTTGTAAAGAACCCAATTGATGACACCAACATTATTTCTTCCTCTTTCTCCGCACACTGACCTTTCAGAAAAAGAAGAAGAAAAAAAAAGATACTGAGAATTCGAGCGATTGACCTTTGATCTCCCACCCACATGCAAAATATTACTCACGCCCAATACTTATTTGCACTGAATATCACAACAGTTCTTTAAAGGTAAAAGAAAAGAAAAAAGAAAAAGGTGCATTCCCAATAAAGATATTTTATTTAGAATGTAAACTGGATTGTCTTTCATTTAATGAGATGACTGGAGGCCAATCAAGAAAATTGTTGGTGAAAGAGGTATTCATCATTTCCGTGGTAATATTTCGCATGCTCTTGGAGCCGCTAACGATGGGATTGGTTTGCCTGAGAACGACTACAGGTGATTATAACGGCGTTGTTTTCGATGGGGTATCGCTACGGATGTCTCGTGAAGAAACCAGCGGGGGAAAAGGTGATTATTCAACCAAAAGGTACCTCTAACAAAATCTTAGGATGTGATTATTCCACCGAAAGATACTATAAAGGGAAGATGAAAAAATAGGTGCAGGGATAGTAAAGAACTATTCTTCCATATAGTATTTACGTGTAAAGTATGCGGTAAAAAACTTTATCGTGATTAATATTAATTTAAATTCGCAAAATTCGTAATTTGTTTAAGAAAAATTTATCTAATTGAAAAATCCTTAAACTGTATCTTTAATAAGGTTTCATTTTGCATATTTAATAAAAATGAGGTGAAAGAAGATTATACATGCTAATTCTTAATTTTACAATGAAAGATGTAAATAATAAAAATTGGTTAGATATAATTTAATTATTGCATAAATACTTTTGGGTGTATACAAGAAATAAGTGCACAATTAAGGAAAAGTTATCCACTTAATTGTACAGGGGGTGAGCACATTTTTATAACGGTTTGGGGGAATACTAGTATTAATTAAAGTTTAAATAGTATTTAATTAAAGTTTAAATAGTATTTAATTAAAGTTTAAATAGTACTTAATTAAAGTTTAAATACGTATTTATTATTTACGTGCTCGATTCGATGCTCGTTTTTCTGTGCTATATATCTGCAGATAGTTTTTCATGAGAAAAAGTGTTTAAAAAGTGTTTCCAATGTCTTAAGTTCTATAAATGTTTAACGACTTTCGTCTATTACTTAAAAGGATCTTTATACATCAGGCCAGAAGTGCAATACACCATAAGTATTATATAATAGAAAGAGAATGGTAAATCGATATTCATGCAATACTTGTATCTAATATACGCTTTTTATAATTTTTTTGAATTATATATAAGAATGTTTATCTTTGAAAAGGCAAAAAGCACCATGCCATAAAGCTTATTTGCAAATCCCATTTAGTAAGTAGAATAAATTTAAAGGTAACAGATGATATTTCTCATTTTATTTAAAATGCTGTTTACGAATCCTTTATCGAAATCAGTCTAAAAATGTTCTAAAATCCTCTGATCTAATTTAAAACCTTTTAGTCAAGTTTCTGTTGAAAAGTATTATTTTCAATCGGATAAATTTCATGCCTAGCATCTGTAATTTTATTATTTAAAAAATGTATTTTATTATTTTATTTTTCTTCACAATATACACAATTTTTTGCAAAACCATTCGTTATATGGATTCATAAAAAAGTAAAATATTATAGTATTTGAATGTGGCTGAATTAATCCAAATTTCACGTAGAAAATTAATCCTTAAAATCATTGTTCTCAATTATTCATAAGAAAATCTAACTGTCCAATACAACACAATCATCTATAGAAATGTAAATCAATACATCTGCAATTTGTAGAAAATTTTTTTTTGAGCATTGTTAATTTCAATACTGATTTTATTGTGAATGATCTAAAATTAAAGAAATTTTTACGAAAGAAGCATTTAATTATTACATAAATAATAAAAAATAATAATGTGTATGTTATCATTTATATTATAAAAATTCCAAGAAAAACAAATGTTTTAAGACAAAAAGTATTCGAACAATTACTGATTAATAGCTGAAAATTAACAATAAATTATGGTGGATAACAAAAGAAATAAATAAGACTTGTTAAACCTTTTATTCTTTTAAATTAATTTAAACATTTTTTTAGTTATAAATTGGAATATTTTAAACATATCTGAAAAATAGAGGAGTGATTTAGGGGTGACAGAATTGTGAATTTCAGAAATAAAGGTTACATGAAATAGTAAAATTTTTAAGATGAAATTTATCAATCTTTTATGATGACATCAATAAATAAAAATCAACTAGTAATATTGAAAATAGGGCTAATAACTTTTGAAATCAATAGAATCCAGAATAATTTGGATAACAATCCTCAAAATTCCTTTCGCTAGCAGCATATGGTGAATAGCAAAAGACATTTCACCATGTTCAAGGTGCTCAAGTTAAGTCGCTTTCAGATTTAGAGGTAATGGCGAGTGTTGATCTGTTTCCGCGCTTTACAGTTTGAACTTGAAAAACAAGCATTATTATCTTAAAATGTGAGCAAGCAATCGGCCATTATTTGGTACATAGTAAATCCCTTTGATGCGGACATAAAACTGAGCTCGAGAGGACTGACATTTCACTCACTTCGATTCACGGTATAGGAGAATTTCAATTCAGTCATGACTAGAAACAACAAGTTTCATGCGTTAATATGTGGAACGGAAATGACGTCAGAGAAAAGGCGCGCTTTTACCACAAGGGACGTTACTGATCCACCTTGGTAGAGGAGGGTATTGGAGTTATATCAAAAAAAATATTCATCCCTTTTTTTGAAATATTTTTTTCCGGTAGCAACAACGGAGTTATTCATCGCTATACTATAACGCGGAGTTTCGAAAGAGTTCTTAATTGATTTTTAATTCATATGATTAAAATCTATTTTTTTTTTTTAAATTATTGATTTCTTAATTTGATTTTCAATGTGTTACAAAATTTATTTTTTGGTCACGAAATTTATTTATTTTTTAATTTATTATTTTTGCCCAAGGTGTTATAAAGTTTATTTTGGTAAAATAATTTATTATTTTATTTTTACAAAATAATTATTTCAGCAAATGATTTTTTTCTTTTTATATATTTTTCTTTTTTTAATTCCAATGTAATTTCTTTTTATCCCGCTTGTGTTTGTTACATTTTACGAAATTTATTTTGTTTACGGAATTTGTTTTATTTCTTTTAATTTTTCTTATTTTTCAATTTCTTACAAATAATTACTTCAGCAAATTACTATTTTTTCATTTTATATATTTTTATGTTTTTTTCAATACAATTTTTTTTATCCCCAATGTATTACAGTTTACAAAATTTATTAAAGCAAATATTTTTCCTTTTTTTTTTAATTTAATAAATACTATATTTTTAATGTGATTCTTAAATCAAGTTTTAGTTTCATTCTGATTTATCTTAAATCAAATTTTAGTTTCATTCTGATTTATCTTAAATCAATTTATAATTTTTTTCGATTTGATAAATTTACAAAATTCATTTTGGTAACAAAAAATATTTATCATTTTATTAAGAATTTAATTATACCAAAACTTTGTTTTGCATTGAACATCAGTATTTACATCAAGACTTTCCATTAAAATTGTCAAATTTCTCTTTTGAAAGATATTAAAGAAAGAAATTAATTCAAAATTATTTTTTTGAAAGAATGAGAAAAAAAATTCTCAAAATATTTAACAAAAAAGTATTTAAATCAATATCAAGAAGTTAGCTCTCTTTTGTAAGAATCGTGAACCTTCCGCAAAGCCTTAAATTTATTTTGATTAAATATTAAGGTCTAATACTTGCATATCTTGGTATTTAATTCATATGTATGAAAAAACGTTTACTATTGTCAATTTATTATGCAAGAATACGTAAACTTTTTATTTGAAAAAAATTTTATTGAATGTCCTTCTTTCCAAATAAATTTAATTTTAAAATTAAATAAACTTTAACTTTTAAAGTAGGAAATTTTTGAACAATGAATGTAGTTCCAAAATTTTAATCACGCTGTCTGATAATCTCTTTCTAATTTCAATTTTGGTATCAATTTTTTTTCTTTAATTAATATTAATGTAAGATATTTATATAATATCTGGCCAAATTGTAAAGGTTAAGAGAGGAAATAAAGTATGTTACATGAAAAGGACGCATAGACATCATTCCCTAATGAGAATTTCAGCAGCATGCATTGTCCCACGAATTCGAAATTTGCAGATATCCATTTAACATATGAAGCTGCCAACGGAAACTGACGAACTGCTCAAAGGTTGTACAATAAAAGTTTCTCAATTAGATAGCTGCCTGGCCTTTTTGAAAATATACGATATGAAACATGTTAACTTACCAATATGAAGTTTTTTTAGGGGTAGTGGTTATCTTTACAACATCTACTGTAAAAAAGGACTTATTTCAGGATTGTACCACCAAAATTTGGCCTTAATTTCATCTCTCATAACTCTCATAGCCACACCAACGTTTAAAAGTGACATTTTTGGACACATATTCAGAGGTAAAAAAAAAAGTTAATTTATCCTCTCTACCAACCATTACAGTTTCATTAAATGTTCATCCAGGATAAGGCACATTAATAAAAAAAAAAGCCAATAGTGATTTTTTTTTTTTTTTTCTTTTCTTTTCTTTTTTTTTTTTTTTGTGTGTGTAGCTATAGTTAACTATAATTCAAAAAGTATAATTTCCCAAATTTTAAAATTTTGTTAAGATAAGCAAAAAAATATTTTTCACATATTTTAATTTTTGGTTAAATTTGGTTAAACTTTAAATAGAAACACCAGATTATGTATAGTATATATGTATATATCAGAAACCTCTTTATCCACTAAGTAAGTCTGGAGCTGTCTTCTAATACGTAGAAGGTGTTAATATTTTTCCAGGAAAGCTTTTAAGGTTACCTGCTTCGCATTTGCATGTCGCGTTGGAGAAAACCTGAAACCTCCTACCACACTAAACAACCAAGCTATTGTTGTGAGACACAGTATACGTGGTCCTATTCTCCAACAAGTCTCCTATATCTTTTTTATAAGTATTGACATCTCGCTGTCATCGGATTTAAATCTATTCCCTTCTGCATGCTATCTATGAGCAATATAATTCGAAGCCAAAAAATAAAACAGAAATTTATTAAAATCTTTCAAAGTAATATTGAAACAATATGATTTGAGGGAAAAACTAATCAGATACAAATATCAGATAGATAAATTATGCCCCAAGATGTAGTACTGCACTAATCATCTTTTTTAATGCCACTACTGAAATGAATTCCTTGCCAGAAATCATTTAAATACATTCATATCGGAGGTGCAACAGATTCACGACTGTCATCAGATAAAATGTATGCTAAATATCTTAATGCTAAGAAATAAATTAACGCCCGGGGAGACATGTGTCTCCTTTCACTCTAATTCACTTTACCTTGCACCCGCTAAAGGTCACAAATCCTTTCCTAACCAAAGGCGAAGACGGTGCAGTAAAAATGCTTTTCAAGAGCATTTTTGAGAAAGGTGTTTGGACACCCCTTTCGAAGAGGAAGGGGGGCGCTCTAGAAAGCAACTCATAACTCAAAAAGGAATTTGGGAAGAGAGAAATTCCTCCCCCTCACCTCTGGAAAATCGGGAATCAAACAATTAAAATATCGTTTTTAGAAAACTTTGTAAACCGATTTTCAATCGAGATCCGGGCGCTGAGAAAAAGTGCGTTTTCTTCCAAGCGCCATGTTTTCCCAAGTGCCCCTGGGCACTTTTTTCCGGGAATGAATACGGCCAAGTGCTCGGGAGCATGCACGCCAAACAAACATTGATATAAAAGCTCGGAGGTAGGAGGAGGTTTCTAATCAAAACACCGTCTCCAAAGTTGTAATGAGATGCAAGCCAAGGAATGTAGAGCTAGCGCCTCGGGCCTCAAAGTGCTGCAATGCCATCTCTTGGCAGCAGAGCTTCCTTCTGGCGACGGCACAACTGAATTGCTCACCAATTCTTGGGCAACTCACAAAGGGAGACAGAAAAATTCCAGTTATTCTTAATTCGATTTCCCGAAATCCTTTTCTTTTGAGAGAGAATACGACGGGAATCTAATTGTTGAGAAATTCATGCAGCAAGATAATTCATGCTGTTTGTTGTGTTCCTCTAATTCAATGATTCTCAATCTGGAAAAATGATAATTCTGCGAGTATGGTCAAAAGATTTCGTGTTTACCCTGGGAAATTTTAAAAATGATTTTATTTAATTGATTGTTCTATCTTGATTAATTTCTGAAATATCAGGAATAAAACACGATATCCATCGGGATTGTTAATTATCAAATAAAATATATATAAGTCTGTACAGTTCAAGTATAAAAGTATATAAACAATGACTTAGGCATTGAATGCCTAAGTCATTGTTTGTATACTTTTTATTTTTGTAATTTAATTTTCAACTAACAAAATTCGAGTTATCCTTAATTCAATTGACTGAAATCCTTTTCTTTTGAGGGAGAACACGACGAGAATCTAATTGTTGAGAAATCCATGCAGCAAGATAATTCATGAAACTTATGTTTGTTACGTTATTATGTTCCTCTAATTCAATGATTCTCAATCTAGAAAAATCATAATTCTGCGAGTATGGTCAAAAGGTTTCGTGTTTACCCTGGGAAATTTTAAAAATGATTTTATTTAATTGATTGTTCGATCTTGATTAATTTCTGAAAGTTGAGGAACAAAGCACGATATCCATCGGGATTGTTAATTATCAAATAAAATATATATAAGTTTGTACAGTTCAAGTATAAAAGTATATAAACAATGACTTAGGCATTGAATGCCTAAGCCATTGTTTATATACTTTTTATTTTTGTAATTTAATTTCCAACTAACAAAGGGAGATAGAAAATTTCGAGTTATCCTTAATTCGATTTACTGAAATCCTTTTCTTTTGAGAGAGAATACGACGAGAATCTAATTGTTGAGAAGTTCATGCAGCAAGATAATTCATGAAACTTATGTTTGTGCTGTATGCTGTTTGTTGTGTTCCTCTAATTCAATGATTCTCAATCTGGAAAAATCATAATTCTGTGAGTATGGTCAAAAGATTTCGTGTTTACCCTGAGAAATTTAAAAAATGATTTTATTTAATTGATTGTTCTGTCTTGATTAATTTCTGAAAGATCGGGAACAAAGCACGATATCTATGGGGGGATTGTTAATTATCAATCAAAATATATATAAGTCTGTAAAATTCATTGAATGCCTAAGTCATTGCTTATATATATTTTGTATTTTTGTTATTTAGTGAACCAAATGAATATATGTATATATTTTATCCTCATTTTAATAATAATTGTAATTTTGCCTATCTATATAAGTTATTTCACTTAGTAAATTCAAGAGAAATATTGGCAAATTTAAAATAATTTTTATAAATTAGAAATTGTTTGATTTCAGTAATTTTTTTAAATTAAAAAAAAGTAGCAATTTTATCGAAAAACTCAACACAGCAATTAAAGTTAAGGTAACTCACAAATTTACATTTTATTATCCCTCATTATTCTCTGTTTCATTATATACATTTCCCAATATGGGCCTTTAACCCTTCTAAGTGTCGATCCGTATTCCATTCAGCTTGTTTACCATTTCATAATGGAACTTTTCTGTGGATCAGTTTTGATCTCTGGTGTCACCACAATTCAAAACTAGCCTATGTAGAAGAACTATCTGAGATTTCCTGTCCTCCTCTTTGAGCCTAACGGAGGGATTTTCCAGCCTACTAATTTGTATTACCCATTACTGTCTCCAAGTTCTATCATCCTATATTAACTTTCAATAATTTTACTCTGTAGAAGATACTCTTATATAACTTAAGAAATGATTTTTGATGGCACAAAAGTCTCCTGATAATTCACATGATATTCACATGATATAATGATATAATTCTTATAATTCACATGATATAATTCCCATGATATACTTCACATGATCATTCACATAAAGCATGATCGATATTTCACAATCGCATTCTTATAAAACCATTTATACTGATAAACAGTCAAATCAAAGGACTTTATTTCGGACGAAAAAAGCCAACCAAATGTGAAAAAAATTATGGGTAAATCACTATATGTTTCTTTGTGTGTGCGCTCGAAAAATATTATAAAAAGAAGCATTAAAAAACTTTGAAAACAAAATGTAAGAAACATTCTCATCAATCCCATTTTTACAGTAGATCCTCAAAATTTAAATACTAATTCTAATATGAGCTTCTTATTGTCGATGAAAGATCTCTGAAAATTTTTTTTTAATTCTATACATATTCCGAACATTTCTTGCAGAAACAAAATGTCTGGGGTCTAGTACAATTTGGATTCGCAAAAAAAGAAGCTTAAATATGGTGGTAATCTTGATGATCAAGGAACACGTATTTTGTACGTATCTTTTCCTCGAGTTTCAAACGTGATATTCGCCTTATATTTAAAATTGCAGAAAAAAAATTCTCAATTGAATAAATAAACTTGTGATTTTCATAATGAAAATTTAAAGAAATAGGAGCTTGATTTGGATATTATTGGAGTGTATTAAATGAGTTATTTTACAACTTTCCCCAAAAAATTTTTCCTGTTTAATAAGATGTTACCATTAAAAAAATACGCATCATTTTCCACTGATATCTTTCCTCCATTCCATGGTGAGTCTTTCGAGGTAGATCTGTACCTAGTCTGATTGGTAATTGACACAACCAGAGAAGTTTTTTTGTGGATGTCCATGGCCAGATATAGATAACAAAATGAAGACTTATCTATTGAGACTCAGATTTCCAAGATCCGAGATACTTTTTTGCACTTGACGTCGCTTCGCTCTATTTATTCAGAGGGTCTGGCGGTTTATTATTTGCCTATCATAGACTTCACCCCACTAAAATACTATTTCTTTTAGTAGAAGTGTTTTAGGGTAAATTTGTACCTAAGCTGACCTGACTAGTATCAATCAGTACAATAAATGATGTGTTTCTATCCACACAATCACAATACACAATAATTGTTTTCATATTAGCACTGCTAATATGAAAACAAAAATATCTTTATTATTTATTAGAATTTTGATTTTAATCAAGGTATCTAATCAAACCAGAAAAATAAATACCGATTCTATCCTTCATTGCCTGTATCTATCATTAAAAATAAATCCTACTTGAAATTGGACATGATTTCGACATTATACATGGGAAATTATAGGTTTATCTCTAAGAATCTTTCTTTAAGAAGACTTTTAAAGCCTTTTTTTTTATTAATCTTCAATATGTGCAGATCCGGGACGTACAGTATCTTTTGTTACTTAAGTGATCAAGAATAATTATTTATTACATGATTACCATGGAAATCATCAGGTTTAAAGTAAGTGAGAGGGAAAGAATGACTAGAAAACAAAAGTTTTGATTATTTTAACGAAAAGAACAGAAATAGAAATGTGATATATGCTTAAACTCAACAATGTCTCAACCTGAACGTTTTACAAGGAACGTTTGTTTTTAACATAAGCATTTATTGTGAGTAGAAACAATTCCTCTTTGTTCGATTTATTCATGAGCTTTATCTATCTGAAATGCTCTGATGTTATGTACATATTTTAAATATCAACATATGCGGCTTACAAGACAAAATTCAATCAAATACAAGAATTTATTACACAAATTTTTTTTTATTCAACAATCTTTCTTTTCAATTATTTAATCTAATTCATTTTCTTAATTAGTGCACGTAGGATCAGGCTTTGTTTTGTTATGCATTTGAAAAGAGTTAACAGGTTTTAATAGTTTATGATTGTATGCACTCTATTCTCATTCCTAAATTGTAAAATGTAAATCAAATGTTTACACATTGAAATGCGTAATTTTCAAGGGGTAGAACTATTGGGAAAAACTAACCAAATATTCTCTAAAATTAATTACTTTTAACACTTCTATCTGGGACCTCGAGCCTAAGGTTTCTGAAAAGGAGTAAGCTGGGTTTTCACGTCTATGCCTGGGTAGGTAACGATAAATCCATAGCCTGAAAAGTTATTCCATTGGTCTCAAAGAGGTGAAAGAGAATGAAAACTCTCCTAGAATTCCATTCCAAAGTGTTATAAAATCTGAGTGCATTTTATAGTTGTGTACCTTGGGTTACTCTAAATCTGCTATATGTCTGCCGTTCCAATAGCAAATGATCTCAAATCAAATCAAAAGACATAAAAACAACTTTTTTATAAGAATCCTAATGCTTTACTATGCTACTATGCTACAGAAGAATTGTGAACTGAACTAAAGATATTTAATTGAATGATATTTGATTGATTGAATGATATTGATATTTAATTGAATTGCACTAAACATATTTAATTGAAATTTGACTAATTAATATCAAAAATAAAACTTTTATGGAAAAAAACAGAAAAAATATAGAACCAAACTAAACACAAAAATTATTTTAATTTTAATCAATAATTGATCAATTTTACTAAAAAAATCCTAAAAATGTGCCTATATGGCCGAGTTCTATATTAGAAAAATTAGAAGGAATTAAAAATTAATTTAAAATTCCAAAAATAGAGTTATATGTATCTGTCATCCAATATGAAGGATGGCTGTATCAAAAAATATATTGTGTCAAGTTGCAGAATTCCTATTAAAAAGATTTGTTAGAGTTTTGCAATACATAAAGCTTTACTAACTTTTTTTTTAAAAAAGAAACACATTATTGTCAAGTCTCGAAATATATTCTTATTTCACGAATTTAAAACCGCAGAATGAATATCATAGATATTTACCCTCCTATTACATAGGGTATTTCCGTGAGAATACTAAGTCTATCATACTTGATTAATATTTATAAGACGCTCATAAGTTGGGTCCCTTTATTTTAATTGCCATTGAATCGATAACAAGGTTTTAATTAAAAGATGCCACATTCAATTATCAAGAAAATTTATGCAAATATTGTGAATAATATTCCGAAGCATCTTAACATCGAGTCAGGTACATTTCTTTCACCTTGAAGCAAATATTAATGCAGATTCTTCTGCCAAAAAAGTTACTCGATCAAACATATTCTTTGATTAATTTTCTCAAGTTGAAGCGATTTCAGACTTTTGATGGGATGTGATACTTTTTTATAGATTTTTTTGACAGAGTTTTGATTTCAGACTTATGATAGGATTTGTTACTATTTTATAGGATATTTTGACAGACTTTTAATGACCATTATAAATAATACTTTTGATAGAGTCTCTTCGAGTGCCGAGAAGCTGTTAAAGAGATTCGAGAAATAAAATTTAAAAATATGATATATGTTAATCTTTAGCTCGTAATTTGAAAAAGCAATAATGATTTGAAATACAAATAGAATTTCTTTAAACTTGAAAAAATGTAAAAAAAAAAGACATCAATCATATATTTTCATGGAATACAATTAAAAAAAAATACAGTTCAAAAATAATTTCCCTTAGGCTAAAAGGTTTTTAGTATTTTGGTAGTAATACATATATAAAAGAGGAGAATTTTTAAAAACTTATGTAGTCAAATGCATTTTTTTTTAATTAGAGATTTGCTTACACTTGTAGTTTAATATATTCCTTATAATACGTAGAATTGTTAATTGTTTTTTTAAAATTAAAAGCAAGGGGTTATTAGAAAAATTAGAAAAATTATTATGAACTTTAGATGCATTCTGACATTCATTAATCAGCCTATTAACAAACTAACAATTACGCCATTTTAGAGACCCTTGAAAAGTACAAAATGGGACAATTCATGGACTTTTCTTTTTCCTACATGCTTATATCTCTGTATGATTTGAACTTTTTCTGAAATTTAGAATATGCTGAAAATCATAAAAATTATTCTTTGATTTTCTGAAATTTTATTGTTGCTATGGCAGGCAATAACGTAATCCCGTTTTCATAAGAATGCTCTCCAAATTGTTTTACTATAAACTTTTGCACTTATTTTCTACGTTTTTTTCTGTATATTATTTATTTATTTAATGACAAGTCCAGGTATCCTAGTCAAAGTTGAATAGCTTTGTAAAGTTTCATATTTGGGTTGCATTGTCTATTGCAATATTGCAATTCAGGCTTAAGCTAATTTTGTATCTTTTTTAAAGATTTTTTGAGGGACACACAAAATGTATTTTCAAAAATTTTAAATAAATATCATGAACTGTAAAAAATTTTATTACAGTCAGTATCCTAACAACTACTAATAGAATTGAAAATATATTAAGGTAACTGATAATTGTATTAAGACGTGTTATTTCAAGATGGGAGAATAATCCAGAAACACCGCTTAAATATTAGTGGATCTTATGTTATAAGAAACTTATCGATAAGAGGAATTATTAAAGATTTCTATTAAAGTAAGATAGAGTAATAGAACAGAGTGCATTGGCTAGTTGCCTTAATTGTAATTACTGTATGCGAATTTTATGTACATTTTTTGTTAAAGTTTGAATCGTAAAAATTAATTCTAACTGTTTTCATATACTCTTATTTTAATTTGTAAATTTAAACATTTTTTTTCTTCTAATGCATCTGGCAATTAGACTATAATCTTCTTTTGCCATAAGGGCTGCACCGACGTTACTCACTTTGCACTACCCAGGGGACGCGTGTAACTTGAAGATAAGCCACCGGACGCGGAGTAACAATGCCCCCCTAACGCTCTACGATCCTATTAGGACTGGGACCTACGGTTTAAAGTGGATTCCGAACCACTGCAAATATCCATGGCAATGCCGGGATTTGAGCCCTACAACTGAGGTACCGAGCGCCAGAGCGCTAGCCACTCGGCCATCAGACCCTGTTAATTTAAGCATACAGTAAATAAAATAATCCAATTGAAACAATCTGCATTTTCTGCCGCTTTGAATAAATAGCAACTAATGAAGCTGACTGATCTTGTGTATGCCTTCATAGGAAATACAGTTCGCCATTGTTTTTATTTTTTTATATAAATTTCTTCACGTTTTCGTAGTGAATATATATATATATATATATATATATATATATATATATTTTTTTTTTTTTTTTTTTTTTTGTAGAGATTCAATAAAGAAGACAAAAATAAATAAAAATAAATAAATACTTATTTCTAATCATTATAAAGCTTAAATATATATTTTAGTCTTTCAAATATATTCTAAAAATTCATGAACATTATTAATTATTAGTTTTTCTATTTATAGAGATTTCTTTAAAATTGCTTTTTCAAAATAAAAAGTTGTAGAAATATTTAAAAAACAAGAATCGCAAGAATCTCCCCTTTTGATCGAATTAGTAGTTTCGTTCTGAATAGGGGAAATATATCATTAGGAGTTTAATGAACTTCTATTAAATGTTGCAGCAATACAACAAACTTAAATAAATAAAATTATAGAATCTATAAAAAAGAAGATGATTGGACAAAGTCTATAAAAAAGGGAGATAAACTGCCAAGCTTCCTAGCAAAGAAGTATTTATTAAGATTAAATCAATTTACATAATGGGATATGCGAACAAAATATCAAGTTGGAAAGCTTTTCAAATGCTACCTTATGCTTATCTATTGACGAAATTGGGATTTAGGAATTCCCTATTCAACAAGTTTTTTTTATTAATTTTTTAACTCCTTCCTTGCAACTTCATATTTCAAGCCTCTTGTATTCGGAAAATAATAATAATTCTCATCCTTTTCCATCTTTATTAAAAAAAACCTTATTATAAAAGTATGTGGTGTGTATAAAAGCAATTTAAATGCTTAAATTGAAAATCCTTCCTTTGATGGTTTTTCTATTTATCTATTTATACTATAATGCCGGCAAGTAAACTCGACCCTACATCTATAATGATTGAAACTTTCTTTATACCGTAATGATAAAGTTCCTGGTAACTTTACAGGCTAAAATTGCACGGCGTAACAAATTATTCAGACATCCCCTGTACTTTTTAATCCATTAGAAGCAAATTGTTTAGGCGTTGCTCCAAAAATTGATCCTGTTGCAAACTTCACAATACCCACTCATTTAAGTCCCTTTGTTCAGCTCTGACAAAAATTTAAAACTTCCTATTCATTCTGTTGTTAACATTGATTCACAGCGAGTGGTGCCCCTAAAGAAAAACTCTGGGCAGGGCTCAAAACGCGTTAGGCGTGTCTCGACTTACAGAAGCTTTGAAACGATCAGGTTCGAAAAAAAAAGTTAGGGTCAGAAATCTAGAAAGTAAACACAAAATCCAAGTGCTGTATCTTAATAAGTGTAGACTTCTTATGAAAGGAAAGAAAAAAGAAATATGATATCTCTTTTTCTTTCAAAAATATTCCTTTGCGAACAATTTCTGCCAAGTTTATAAAATATACTTCTACTCAAGCAGTAAGCTGTCATTAACTTCTCTGTTTCTTGTGGTATCTGTGATAATAAATATCAATTACAGATACGACAATTTAACTTTAGATAGTAAGTGGTAAATTTGCAACACCACAATTAAAATAAAAATCAGAATGCGAAGTAGTAACAAGACATTAGTGGTCACAGAAATCTCGTCTTACAGAAGCTTTGGAACTATCAGGTTAGAAAAAAAAAAGTTAGTGTCAGAAATCTAGAAAGTAAACACAAAATCCAAGTGCTGTATCTTAATAAGTGTAGACTTCTTATGAAAGAAATAAAAAGAAATGTCATATCTGTTTTATTTCAAAAATATTCCTTTGCGTACAATTTCTAAGAAATCTATGAATTTTAAATATATGCTTCTATCCAAGATGTAAGCTGTTTTGAATTTTTCTGTTTCTTGTGGCATCTTTGCTAATAAATATCAATTAAAGATACGACACTTTAACTTTTGATAGTAGGGGTAATTGATAATAATTAACAAAGATACCACAAGAAACAAAAAAATTCAAAACGGCTTATTTCTCGGGTAGAAACATATATTTAAAATTCATAGACTTTGCATAAATTGTTCGCAAATGAATATATTTGAAATAAACAATTTCAAAATGTGAAGAAGTAGCAAGAAATTATTGGTTACAGAAATAAAGTGTTGTAATTGGCCATAAATTTATACATACAGCAAATAAAGTAATCCAAACGAAATAATCTGCATTTTCTGCTGCTTATAATAGCAAGTAATGAAGCTGCCTAATCTTATGATAAAATATTAATTTTTTTTAATGTGCATTCTTAAGAAGTAATTTAATGTGCGCAACACGCTGTTTTCCTGTGACTAATCACAACAGTTTACCTCTAGGGTACAGATGTACAGTAAGTTTTCTTTTTATGCAGTGGATATGTTTTATAGAACGAAAAACATTTTTAAAAAACCACATAAAAAAGGATTAAAAAATTAGGTGTACCTTCCGTAATTTTCCATAACCTTATAAAACCAAAACAGCGAATTAAAATTTACCTAAAGCGATATAAAAAGTTTTCAGAAATTAATAAAAAAAGACTGTTAAATAAATTTATTTGAAAATCTGAAAGAAATCCACGTTTAACAAATTACAAATTTACTGTTACAAATTTTTATAATTATGTATTTAAAATCAAATTTTATTATCAAATAAAAGAAATGTATTATCAAATGCTTATTTAAGAATTATAAATTTACAAGTTTAATTTAAGTAAAATTCAGAAGGACAATGACTTGTAACAGTGACTTGTTGGTAAGCACGTACCATGAGCAACATTGAGAACCCGAAATGCAAAAGCCCATTCTTATAACAAATTCAAACAGACAGAAATATGTTTTCCCTTGTTTAAATCTGTGAGATTACAACAAATTAAAATAAATAAATAAATAAAAAATTGGAAATAAAAAGGTTTTGTTTGTTAACGTTTAAATATTTTATTTGTTTTTGTTGAAGTGAACAACAATTTACGCTATGTTTAGTGTATGAGTAAAATAAAAAAAAAATATCCAACAATTATTGAATGTTTCTGAAAGATTCAAACGCCACGCATTGTAAATTATGCATTTGTTTGAAAACAATCGTCATTCCATTCTTGTTATAAGTCATTGGAACAAATAGAAGAAATTGTCTATATGCTAACTTCCTAAATAAATGTATATGTACATATTAGTTAAGAAATATTTTAATAATATGCAAAATTGCATAAAATTCAAAATCACTTAAAAATGATCCATAAAAAAAAAAGATCTTACAGTACATAGTGTTTAAAAGGATTTTTCAAGGATCCAATTTAAAATCATAACTATTGAAGTTAATGTGTAATTAAAAGCGAACAGAGTATAACAATCATAATTCATGATCTTACAATTATTCTTTTAAGTACAAGCCTAAACAAGCCCGAATTATTTAAATTAAAGGGTTTAAATATATATAAACTACTTAATTTAAATTAGGCTTGTGGTTCAGACTTGTGTTATGTTCTTTTTTAATCGCACATTAACTTCAATAGCTATCCTGCGGTCTGATGACCAATTGGCTAGCGCTCTGGCCTTGGATATCACTGTAGATCCCAATCTGTTTAGCCCTCGTGTACACAAGTTGTCCGTAGAGCGACAAAACAAACCTTAATAGCTATCGGAATTACTTTCCTACCTTTTTGAATTGGATCTGATGCAGAAGTGCAATATTTTTTTTTCTTTCTAATGCAGCTGGCAAACACTTAGACAGCTTGGTATTGAATGCCTTAAGCCACAGACGTTACTCACTTAGCATTACCCAGGGGGCGCGTGTAACTTGAAGATAAGCCACGGACGCGGAGTAACAATGCCCCCGCAACGCTCTACGATTCTATTAGACCGGGACCTATGGTTTAAAGTGGATTCCGAACCCCTACAGACATCCATGGCCCCGCCGGGACTCGAACCCGAAACCTGTGGAACCGAGCGCCAGAGCGATAGCCACTCCGCCATTCAAGCCCTAGAAGTGCAATATATGATTGAAGATTTTCGCTTTTTAATAATTACCCTTAACAACGCTAATAAGAAGTAAAAGGAATTTTTGAAAATACACTAGCTACGAAAAATACACTTTTTATGTATACAGGGAATTTTTTAATTCTTGATACATCAAAAAAAAAAAAATTTCACTTTGATCAAGAAATTTAATAATAATAATTAAATAATATGAAATTTATCATGTTTCTGTATAAAGTAAAAACCATTGATGATATGTGACCATTACATGTACCGCAGTGGTCTTGTAAATATCGCGTTGACTTTCCGGCAGGATAGCAGGGTTTGAAACCCGACAAATATAGCCAATCCGAAAACTTCAAAATCTAAGCTGAGCTTATGGAGGAGGGGCATGATAAATCTATAAATCGGAATTTTCTTCTGTTGGGCACGAGAAAGATAGTCCGTACCCTTTAGATGCCGCCCTTGGAGAAGCTGGTTTAAAATTGTTACGGGAAAATGTGGGCGCAGTATAACAGGGTCCAACCTCGGTGCACCCTGAATAAGACTGAACTCTTTATCCTGGATAAGGCTGAATTTGCTACACGTCTAGTGACTGAATTACCTCAGGGAAAAGTATCCAGCATTTAAAAACAGTGACACGATCACAGTAACAATTAGAATGCCTTTTGAGTATAAAATATTAAAACAGCTTTTTTCTTGAAATTAAGTGAATTATGCTTATTAAGGCCTTGAAAACGTATTTAACATCAATTTTTTTTTTTAATTTTTCTGAAGTTAAGTAAATTTTATTTGATTACTTTTGTCTACACAACACAAAGAACATTAAAGAAGAAAAAAGGGGATTTTAATCTGACGATCTTCTGCATACAACACAAACATATTTCTAAATCATATCAAATAATGAAGTGCAGTGAATAAAAGCGGTCTGTAATTAAAAAAAACTTGTCGTTAGAATGTGACACGTTCTTGAAACCTGATTTTTATGTTTGCTTAGCATTAAAGCGAAAAGAAATGGAACCGGTGCTAAACTAGGCGTTGTATTTATTAGGAAAAGTGCAGATAAATACTTTAGTCTGCAGAAAAAAAAGAGAAAAAAAGAGACTAACTAAACTAAAGACTACTGCTAAACTAAATTAAAAACTTTAAATATTTTTTGAAACATATTATTACTAAATTTTTGATGAAGGTTTCGATTCGATGAAGGTAATTGAATTTCTTTGTAACTTGTTTTGTCATAACTTAATTTTTTTTCTTTCTTAATTTAAGGCTCATAAAATAAATTTTTTTAGCTGAACAATTTATGACAAAATAATCTGTTGATGATGAAACGTTAAACGTTGAAATCAAATGTTATTTCTAATTAAGTAACTTAACAGCATTTCTTTGCCACATAATATAATTTTAATGATGTATAAAAATATAATTACTTTTAATATATGTATATATAATTATAATATAATTTTAATAATTAAATTTCGTGCATCTGATCTCCTGTAGATGACTTTACATGACATTGTGCATTATTTAATTAAAAAAAATAATTAATTAATTTAAAGATATTCAAATACATTTGTCTTTATTGAAATCTTTCTTCATACAAATTTAAATTTTTATTAATAATTTAACTCAACTTCGATTGTTAATTCGAAAATTTTAACACAATAATTTTTAAAAAAAGTAGGGTTTTTTGCTTTTTATGGGGATTTTCAAGAGTAAGTTTTCATTTTTTTTTTTCATTGTTTTCTGCGAACGATATTGGTGATACATTTTTAATGCCTATGGTAGGCTATGGTATGTCTATTTCTAGGTTTTATGAACTGCTTATAGATTACTGACTTTAAAAACTCACTGGCGTAAAAACTTCCGTACTTAAAATTTACAACCAAGGCCAATTTATAAAACACAAACTTAAGTTGGCACTCCAATTTTCAAATTTTCTCAACATGGCAATGCAAAAATCTTCAGTTTCTGCATATTTATAATACACAATGCCAGCATATAGATTCGAATCTGCAAAATTCCCATCCATATACAAGGAAGCATAACAGTAGTTATTTTCAAATGCTGGACACTTTAACATGAAGTCATTCGCCACTAAAATAGCAGCGTGTACCAAGGAAAGCCTGCAACTTTGCACGTTCACAACAATTTTTAACGAACACCTCAACGGATGACTCCTTGGAGTTACATCCTCTTTCGCTCCTACTCTTGAAACCCAATTTGAATCTTTCTCACGGATTCACCATTTCATCCCCAGTCTAGACATGGAATTTTTGGGTTCGGCTTCTTTTATTGGGTTAGTTCAGCTTCAATAGTTCAGAAAATCAATGTGCTATCGTCTAAATAGACTAAAACCTTTGAACCAAATTAAATCCTCAGTTCGGATAGTTTTAATTTTTATTTGTCATGACTAAACAAATTTTTCTACTTTTGATATCAGATAAAATCATAGTTATAGTTATAATGGAACTTAAAGGATCTTGAGGGACAGTTGATTAACATAGCTAAAAAAATTTCTGAGCAACACTTTTAAAAATTTTTTATTTTTATTTTTACATGATATCAGTTTGCACACTCTTATGTACGTTAGTAGGAGAATGGTTATAACTCATTTACATTTCGTCACCAATAATTTAAGAAATTGATGATGACGAAAGGTAAATGAATTATAATTATTAATAATTAGTTATAATTATTAATAATTAAAAGAGTTATAGTTATCATTAATTTAAGAAAATTAATGAATCCTTAATATTTTGAAAGTAATTTTTACTTCACGGAATCCATCAATCTTATATTAAAATTTTGTTTTCATTTTTATTTTATTTATTTATTCATTATTCTTTTTAAAAGATTAAATGCTTTGACTTTATAATTCCTACAAACAGATTTCTCCCAGAAGTTTAAGTTTATTAATTTTAAGTCTATGAATAACCCTTTAAGAGAAAACAGTCAAGGAACAAAGCAGTGATTTGTTAAATTAATACATAAATCTATACATCATTATACCTAAAAAAGTAAACTCCAGGAAAATTGCAAAATTAATATACATTTTTATTATATGGGAAATATAATTCTACAATTAGTTTAAATATTTTTAATTTATAACGAATACAACGTTAAATTTAATTATATTAAAAATAGCATATATTGTAAAACATTGTTTTGGCCTAATGAAACTCAATGACGTATTAAATATTTACTGTGTTTTCAGCTCCAGCAGGTTTTTATGAAAATGACGCTCTTTTATTCAGTTTTTATTTTAAGAAAAAAGTTGTTATACATTCTTGGAGGATTGATTATGATTCAATTTCAAAAACAGCCATAATTTTAAGGGAATTTGGGACTATCTATCTGTTCACACAACCACTTAAACCAATAATTGCATTTTGAAAAAGTAAATAAGCATTTAAAATTAAAGTAAAATCTACTAAAAATACTCTTGTTTGCAAAAGTTTGGAAAAAACAGAAAACTAATGATAGCATTGTCAAATGAAAATTCTCGTGAAAACTTAGAAATATGTATAAAAATAGTGCACTAGAAGATAAGCAAATTAATGAAGATGCTTTCGTTTTACTTCATTGCAAAAGTGGTCGAAAACTTGATTTAAAACATCTGCAGTTTCTGTAAGTAGAAACAACGCAGGTAAATCTCAAGACAGTCATGTTTTAAATATGAACACTCGACATAATTTACGTGAAGAATTACAATGCGAGTCATTGGATGAATAGAAGCAGCCCAGAGTCAATCCTCTGAAGCAAGATAGCTAAATGGATCCGTTAAATTATTCATCGACTATGAGTTGCATTTCTAAGAACAGAATAGCTTGTAGAAGATATAGCCAAGAAGTAACAAGAGTTACAAATGCCACTTGGAGTCCAAGTCAATAGAGGTCTTTCCTCTTCACTGATGAATCCATATTTTGTTTGCTAAGTGACTCAAGAAGATTGTTTGTCTGACGGGAACTGGGAATCCGTTATTATTCCAATAATATTCCTAAAGGAAACAGATTTCTTGAGTCCAGTATATATGTATAGGCAGGTATCTCTTTGGATGTCCGCACTGATCTGTATGTGGTTCCAAGAGACATTGTAACTGCTCAGTTACATGGAGACCGCATTCTTGTTTCAATTTTTCATCCTTATATAGCTACAGTTGGTGATAGTATTGCTCTATCCCACTGAACAGGATAGATGGATAACTAATTACATGAGGAGATTATTCTACGTATGAGTTGGCCACCACGCTCTCCGAAGTTGAACATGAATGAGTTTCATTTTGAATGCCTTAGTAAGGTGTATTGTTATACTTACCCTGACACTGAAACTCTTCGTGGTTTCTGAACTGCCTAGATACATTAATAAGCTTTTCTGACAACAGAATTAATAACACCATCATTTTTAGTTTGTAAAATCACCCTTGGGCTTGTATAGATCATAGAGGTGGTCGCACTCTATATTGAAACTGATTACATATTAAACTCAGATGCTACACTTTCTGGTATGTTTTCATTTTGCGAATTTTAAAATAAAATATAATAATTTTTTCTTTTGTGCCTGATTTGTGAAACGATGAAGGGTTTGGGTCGACTGCTGAAGGGTTTGGCCAAATTTCATTAACAATTTTGCAATCACAGTTTTTTCCCCCTTTAATGTTTGGGAATAAGTGTATAAAGTCTCGAGAACAGCATCACATCATTGATAATATTTAAAATGTACATTCAGATTATTACTTGCCCATTTTAGCCCCATGAAACAAGTAAAAATTAACAAAGGAAATTAAATTTGAGTACGAACACCTTATTAATTATAATTATTACTTTTAATTCTTTAATTTATTTAAAGTAATCTCCAAATCCTTGTTTTTTTAAGCATAGGTCACTAATCCAATCCAAATATCCGTTAATCCTTGGTTTCGGTTTCTCTAAAACTGAGCCAAGTTGGCGTGCAAATGTTGGCGCAAAGCAACCCTGGGCGGCGCGCGTGTTCTGGCATGGTGCCGGCAAGTGCCCCAGGGCTTTGAGTGCAAGCTGCTGCCTATAGCAAGGTTTGTCCGGTCCCTCCATTCGCAGCCATTTGTTCGTTAAGGAGAAGAGATGAGGACGCCCGAGGCAGGGGAAATCCAGCAAGGTTCTGATTAGTGCCTCTGGTACCCCCTAACCCTTGCTGAGAGGCTGGGCCCGGATATTTATGTGCTTAGATTCACAGGCAAGCTTTGTGTTCAAATCCTGTAGATTCGGTTGGCCAAATTAGGGGAATGCAGAAATTCCAAGGCACAATAAGGTTTCTTCTGTGGGAAGTTTACATGTCATTAATGCTGTTGCTTAATAAAGGACGATCCTTTTGTAATTATAGTCGCTAACCATATTTATTAATAGAAGTATGAATCTTTCTGCTTCATAATTTTCTTAATATAAAACGAGGAAAACATTCATTGGTATTGAATTTCAACTTTTACATTTGATTGTCTTTTAATCCATACATTTTGCAAGAAAAGAAATGAAGTAGTAGTCCCAATTTCTATTATTCCTTCACATAACTGTATTACATATAAAATACCTTCAATTGTGATATCGTTAAAATAATATTCACAGAGGATTTTTTATACCTGAATTTCTACGCATATCTTTTATTTCCTGTTTTATATATTGGAGACCTTATATATATGTTTCAGTATATATGAACAAGAAACCGGTATATATATATATGAATATATTGTATATGTGAACATTCCACCTAGGGAAAGAGAGGGAAATGATTATCAGAGAGGAATTTTTGGAAAAAAAACCCGCTATTAGCGAAACCCCACCAGGCAACTTGACTGATGATGAGAGACTATATTTTACCCTAACATTATCTCCATCGAATCTCCTCATTTCTAAAAGCAATGACTGAAAAGCACATCACTAGTGCTTTCAAACCAGTGTACTTATGTAAGCTAGCATAGACAGGCCTTCGCATATTTAACCATTATCATAGTTATACAGCGCAATTAATCATTATCTAGTCGTTAGATACGAAATGTCATGTTTCGATGTCCTATAATGAAGGAGAAAAAAAACCTGATAAGAGGGGTGAGCTTGGAACATGTTTTGGCCTTTGTACAACTATAAAAGCAATGTAATAGAAATCATTTTATTCATTTTCTTATTTAATTCAGTCTAACAGATATGACTCAACTTTGCAAGGCTTCAGAAAATAATACATTTTACCTACTTAATTATTGAATTCATATATACCTAAGAAAAAATGTTCAGTATATTATAAAATCTCAAAGCAATCCATTATTTCAAATTTGTATGCAATTAGATCAACCATATTAGCAAAAAGTTCGATCTAATATCCACCTTAAATTTCATTACGCAACAGCAATTAAAATAGACATTGTAATAAATAAATAAATAGACGAATAAATACGGAAATAGACAATAAATCTGTAATTTGGAATATACTAGTATCAAACAATAACAGCCTTCTAACCACCAGTGACTATCGAATTGCCAAAATTTCTTATAGATTTTATAGAATTGCTTCTTTGCAGAAAAAAAAAATTTTTCTTGACGAGGACTACGTTTTCACAAACATAGACAAACAGTTATTTTATTATTATTATTTTTTTCTTTGTTCCAATGCAGCTGGCAACTAAACACTTGTCTTGGATGCCTTAAGGCAAGCGCTGCACAGACGATACTCACTTTGCATTACCCAGGAGGCCCGTGTAACTTGAAGATAAGCCGCGGACGCGGAGTAACAACGTCCCCCGCAAAGCTCTACGATTATGTTAGACCGGGACCTACGGTCTAAAGTGGATTCTGAACCACTACAACATCTATGGCACCGCCGGGACTCGAACCCGAAACCTGAGGTACCGAGCGCCAGAGCGCTAGCCACTCGGCCATCCAGGCCCAAACAAACAGTTAATTACTTGTTATGTTTTCTCCCTTTATCTAGTCATTACTTGTTGCTTAGTTTATGTAATATTTTATATTACACCCCCATGCCACCCTTTTAAGTTTTTTATTCCAACTTCAAAGAACAAACAACGAAACCAACATCCCATTTATACAGAAAAAGATAACAATTATAAGAAAACAACTTCTATGATAAAACTGCTGACCTATAAGGAAATTGTTAATGTAAAGATGTTTTTTTATTATACAAAACAGAGTGAATCTACAAAACACTATCAGTTGTGCTCTATGGCGGGGAGAAACGAAAAACTGTTCTTGTTTCAGTTCCTTGTTTAAATTAAATTATTTTTCCCTCTAACATTCGGTTGCTGTGCAGTGGTTTCCAAAGATTTAGGGGAAATTGTGATTCAGGAGTTTTAATTCATTGGAATTTAATGAAATTTGACATATACATTAATCAGTTTTTCATAAATTAGCTATAAGCTCAATTTCTGTATTGAAATTACATAAAATGAAAACAGAAAAGAAATGTAGTATTCGAGTTCAATGTGTGATCAGCTTAATTATGGTATGTAACCACCTCTAACATTTATACAGGTACGAGAGCGTTCTATACTTAAAATTGTATTTATTGATTCAGTTTGCATCAAAATCTATTGCTGCGACAAGGTAGTTTGAAGACTTGCAAGAGGTGGATTAATTATAACTAATACGCATCGCATTGTTGCAATTAGTAGAGCATAACCTTAGAGCATTCCAAACATGCTTAATCGAGTTTAGGTCGCGAAAACGTGCTGGTCAATCTATACGCTTAATAGACTCTTCAAGAAGATAATTCTCTACCAACTGACCTCTGTGAGGTCTTGTAGGATGAAGGCAACTGCACCTGCCTAAGGACAAACAATAGGATATCGTCTTTATATAATTAAGCAGTAGTGGTATTTCTTGAGACGATATATATAAGTCATTACAGCCATTCAAAGAGATACCTGCTCATTCACATACATTGGATACACATAAACTGTCTCTTTCATAGCGGTTTCCCAGAGCAATAATCTCCAGTGACTTGAATTCTAATTGAAATGTTTGTGTACCCAATAAAACCTTCATTTCGGTGGCGTGAGTTATGGGGTACATACAAAACTGGATGTGTTACACACAGCCGCGGATTCCGAACCACTACAAACATTCATGGCACCGCCGGGACTCGAAACCTGTGGTACCGAGCGCAAGAGCGATAGTCACTTGGCCCTCAGGCCCATAGAAATGCATTCCACTGTCTATGAATTCAGAAGAGTTCGCATTCAACCCTCTTATTACGTAGGATTGACTCTTTTATTCGCCCAATGGCTGGCCATCGTAATTCTTCAGGTAAATAATGTACTAATGCTCGTATCTCTAAACATGACTAACTCAGAGTTTCTCTAGGAAGTTATTACTTGCAGATATTGCAGACACTTTTAATGCTTGTTTCTTGTCAAGTGCAAATGATGTTGAACCACAACAACTCCGCTAATTTAGATATAATATTTTGATGGACTATTACTTTTTTACGTATACTACACAATTTTATGGAAATTTTCTTTATTTAAGCCATGTAATCGCAATTTTAGGGTCCGATAGCCGAGTGACTAGCGCTCTTGCTCTCGGTACCACAGGTTTCGAGTGACGGCGGTGCCTAGATGTTTGTAGTGGTTCGGAATCCACTTTAAACCATAGGTCCCGATCTAATATATTACTTTTGAGCTTAGGGTTGACAACCAGGGTTGCCAACCCTAGGGTTGCCAGTAGGCAGACGCCCACCATGAGGCTATTGCGTCATTGAAGAACAATCACAATTTTTCTGTTTTTTCCTTAATTTTTGGAAATCAGTGCAAGCAATTGTTAAGATAGATCTTTTATTCACAGGAATTATGAAAAAGTTACTTGCATGAGAATTTTATACCAAATGGCATTCTAAATAAATTTCTAAATTAGCATTCTTCTATTAAGTACTGAAAATATTAATTGTAAAAATATGAAAAAATTAAATACTCTTCAATATGCTTACCCTTTTTATATCAGTGATTATATTTGAAAGAGGCATTTTAGAAGTCAGTGATCTCCTTCAATCTACTCTACATGACCGAATGGTAGTGTACGTTTGTAAGAAGACAAAAGTTTGAAACCTCTGCTGGCGTGCGCTACTGCCGTTGTTCTAGAAAAAGTATAAATTAATTATAAATTCTAATGAAGTGCATTGTATTAGCAGGATGTCTTGGTTGGAATTTTCTGAAATTTCTTCAATATAACAAGTAAATGTGGGGCAGTTACTCCTAAAAGTCCTTTCGGAAAGCTTCATTTCTTCCCCATCCATCTCTGTCTTTGTGTCTGTAATGTAGTAAACTTTCTTTAATGCATTCTAGGAACGCCCACTTACTGTAATTCCTTCATATAAAGGGACGAATGATGAAGTCTAAAGTACCCAGTTTTTAAAAACAGAAAACCATTTCAACCAACATTATGATAGATAGCACTAATTTGCTTTTGAAACGATTTTTGTTTTACTACATTTTTCATCTTTTACTTGAATAAATATTTTAAATACCAAATAATGATTTTATACTATTCAGTGATTACAGAAAATCTATCACTCACAAACATAAATATGTGTCAAGCATACATATGTATTACGTCATTATTTCCATTATTAATGGGGTTTTTTCAGGTGTAGGAAAGTTTTTAATTCGTCATGTCTATATACTCATCCAATGTGAATTGGATGATAAGGTACTGTTTTTTTACAGGTACCACAACTATATTTTGGAATTTTGAGAATGTTTAATCTCACGGACTAGTTAACTTTTTTTATTTGTGCTGAAATCGAAATAAATATGTCAATAACAGCAAAAAAAAAAAAAATATTGAAATACTCGTATTATTTACCAGACTCTCTAAATAAATATTATAAATTTTTTTTCAATATTGGGCAAGTTTTAATTATCGTTTTGTTCTAGACTTATTAATATAAATCTATGTATATTTTCGTTTACTTTAAAGACCTATTTCTTTAAAAAATATTTTAAGTAAAACTCTATAGATTTTTTTTTTGTTTTTAATATGAAATTTTTTTGCTTCTGATTTTCTCGTGTTTAAATAAATTTTTCTTTAGAATTTATCGTAATTAAAATCGCGAATTTTAAACGAAATAATTCTCTCATCAATATAATAAATCTATTAAATATACATGAGAAGTAAATTTCATTTTTCCAAGAAGTAGCAGAATTATCTGTACCTATAAAAATTAAATTCACTAAATAATTAGGAGACAATAGCAAGAAATTAATTTTGACGAAAACTTGTATTCTTCATGAAATATTTCAAAATTTAGTGCTATATAATTCATCAATTAGTAATTACAAGATCATAAAAAGAAGAAATGACACATGAAAAATGAAATGAGCTATGTTTAAGGCAATGGCTTTGACAAAAGATGATTTCAACTGAAAATAATATCTTGTTTTCAAAATATATTTCTTGAGCAGGAAGTAATTAGCTACAGGGTTAATTTAAAATGAAACTTTGTCTAATCAAAAAGGAATAATAATAATTAATTAAAATTAAAACAAAGAAATTTAACAGTAAAAATTAACAAAATTTAGTAAAAATTAATTTAACAGTTTTAAATTTAAAAGACTGAGAGTTCAGTAAACAAATCCCAAGTATCACATATAAGAGACGCATGCCTAAAAAATCCAAAATTAAATAATGCTTCTATTAGATCGGTGTAAAAGTTTTATTATATCACCATAAAAATTTAAATTCATAGGTACAAAAGGAAAAAAATATAATGACTATTTCAATTCAAAAATATATTAAGATGACAATAGAAAAAATTAATTTGTTGCATGTTCCTTATTACAAATCTTAATTCCATCATAACTTGAAGTGGTAGCTTTTATCACTGATGAATTGAATATTGAATCTTTGTTTGCGTCTCTGAAAGAACTCTGTTAAAGCCTGTTATTATTCACCCCTTTCTTGAATATGTTACCTTTTTGTTTAATTTCAATTTAAAAAAAGAAGATAAATCGAAAGAATTTTGTAACAATGTCCATACTATTAGTTTTTTAAAAACTGCCTATTACTGGAGGAAAAACTAATCAAAGAATAGCATTTCTAATCTTTCATATTTAAATCATACATTTGAGCCTGACTTCAATTCTGAGTCGACAAATGGATGGAAGATTATTTCTTCTCTGTCTTTCAATAAGTCTGCAATTTTTAACCCTTGTGATATTTGTGTAAAATAGCACAATAGATGTTATCTCGAGGTTTAACATTCCTAATAGATTCTTTAGATCTTTTAAACTTTTTTCTTCCTCAGTCTAGACATTGATCAGCAGAAATTTTCTTTCAACTTCTTATAAATAGTCTGCTTAGTTTAGTTTAGTTCACATATGAAATACAAATCGATTGAAATTCATTTCTTACCATTTATTCTTTATTTAAATTTATACTACTTTTTATTTCCTTATCTAGAGCCTTTCTGTCATTTCTGTTGTTAAAAGTGGGAAAATGGGAAGGATAATCCCCATAAGTGAAGAATTTCTCAAAGAATTCGTATTTTATAAAAAGAGGAGAAATTTAGAAAACATCTATATTATCTCAAGTGATGTCTAAAACAAATGTGAGTTTAGCATATTAAAAGTTTCTTAGCAGAGTAATATTTCTTATTTTGCACGTACATCGTAATGTATTTCAGTGCTTTATGTACATTGATCTAATGTTTGATGACAGGTTAAATATGTCATGTGCATTTGACTCTACTAGCAATAGAGTCAAATGGCTGCCTACTGAACTTAATCCGATTCAGTCCTCCACAGTGCATCTGCAAATCGACATTTGATGGGGATATTGACAAAAACTTTCTTTATATAATTCTTCATTCTTGTTCTTAACCTCATTTACTGGAGGATATTTTATAATATAACTTCTTAAAAGGAACTGGTCCATATGTGTATCAAGTGAAATGAAGTCATGCAACCTGTTCAACTACATTAATTACTAAAAGACACTTTTTCATTGGCGCACTTGGTCCACTACCTCCATGTTGGGTCAAGACAGTCTACCTACTGGCAGATTTCGAGACAAGAGATGTTTTCTTTTTACGGGATAGGGTTGTTATCAATACGATCTGCAGTTATCTTAGACCAGGACCTATGGTTTAAAGTGGATCTGAACCACTGCAAACATCCGTGGCACTAGCGGAACTGCAACCCGTACTGTAGTACCGAGAGCCCATCAGGCCCTAAAAATACTTCAATTTATTATATCAATTATCCTTCTCTAATTTTACATATTAAGCAGAAGAATTAAAATAACATCCGTTACGGATTAGCATTCGAATTTTTAATGGCTGTATTTAATTAAGTTTCAACGTTACAGTACACATAATACAGACTTCATTTGCTAGCACAGAAAAATTACTGAATTATTCTAAATATAAGCATTGTTTGCTTTATTATTTTTTAAATAAAAGGGCAGATATGCAAAATAAAGTTGACCAGTGACTCACGAAGTAATCGGTTCAGGGTTGTACCTGTAGGATTGAAATGAGAGGGTGGAAAAGATGAAAAGAGTGAGAAATAGGTCAAGATTTATGCAGAGGGAGCAACCACTCCTTTTGGTTACACCTCTCAGTTATCATATCGAAGGATACTGGTTATGATCATAATACATATATTAAATTTCTTTTTTGATTAAATATGCCGGTATGAAAAACCAAATCATCACTTCACATTTCTCTTCACCCATGATTTTTCAGTGTATTTCTTTTCCTACGCATACATCTATTATTTTCAATGGAGAAAATTGATGTTTCATTTTATTATCAATGGGAATTTCCATTGGCTTAATTTATGATTGAAGTAGCCAAAATTAAGTTAATATATACTGGCAATGTTTCTATAAAAAAAATGCAGGGAGGTCATAATAAAACTGGCCTATTCGAAGCAACCTGTAGCTCCATATAACCAGAATGGATCGAAATTCTGTAGAGGAACTAACAAAGGCTCAGAAAAGTAGATTTTGTGTAAAGAAATTACTTGCAAAAGTCAGATAAGGGGAAAGACAGCACTTTGAAATGGTTAAAAACTTATAATGTAATAATAGTGACGAAACTGTTCTGAAACATTGCCTTTAATAGATGATTTTAAAGTACATGTTAAATTTTTTTGTATAGAGAATATTTTGCACAGGCTGGATTTATTGCTTTACAGAACGGTGGGCACACAGTATATGCACTTTAAAATTCCCAATAAACGGTATTGTTTCAGCTCAGTTTCCTCACTTTAATTCTTATAGTTGGCTTGTCCATTAATAAATCTTTAAGCATTGCAAAATGCCCTAATTCTATTATCGCCAATTTTTGGAGATTATTTTTTTACCAAAATCATCATGTTTTTATTTCCCTTCCCATTACCAAAAATTAAAAAAAAAAAAAACACCAAATTTTTTTCATTCCGGTTGTCAGATCGAGCTGCAGATGTCATCGTGTAGTGTCAGTGTAATCATTGCTTTTCGGAACATAGTCACATATTAATTCGATTGTTAAATTCGCATCGACATTTTCGTACGTGAAAAAAGGATAAGGTGAAGCAGATTTGGTTTGGCCTGCCGTTCTACAGTGATTTTTTCACACCCTAGACAAGGTGAAAGAAAAAAGAAATAAAAGTGCAAAGCCAGACTATTTAAAGATTCTCAAAACATTCAAAGATATTCCGAGCGAACTGAGGGCAGCTATTCTCGATTTGAGACTTTCTTTGAATGTAATTTATATTGCATTGATAATTTTACGTGAGGAATATTATTTTTACTCACGTAATAAGTACTAGTGCTTTCAGATTTAAATGCAGTTTTTTAAAAAACACATATTATAAAATAATATAAAATAAAACATTAATGCTTCGAAATTATCTTTAACTCAATAGATTCTTATTCGTATATTAAATAACAGAGTGTCCCAATTATCTCTTTTGCGTCATTCATTCATCACTTAATTTCGTCACACAACTTTTTTTTTTAAGTAGTGTGACCGCCACTATTTCCAGTAAAGAAGTAGAGAAAGGTATAATTTCCAATATTATGCTGCAACGGATTAAAATTAAAATATTATAACACTATTTCACAAAGTAATGAATGATTCAATACTCAAATCTTTAAATTTCAGATAATCATTAAAAAGAAAACATATTACTATTAAACGTGTTCACATTATTTTACTTTGGTTTTGTTTGTCGCTCTACGGTCATTTCGTGCACACTTTAGGCTAATAAGACCGGGACCTACAGTTTAACGTGGATTTTGAACCACTAATAAACATCCATACCACGGCCAGGATTCGAATCTGAAACATCAGAGCGCTAGCCAATTGCCCTCAGGCCGCTGTTTTACTTTGAAATAAATTCCATTACTTTTCTTAACTTCACAGATCTTAGTTATGTAAATAGACATTATTTATTTATCTAAAGGATTTCACTAATCTAAAAATGTAATAATCTTTCACAATAATAGTACTTCGACGCAATACTCTTAATATATGTGTCAAATAAGATTATTAAAATTATAAAATCTCTGGTCCATATTCAAGTTCTTATCCAGTTTGGTATTGATTCGTTGTGTAAGTTTGAATCGGTGAATGTGGCATTACTCCTAACCACGTGCCAAATTATCTTTCGATTTTACCACCTTGCTTCCTTTAGTTCAATTACACGTTCTCTCACAAATGGTGACATATGCTCATACTGTGCTCTAACCCATATGCGAGGCATTGGTACAATCAAAGTGAGTAAAAATAGTGATGAAATCATATTTAAATTGGATTCACGCCTTAAATTTGGATTTTCCTATTTAGTCGTATCTACACTAGCTTGAGAAAGTTTTGCGCGCCTTACATCAAACCGATTTGTTGAGGAAAATTGGAAAATTGGAAATTGAAAATCACGCACTTCCATTTGTCGGCATTCGTGAAGGGTAGGAGGAGGGAAGATATCGCTCAGCCTGATGTCGATTTTTAGTTCCGAATCAAAGAATTTACGATCCTCCGATACTATTCCATAAGGGGAGATCTTCTCATAACTCATAAGAGGAATCTTTCGATGCTAACTCAATTGGGCTTATTTTTCTAGTTCAAATTGCAATGCCCATTGGCCCATTGGCCAAATGTTTCAAATCTGCACGTTGCGTTCAAAGACATTAGCATGTAGTCCTTAGAACGTCACTTTATCTGCTACTACTTTTTTGAGAGCAAAAACCCAAAATAAAAATAAATAAAACCCATTTTGGCAATCTCGGGAATTATGCATTGAATTTTTGAAACTAACATTTGTAGAAGGTTAATGTCTTCATCTGGTATAGCTGAGAATCGTTTGTTAATGTGAAGAAGAAAAAAATGAATAAATAGCGTAGATAGGCATACCAGTCCAATGCATTATTGGCAAAAGTTCATATATTCTTGATTGCAATCAATAAGAAATCATTGAATAAATTACTTTTCTGATATTTAAATGTTAATTTTTATTAAATTAGAGTCCAGTTATGTTCCATGTTTTAATTTTTCATCTGACAATTGCCATACCGTTTACGGAGTACCATTGAGACTATAAGTCTATTAACTTTTTGCACGGAATAAATGATAAGAGTTTTTTTACTTGAGATGGGTGCTTAATTATAGTAAATGTTGAAATTACACATCAAATTCTGTAAAAATTGAAAAGAAAATTACATATCATATGACTGGCCTTATATAAAATTCACATATGATATGCGAACTGCTGTCTGTGCATTTTTGCATTTTTGCATTGTCATGAAATGCAGTGTCCCATTTCATGGGCATCCTCCAATTTCATTTCACGAACATTTTCAACTTCGTGAAATTAACGAAACACTTCAGAGAAAAAAAAAATTTTTTAAACACAAACAACTAAATGCTTCCTACTATTTCCACACAAACAATTAAATATCGTTGAGGCATAAATTAAACTCAAAATATTAAGACAGACAACATTGCCAAAACAAAATTTAAAATTTTCCCCTTTACAAAATAATGTCTCTCACTAAAATATAAAAGAAAACCGATGTTAAAGAAAATAATATCGCTAATAAGGCCACCGTTTAAACGTTTAAAGATGTATAAAAATAAAAATTAATTACATAATAAAAATTAATCATAGGAAAAGCTAATCACATAATGAAATAAAGTAACATGTCCGTTGAATAAAACGATTTCATTAATTAGCGATCATTAAATCTTCTTTTTATACGATCTTCACCGACCGCGAATGTTGTGGAAGTCATATTTTTTTGCCTGAAACTATGACTTAGCAGACGGCTGCGATTTTGTAAAATAAAACTATATTTTTTATTTTCAAATCCCATGTTATAATTCAAAATTATCGTTGAAATTTAACTATTAGGACCTAAATAAAGTTGTCGACTGCATTGCTCTTTTTCTCAATGTCCCGTACAATTTTTTCTCAATGTACATGCGTTATAAAGCGAAAAATTATTTTATATGTTTCAAGTTATTTTGCCTTTATGTATCCATCATGAAATTATATTCCCTCAGTTGTTAATACACTTTTTTAAGCAAGTAATTTTACCTTTGTTTGAATTTCTTTGTAAAAAAATTAGATGGCGTACCAGAAACTTTCTTTTTTCTCTCGAATGAATATATTTGTTTAAAATGTCATTATTTCTAAAAGTATTTCAGTAAGGACCAACTAAAATTAATCAACTTTTAAGTATTTATTTCGTATCCAATTCGTTATGAATTTCATTTTGTTTTTAAATATTTAACCTAGGAGTTTATATTTTTTAAGCAGGTAGTTTTCAATTGTATGAATTCCTTTGTGATAAAATTAGATGTCCTATCCCACCTTTTCTCACATTCCTTTCAAGTGAATATATTTATTTAAAATGTCTTTGAATTTGGCAATATTGGTTCAAAAAAGTAGCTGTTTCTGAACCTGCTAACGTTTCTAGACATTTAAATATTCAATTCATAATAAATTCCTTTTTGCTTTTAAACATTCAAAGAAGAAGTGATATTCAGTGAAAAGTTTTTAATATTTTTTAAGCGAGTGATTTCTCTAATGTTTGAATTTTTTTGTGATAAAAATAGATGTTGTATCAGAAATTTTGCCACACTTTCCCTCAAGTGAATATATTTATTTAAAATGTCATTATTTCAAAGAAGTATTTTGTTAAGGAAAGGTTTAGCTAAAATTAATCGACTTTTAAATATTTATTTCGTATCCAATTCGTTACGAATTTCATTTTGTTTTTAAATATTCAACCTATAAGTTTATGTTTTTTTAAGCAGGTATTTTCTATTGTTTGAATTCCTTTGTGATAAAAATAGATGCTTTATCAGAAATTTTGTCACATTTTCCCTCAAATGAATATATTTATTTAAAATGTTGATTATAAATTTCATTTTGTTTTTAAATATTGAATCATGAAGTAATAGTTGAATAGTTAACCGAAACGATTATTTTTTTTTCATGGATCCTTTTTCTATTATTTGAATTTTTGTAAGATAAAATCCCAATGTCCCATGAGAAAATGTCTGTCAAGTTAATCTGTTTATTTAAAAACGTCCTTGGATTGGTTGCAAAAAGTATCTCGCTGTGGGCCAGCTCAAATTCCTCGACTTTTCCACCCCCGTTGTTGCGCGACCATCTGTCTGCAGACCTGCTCTGTGTGGTACAAACAACACGATAACTTAGTGGAAATTTGGTAAAAGGTTGAACAGGGGGAGCGGCGAAAAAACGTGGGTGAGCTATGTATGCATGCATTGGATCGATGCAAGGAGCCTTGCCCTCAGGCCATGCTTGAGAAGCCGGCCTTGGCTTCCAAACATCGCCCTAGGCCCTGCTCTGCACCAATCGGAGCAGGCGAAGTAAAAGAGAGGGGGGAAAAAATTTCTGTTGAAGGAGAAGGCCTGAGGGCAACGACGGTACATTTGGATGATGGTATCGACTTCCTTTGGCGAATTTTTAGGGGTTTTACTGTCCATGCCTAAGAGTAAAATTGATTAGACAATTGACAATGCACCTTTCGGTGGGTGGGTATTGTTCATGAATTATTCGCCCGATTCATTTCTGGGAATGCAAACGCAGGGGAAATAAATGCTTACTCTCGAAGGTTAAAGGGGGTGAAAAAAAGGAAGGATTGCTTCGTGCGGTCACTTAATGCGTTGGGGGATGGGATGAGATGCGAGTTTAATTGATTTCTCGGAAAAGAAGATACTTTTTGGGTGGGAGGCTGCGTTTGGCTACTTTTTGTTAATAGATAGTTTATGGGCAGTAAATCTTTTCTCGTGAAACTCAATTTGAATTAAAAGAGAATTGATTTTTGTAGTGAAAGTGCACAGATATTCGTAAATTGCGTTGATTCGTATTCATTAATTATAAATTGTAAAGAAATCATTGTTTTTGTCTTTGGGATGGAAATCTTATAAAGCATTATACGCATTTTCAAACAACGAGCTGTAGTCTCAATAAAGAAAGCATTTTTTTACACGTTGTTAATCTATAAAAGGTTTAACTGTAGTTAAACCTTTTAAATTTTGTAAAAAATTTTAAAGTGGAAAAAGAAAGAAGAAAATAGGAAGTTCTGGGCTTCTCTACAGTGGGATTGATTAGCCGTAACTGATAAGATAATTAAGATTTTATTTCTAGATTTCTCCTAAATAGTGACATGAACCATACTTGTTCGCATTCTGTTTCCTTCAAGAATTACTTGAAGTTCGTTCGTTGTTTAATAAAGCACACATCCTACTTGTTTCATCGTCTAGTGGTAAATGTGCCTAGATAATGTATATAAAGGCTTAAGTTTGAATTCGCTGGTGGCATGTGTTGCAGTTATTACTTTTAGAAACTAGTAAACTAGAGGAAGAAGATGGCATCACTTCTAGAAGGTCTATTCGTCGATGGGCTATTTTTGTGCTCGATTTTTCGTCGATGGGCTATCCGTAGCGTAAATAAGGGGAACCCGAGATCCCCCATGTGTAAATAATACAAATACAAAAGTTCTGATATCACAAAGATATTATATAATAAACTTTACTGCTATAAAAATTTTTTTATTTTCATTTAGATTATTTTTAAATATTCATTTTAAAAGTTATATTCGCATAATTGTTTGTTTTAAATAAGTAATTTTTTTCGTTGTTTTAATTTCTTTCCCTAAAATTATTAATACAATGTTCAACTATAGTAATTTAAAAAAAAAAAATAAGCTAACATTTTAGAGGATTACAATATAGAGAACAGGGTCTCTACATTTCATCTCACACCGCCCGTTGTGCCGAATACTCCACCTGTGAACGCCAGCAAGTTTATTACAGTGGTTCAATGGAGTTTCGTCTGGAGTCTGGCTGACTGGAGTATTATTGTTTACAGTGATGATAGCCAACGAAGGAACGTCCAGGTCTTCAGGACAATGGTGGGTACTAACCTGTAACCTGACTGTTATCTGCCACAAAACTTGAAATTCTATTTGAGAGGTGGGGTGTCATTTCATTTGTCAGTCGGACCCCTTTGGTTGTCATTCGTTGTTCCCTTACAACAGAAGTTGTATATCGACGTCTACGCCCTGTTATGTTACCCTTTCTTTCACGGCCCCACAGGCTTTCTGCTCAGCAGGATCCTGACGGGTTGCACATGGCAATCATTTCTACTTATTTTCTTGCTTGTCAAGAACTCTATGGCCGGCTTCATCACCAAATCTCTCCCCAGTAGAGCCCGTTTAATGTGAGAGGAGTAGGTGTCTCTGACCTATGATCTGGACTATCTAACTTGACAATTGGAGATTGGATAGAAATTCCCGGAAGAGGAAGTTTACCAACTTTACGAATTAATGTAAATTGGCTAACAGTTTGTAATAAATGCCAGAGTTATGCCAAATCCTTACTGATTGATTTATACATATATGCATATACATTTTAATCCTAGATTCAATATCTTGCATTAAACAAAAGAATAACACGATAAGTGAATTCAAACTCAAATCGAAGAACATTGCTATCAAAACACACTATTTACTCAGAATACCGAATTGAAACTTTTACACGTTCATCTTCAAAACAGAACACTCCTAATTAATTATGTATTGATTTCCATTTTCATATCTTAAACTAATGTAATATTTCATGTCTTATATAAAAAAGCGATGCTAATAAATGGAAGAGATAAAGCTCTTGTAAATAATAAATGATAATGAGATATTTGTGTTCCCCACATAAATTCTTGATCAATTAAGTAAAATAAATTAATTTAAGTATTATTTCTCCAAAAATGAATGTGTCTAAAAAGCATTTTTTATAATCGTATTACTGCTTTAAATCGCTTAATTGTCACCTGTCAAAAGCAATTTTCATGTCTATAGCGCTCAGAACGTTCATAATTATTTACACATATTTCTACGAAAAATATTACGTTAATGACGTATTTTCATTTGATGATGAGTAAGTAGATAATAATATTATTTTTTTAGTAGAAGCATGTGTGTTCTATGAAATTCTATTCGACCTGCAATTCTTTTCCCATAATGATGTTTTATATTAAATAAATACTTAATGGTCGTTTTAATACCTAAATTTTTGCAATATTTTGTAAGCTCTTTTTTGCCGAAAAGGTTTAGCTGTTTGACCGCGAGGAAAACTGTTCTCCTCCCCTTCTCATCCTCTTGAGAATTTTCTGCCTGCTACAGTTACATCACCTTGTTGAAGCATTTTAGGAGTATAAAGGAGTTTTAGCAGTTGGATTCAAAGATTCATTGTTATAAAAAGATGGTTGCTTTTCGGTAAATTTATCTAATGTGATATTATGATAATAAGGGCGGAGGCAGTAACACAAACGCTTCGAGGCTGGCCTCTTAAAGTTAGCAAGTTTTTAAAGGGTTAGTTTCAACATCCCCTGTATGTGGCTCTTACATAGAGAAAACAAAAGGTCATCACTTGTCTGCAGGTTTAATAAACAAATCTGACTATTGAAGCAATAAAGATGTCATCATTTTTATATGGAACAATCTGTGATGCTATGAGTAGGAGGGTAGCTTAGATATACCTTTGATAAATATATATAGTACACAAAGCAAAACTAAGAATATAAATTGTACTTATTCTTCAGGATACAAGGTAAATAATAAAAGTAATTGCTTAAAAGTGTTTTTTATTTTATTTTATTTTTGTGAAGGAAGATTTTTTTTTGTTTTACCAACAAGTCGATCACAATTGTTAATTTATATAAGATATGAAATACTAAAAATTAAATAAATACCATTTATTGCTAATTAACTGATCGAATTTATTTTCGACTGCATAAATAGTTTGATGGCCCACATAAAACATATATTTTAACTGCAAAGTTTTGTTTAAAAAAAACTTGTTGATAATTCCTTTTACTGAATATGAATTTGTAAATCATCTTTAAAATTGTTATTGTGAGCTAATAAATTATTCTTACAAAAGGTTTATCTTAAATGCAAACAATTTAACTAATCCTGCTTTATACATCGAACTTCAATCAACTTCGATTCGTAAGCTTTTGATGTCATATTAGAGCAATTTTGTCATGATTAATAAGAAATTAAGAAAAGAAGAAGGAAAAAAAAAAAAAAAACCCAACCTCAAATCACAATATTTTTTACTTCTTCGCAATCAAATGAAAGAAATTTCCAATATTAAAAAATATATATATCAATTTTATTTCTCATTACGGTAGTAAAAAATTTAGTTTTAATCCTATTATAACTTCGTACTTTTTCTAACTTTAACATTCTTCTTCATTTTTTTCTTTTTCGTATTTATTTATTTTTTTAACAACATTTTTCCTGTCTTCATATATTTTTTTATTCATTATTCAAACATAGTTTTCATAGAAAACTTCAAATTGTAATTTATAGTTAATGGAAAAACAATTAAAGATATCAACATTCTTTCCAATCCCAATAATAAACACTCAAAGCAAGAGATTCAAAATTTCTGGGATCATTTATCTTTTTAGTATCTAATTCTTTCCATGAAAAATTTCAGTGTCTTTGTCATATTTAACATATTCAAAGTGAGAAAAGAAAAGACTTCTGCTGAAAAATGTATATCAAGTGACTAGCCTTTCATAAATGTCTAAGAACATTCATCATTCTTAAATATTTCTGGAAAGTGAAGAAGGATGAAAAATTCTTCTTTGCAAGTAGCAGATGTCATATGTTTGAAAGAAAGCTAAATGCGCATTGAAATTCCATGCCTTACCGTGGCTATGAATAAATTTTGTATGGAATAAATGGAAATATGCGCAGATAGCCACCAACTGCGAATTCTTATTATTTCCAAATGCATAATATTTTATATATATAAAGTTCTCACCTTAGTATTATATTCGAGAAAAACATGTTATTAGTATTAAATTTAGGTTTAAAAAGTAATAAATACAATGTCAATGATTGAAAGCATGAAACAGTCGACAGCAAGATATTTTTAAATTGTAATAAAATAAAACTTTTCATAGGAATTAGAATTTTTTTTATATATATATGTCCCCATTTTGTTTTTTACCTTCCTTTATGACTCTTGTAATTTATTTTTTTGCAGATTAGTTATTTTTAAAAATTTGACGTGCAGGTTTAAGGAAATTCTTTAGTTTGTTTTCTAAAATGAATTTCAAATTTCTGTATAAATTCTGCGTTAGAATTGTTGATTACATTTTTGAGTGTAAAACATTGAAAAAAAAAATACATATAATTATGGTAGACAGTAACTTTTCTTACATACGATATTCTCAATAATTGAAGACACCAGTAAAAATTAGGAATTTCTTCTCCTTAGGTTTGAGTTTAGAAAAGATAAACTACAAAAAATAAAAAGGAAAATAATACCTGTTATCTATATACTAGGGGGGTTGACTCACCTAATACCCAAAGGCGCCGGCCCCCTCTTTGTAACTGCCGCCTTTGGCAAATTCGCCCTTAGGTGGTTTCTTTGTGTCAGGTCTACATAGTTTGCTGAATTTTCTTTAGACACTCATAAAATGACTCATCCATTTTAAATGCAATTCAAATGGATTACAGGTCTTTTTTCTTATATTGGGACTCATTCAATTGACAGGAAATGTTATACATCAAATTGAAAGAAAATGTATTGAATGGGAGGACACTTAATTTCCCCCTTTAATCAGATATTGGCGATGTAGATTTGTTCTCATAAAAAAAAGTTAATATCACAAGGATTTTTGCAGTGAATTGTCCAGTGTTACTAATTATCCACTCATTTTAGTGTTGTAACGGTCAGAGAATAGTAATAATGTTCTTTTTATTAATATTTATTTATTTAGTATTATTTGTTGCTGATTTGTCATCTTCACATCTATTGTATGAAAAAACAGAAAAGGAAGGCTTAAAAAAGTTTGCACCAGTAAAGTTCCTGAAAGCCCAGCAAGTCTTTAATCTGGTTCGTTACTAATAAGCCATTCTGGGGCATCCAGAATTTCGTGAGGAAATTTTAATTTATACTTTTGAAATGCAATAAAAATTTTAAATTCGAACAGTATAAAATTAAACCTGGTAATAAATAACTTAATATTTGGTAAACAATTACGTTAAACACTTATCTGAAGAAATTTAAAATAGCCTTGATTCCAAATGTTACAAAAGCGAGATCGATTTTGGTTTATCGTACAACATGTATAGTAGACATTTAGATTTTACAAAGAATTAAACGAACTCTCTCTTTCTGATATAATTGCAAAATATATTCTTGCGAATGATAGTTTTAGAATTAACGTTATCAATTTAATATCATGATTTCCAAACTTGTAGCTATGCCCATTAAAAAACCGGCAAATTTTTGCTATCCTCCTGTATAGAAGATAAGAATAATAATAAGAAAGTTAAGAATGAAATTAAATTTGTGTGTTTATTCAAAACACGTCAATCCTTAACAAACATTTTGATAGCCCATTTAAACGCCATAAATATTTTGATAGTTAAAAATCTCTGACTTAACAGCATTCAATTTAATTGATCAAGTAACCCGCAACATAAAGTTATTGAAATTAAAACTCAGCCATTTCAGAATTCCAGAAATCTGAAATTATATTCCAGAATAGAATATTGGGATATACTAATTTAAAAATGAATAGAAATGATATATATAGATATATTTACATGTGTGGACCTTTGTGCTCCATTTGTGTATTCCTGCCCAAAGTATACAAAAAATGACCGTAGAGCAACAAACCAAATCCAAATTTACTTGTGAATATCATGAACAAATCAGTGATAGGCGATAAAGGAATTGCATTTGCTTCTGGAAGGACTTTTAAGGGTAATTGCCCCGTATTTGAATGCCGTAAGGGAGAACATCAAGAAATTCTCACCAGGAAATCTTACTGTTGATGCAAGACGTTTGTATTCATTGTCACAATCGTCATCGACATAATTCCTCTCTTCTGACAGCAGTGACTGCAATAGACGCCACGATTAGATTCAAATCTGAGCTTTCCTGCCTCCTTAACCCCTAGGCCACGAGTAGGGTTATTTATGTAATTAACATAAACATGTAGATATTATTTAATCACCTAATAGAACGCTTCTAGAAGACTGCAAATAACGAAGCTATTCCTGTGATTAATCGTATAGTTTGCAATTAAACAGATTTCAAGTATTCTGTTTTACACGGTTTAGAAACAACTAATGCAATGAATGTATTAGAAGTGAGCTCATAATTGTAGTGCACTACAAGTAAAATGGATTTCCTGAAATTATACTCTAATACTTAAACCAATCTTGAGTAGTGCAACTATGATAATTGATTATTCTGAGGAATACAGTAATTTAATTTGCCATTAGGAAATAGTTCAGATTCAATTCTGAAAAGTGGTAAATATTAGTTATTATTATATAAAGTAATTTGAATTTGAATTTCTGCGAATCTATTATTTTGAAAATGCTTATGATTGTTACTTCGTTTATTTTCAAAATAATGGAATGTGGAGACGGAAACTACAGAACCATTGAAAATGAATAATATACCAATCATTTCTTACTTAAATATTATTCAAAGGAATTTTATCTCCTATAAATTCTAAATTTTTTTTTTTTTTTTTTTTTTTTTTTTTTTTGTGGTAAAAAATAATGTTCACTTTCCCTTGATATCAAACTTATGTTCAAAGTAAAACAAAATTCCTATCCTATGAAAAATTACGACCTATGAAAAATTACGAAAATAACTATCGAAGATGAAATCGGTGACTACAATTCATAACTAGGAGTTAAATTTGTAAACTATAAAGAAATGAATAACAGTTTAGAATTCAATAAATACTTACTCATAGCAATCGATGTGAAAAATCTCGGGTTATAATAAAAAGCTTTTTTAAGCAGACAATTTTATTTTATATTTATTTGCACTTCATGCATCGTATGGCGATAAAAATTATTTTTGCATTCACTTACAGTCAGTCGCAAAAGTCAGCAAACACCCTCAACGATGGTGTATTTTTTATGCAACTATAAAACTGGAAAGCTGCTTTATATTTTTGCAAATTTTTTTCATTTATATTCATATAATAAACAAACTTGAAATTGGTAAACGAAAAATAATTCATAATAAAATCATAACCCAAAAGTGTACCTACACTTGTAAGGAAATGAAAAATGTGCATAATTTATGCAATTGAAAACAATTTATTATCGTGTGACTTGGCTTTGTGAAACAATGATGGTTTTTAACCTCCTGGGCCAATAAGTTTTATGTGGTATCTGTCTTAATTTCAGACCAAGATTGCAACAATACTATTTTTGTTAGAAATTTATATCTCTGATATTGCATTTGTAACTCTTCTATCGAGTCCACCCATATGTGTTTGATGGGATTCAAATTTGGATATGGAGCTATGCAGATGCTTTGCAAAGCAGCCATTCTTCCATAATCCGTGGCATATATTTTGAATAATTGTCATGCTAGTCCATTGGCTTCCAAGATATCATGCTCATTATTTAGCAATATGTTCAATTATTTGAAACGATCCATCGAACCTTCAATGAAGGTTAATTTTCCAACACGAGCAGCCATCATTAAGCTACAAATCCTAAATCTTTCTCCCCTATGCTTCACTGTTGGAACTACATTTATGAATTTCGATTCTTCATTTCTGCGCCAAATTTTACTCATTTTACCACCAAATTTTACGCATCCATCACTTCTGGAAAAATATTTACTGCCATCGGCAAAAGAAAGGAAAGTTTCCAAAAATAAAAAAACTGCTGGATATATTCTTTAGAAAAGTTCAGCCTATTTCTTGGATTTGCTCTGGATATGAGGGGTTTTTGCGTGTAACTCTGCCATGAAATCCATTAGATCGGAGAATTCTTTGTACTGTTTCCGCATTAACACTGTGTGCTGCTGGGGAGCATTTGGGCTACTACTACAACGCCACACCACATCACTGTACCTAGAGCTGAGTTGCCCCTTTACAGTTTGGGAATGATGTGGGCGAAAAGAAGTTTAATTGGGCTCTGTGACGCTCTACGATCATATGAGACAGGGACCTACGGCTTAAAGTGGATTCCGGATCACTACAAACACCCATGGCACCTCCAGGATTCGAACCCGAAACTTGCGGTATCGAGAGCCAGAGCGCTAACCACTCGATCATCAGGCCCCGAGCATTTGAACTGAGGTTCAATCCACTGGCGGTTTTGTTGAAGACACTGTTTCAAAAAACGAGGAGTCTCGTTTGTAATGTTCAGCATCTTGCCTCTTTAGTTGGACTACTATTACACCACACCACTTCCCTGTGCCTAGAACTGAGTTGCCCCTTTACAGTTTGGGAATGATGTGAGTGAGAAGTCTGACTGGACTCTGAACAACCCTCTTCGATCATATTAGATCGAGACCTACGGTTTAAAGTGGATTCCGAACCACTACAAACATCCATGACACCGCCGGGACTCGAACCCGAAGCATGTGGTACCGCGCGCCAGAGCACTAGCTACTCGGCCATCAGGCCCCATCGTTAGTCGGACTACGTGGTGGGAGTTTTCCGAGTTTTCTCCCATAAGATACGCAAATACGGGGTAGATCTCCTTAAAGGTCCCCCAGGAAGGCACTGCCCTCCTTCTTCTGCGACACGGAGCCCAGTTAGACTTCTACCTTCGGGTGCTCCATCACAAAGTTGCTGTCTACCAAGTGAGATAAGAAACAAAACAAATACTCTTACTTGTTGTCACCACAACGTATTCCTTTAACAGAGGAGCAGGTAATTTCAGATTCAATTTCATTTTCTTCATCACTGCTTGAGATTCTCGATCATTCCAGATTCCACAATGAGGTTTGTTAAAAATATGGCCAGTTTCGCAATTTCTTATCATAGTTTGGACAGTAGACTGACTTTTCCCAGCATTTTTTGCAATGTCAGCGTAAGATTTTTCTACTTATTCTTAACTTAAATATAAAATTCCGAATGTCAACACCAATTTCCTGTCTTGGAGTTATTTTAGCTGGAAGAGTAACACCACTTATTGTTTAACGCATACCTAAGATTCCCTTTTCAATAATGGCTTGCAATGCATTTGCGTTCCTGCTTAAATAAGAACAAAATAATGTGGGGTTCTACAAAAGGACCTCCTGAACATAGATTTTTTGTGTCATCAATTTTATAATTTTTTTTCCATATTCTGGAGAGGTAATTTGGTTTTTATCACTTAATTTTATAAAATATTGTTTACCTTTTAAAATGTAATGTTGGCGTAAATTTAATTTTTTAAATATTTATAATTTCTTAAATTTCGTTATTTTAATAGGTTTTATTATATTTTTTATTCAAATTTTGTGAGGAATGATTGTCTATCTGACTTAGTAAAGAATTTAAATCTAGTACATAAACCTACGAAATCAATATTACAACTACATATTAAAACCATATCTAATGATTTCAGGATTTTAATTATATAAATTAACAATGAATTAACTTCTCGTATTTCTTGTCACAAAATTTTTTCCACTTTCTTTTATGTGTCATGATTATATTTAAAGGAACAAAACAAATTTTCAATTTCAGATTTCTTCCTACAATATTGCAAAGCAAAGGTCAAAACACTCTCCGAAATAAACCTATTTTGCTATAAACATATTCATATTACTCCAGTATAACTGTAAGCGGAACAACTTTAAATAAAGATGAATGTTCGGATTAAACTGAAGTAACTTGATCTATAAAAATCTAATCATTTTCATTTTTTTAAATCGCAACCCTTTGTGTAAACGATCCATTTATATTTAAATAAATCAGATCCAACCGAAAAGCCATCCCATAAACTTGCTGAGAAACGAGTATTTTTTCTATATATAAGGTGCGAAATCCCATAAAAATTGATTTCGTCAACTCGTGGCTGTTATTTAATGAGAGCGAAGCATCATTTTTCCGCACACTTTGTATGCATATACAAGTAATCTATCAGCAAAACTCGGACAAGGTGAACTGTTTTGTTATCCGAGTGAATAGGTAACTGGTTTCTTCACCTCCCTTTCCTTTTCCTTAAAAGCGAGTTCGTTACTTTTATTTTGTTAACATCTTGACCCGGATCGACTTCTTGACCCTTAATTGTCTCGACCCTATTCTCATATGAGGAATCCAAAAATTCATTAAATTTCATGCTAATTCGTATACGGTCTCTGTCATCATTGGGCTTCTCGATTCTGGAAAGAAGAAAGTAATTATTTGTTATAGAGAAGAATGAATAATTAATCCTTTGTAGAAGGATGGGATATGCATGGTAGAAAAAGGCTTTAAAGAATTGTTTGCTGTTTGAAGTTGTTTCTCTTTTCAAGTAATTATTTTGCGTATTTATTTGCAACATAAAATTCATTTGTTTTACTAGGAAGTTGCATTCAAGAAATTTTTTATTCTATACAACTACCATCTTTTATAATTACCATATTTAGAACAGTGCTCTATATCGTTGAGGTATGAAAGAAATAATTGAAACACATTCAAGGACTTTGTGCACAGTCGTCATCACTGCTATAACATAGATCATAAACTTACTACTTCATAACAAATAAGATGAATAACCTGAAAGAAAAACTAATTCCATAACTTTACATTTCAATGTAAAGTGACGTCGTTACACAAATTTTACTAAGCTTTCCATTGATGTAATATAGAAACAATACTAGATCATATAAATAATAAATAAATTTCCCCCTCCTTTAAAAATTATTATAACTTCTGTTCATCTGTAATTTTGCATCTTTTATGATTAGCAAAAGCATGCAACAATGTCCAATGAATATCTTCATAAGCAGAAAATCTAAAACATGCATAAGAAATAAACTAGTAATTTTTGTAAGTCAACTTATGATTTGACAGTATTCATAATTTCTAGCTAATATTTTCTTTATCATACAATCATTCTCCAATGGAGGGCTCAAAAATCTCATTTTGAACAGCTATATTACTAAAACTCTTTTGAATAAATACTCACAAAACTTTTACGAAATTCATGTTGAAAATATTTTTAAGTTTTAAAATCGCTTTAATTATGAAGAGCTTCTTAACACCTGAATCGTTCACATAAATCGTGATTATTATACAATTGTAAATTATAATAATTTATGAAATTAAGATTATGAAATTGTTAGGGTAATATTTTAGAATTTTCCAATTTAAAACCTAAAGGATTTGTTTTCTATTCTATTTTCCGGCATTAGTTCTTAATTTTAGATGCAATGTATTCACATATTCAAATGAAACAAAAATAAATAAAGCAAAAATTAACTGCCAATTAATTAGCAAAAACTCCGCTTAAAGTTCATTTTAAATTGCCCTTTAATTTGAAGGATATTTTAATTCCATTAGATTTTAGGCAAATTTTAAACTTCGTATACCAGAATAAATGTATTGTTTAGAACATATATTGTTTTACTGCATTTGTATATTTCCAGATTACCTGTAAAAATTAATAAAAGGTTGACCCTAGAAAAGCGCATGATTCCTCCCTAAATAAATCTGTTCGCATACACCATAGTGTACTCTAACAACCCACATATTGGAAAGCAGGTCAGTTGTTGCGTTTGTAGTGTGTTGCATCAGTCAATTGACGTAATTATTGCGAGAGATGCCAGTTGTTTCAGTAAAAGTGCCATATGATGGTAGTAGTTACAGATTAAGTTTTCAATTAAAAACAGGTTTAAAGTAGACTTTTGTTTCCAAACAGAGTAGTAAGGTAAAAAAGGACTTATGTAAATTGTTTTGGACGAAAACTTTAAAATTTTAATATTTTCCCAAAAAAATATCTCATTGATGATGCATATAATAAATAGGAAGAAGGAATCCCAAAAGGGTTTCTTGATATTTCTTACAATTAACTAATAAAAAATGTATGCTACTATTAAACAAAATTAATGCAACACTAATGAAAAAAATGCTTTTAGCTTTGCATCGAAACTTCTGCCGTGTTACACCAAAATTTTTCTTTTCGAATGCCAGGCACTTTGACCTTAGGTCATTCGCCACTGTAAAATCACTGACGTAGCAGATTCAGTGATATCTAGATTGCAGCGCCAGGGGGTGAGCTGCTACACTGCACCCACATTTTCTCTCCAAATTTTTATTTTTTGAATAAATACTTTTAAAGAGGATCTGGGGGGGTGTTCTTTTTTCCTCCTCTCTTCTTCCACGAGCCCAATAGACGGACTAGATCAAGAAGATGAAATTCAGATACTGAAACCTCTGACATTTCAACAATTCTATCCCTTATATATTTAACTCAATGGCAAACCATTTGATTCGGTCATTTGATTCTGAATTCTTTAATTTTGTCATTTGATTCTGAATTCTTTAATTCTGTCATTTGATTCTGAATTCTGCCAATTGATTCTGAATTACTTAATTCTGTTATTTGATCCTGAATTACTTGATTCGGTCATTTGATTCTGAATTACTTGATTCTGTAATTTGATTCTGAATTACTTGATTCTGTCATTTGATTCTGAATTACTTGATTCTGTCGTTTGATACTGAATTACTTGATTCTGTCATTTGATTCTGAATTACTTAATTTTGTCTTCTGTCTCCATTTGATTGTCTTCTGTCTTTTAAAACATATGGTACGCGGGCTGGAAAGCTCCAAGAACCTTCTAAAAAACTGTAAAAGAAAACTAAGGGAAATTTAGAACAGTACGAATTAAAGGTGTGTACTCCGTAAGATTTTGAAACCTAGTTTTAAAATGTAAAAACATATAAAAAGAGAATTCATCCTGAGATAGAATTAGTTAAATTAAAATAATTATTTAATCAGTCAAATAAGTTATTGATAATACTAGTTTTACCAAGTTATTTTACCTAGTTTACCAGTTTTCAGAATTTAACCATGTTAAATTTTGAAAAACTGATGTTCACATTAGAATATTTTCTGCTGTTTTAGTCTAAATCTTATGCTGAAACATTCAGTTATATGCTGGAATTAAAATATGTGTTCAACTTTAATTATATGTTCAAGGAGTGTTATATGGAAACTGTGCGAAAATATCATGTTATAGGAGGACTGTTGTATGTTTTTTTACATTCACACCTGCGTTTTCAAAATAACCTTATTATGAGACGATTGTATACGGTATTTAGACAAATAAGTTTTTTAAAGGAGGAATACATATCTGATTTTTATAACTATCCTTTTTCATTATTCGAATAAAAATATAATTACTTTAATCACACCACTGCTAAGAAAGTATCATCCTTCTTAACAGGATAGGACAGCTTTGAAATGCTGCTCGTTTACGTACAAGAAGAATCTTCTTGGGAATTCTTGAAATGCGAGTACAATCCGGTTGATTCCCTGTTGGTATATTAAGGTAAAACTTGAAGAATCTTAACATTTACTTTTATTGAAACGGTTATTAGAATTTCTTTAACTGGACTTTCATTTCGTATACCTTTAATTTAAAATTAAACGTATACGAATTGAAATATTCTGATAATAACAGATATGAGAGGGCAAGAAATGCTTTTTTAGACTTAAATCTTGTTTAATAGTAGGGCCACTTTAACTACGCATTAAGGACTAGAAGAATGTATCGCAAAGAAGGCTCTTGCATGCTTTTGAATTAAAATTAACTACTTTTTTTGCATTATCATCAATCATTGTCATTATAATCAAAGAAATATATTTTTTAAACAACTATGTATTTAATGCATAGATAATATATTAGTAAAAAATAATAACATAAACTCATTTTGTGATTCAAGGATTTGTGATTTCGTTCATTTTGTGATTCAAAGATTTTGTGATTTTCAATACATAGTTCCAATCTTGTCATATTTTTGGGCACTAAGTACCGTATGGTAAGATGACGACCCTTTTGCTCTTTGTTTTAAAACTGATTTATAGATGTTTAAAAAATGCGTGTTTGTAATCATATTTCTCCAAAACAAGCGAACAAAGCAATTTTTACTAAAACGATTCCCTTATTAATTACACTACTATTTTTAAGATAACAGTTAAAGATTTAAACAAATTTTTGTCTGAAATGCTATTCGCTGATCTGCAAGAAAAAAGAAGGAAAAGAAAAAAAAGCTCCTTTTTGAAAAGTTTCCGAAGTACGCGTTCGATCCGGCAGAATCCCCTGCAGGTTTGTTTCGGTGCCGAGTTTGGCGACGAGTCGGTTCTGGCAACCCCAGCTTCCCGCTCCGGACCCAAAAAAGCCCATGGCTATGATTAACCCTTACTGCGAGGGACGGAGAATCGTAGGAGTGTCAGACGGAGCCTAGCGCCGAGAAGTGCATGGCTGCCCGAGGTGCAGCCTCCGAGCCGCCAAGAGCAGCTTTACTGCCGCCAGCGGCCCCAACCACTCCCCGGCCCAGCCTCAGCCCATCCGACCCGTACGCCGGACACTTCTCCATCACTAGGTAAGTGGGGCACGTGCCCTCTGTTTACATTGCTCGCCTCGTCCCAAACAGGTGGAGTTGCTTTTTCGTATCTCGAGAATACCGTGGTGGTATTGTCGCCATCACACCGGCGCCAGCCACTATACTTAACTCGTAGTTAAATTTGTGGTGAGATATGTCGCATGAATAATTTAGGTAGGTAGGCATTTTTTTTTTTATATTAACTAAGCTCGTTTCGTAAAGTAAGCGATAGGTTTCTAAGTAATCTCTCACTCTCTCTCTGAATCTTGTACATGGATACTTTTGGGTGAAGTATAATTTTTTTCTCTTTCTATAATTTTTACTCATCCGATCTAATGAAATATACTTTTTTACAAAATGATAAAAGATTCTGCTTTTAATGCGTGTATACCAACGATGGTTTATTAAAATGTCCTATTACCATTTCTTTTAAGAATATTTTTAAAATTATAATTAAAAAGTAAATAAATATGAAAATGAAGTATATTTTCGTTTTATACCTTCTTGTGTAGAGATTTGACTTATTTTTTTAATGTAGGAAAGAATTTACTTTTGTGGATGTTTAATGAAAATTCAACATCTTTAGTAGTTTTTTTTAATTATGTACTTTTGTATAACAAAGATAAAGTTTATGCGATACTTAAATCCGATTCAGTTCTGCAGTGCTTATATATCATTTTTTTTTTTTTTTTTTTTTTTTCTGATTCAATCTGAATTGAAAGAAAAAACAATTTTACGTTATTTTATTCATAAACGAGAGTGAAATTATGTTAGTTTTGTTTTGTTCATTTCATTTTAATGGAAATTAATTTGGAGTGCAGTTTCATGAAATATTGCAATATTTTATTTTCATACGTTTCTTATGTCTGATGGATGTTTATATCTATATAATTCACATTTGATATTGTCTATTCAACTGAAATTTATTAATTATAGAGAAGAATTTCGGTACATATTAGTCAGAAAGTCATAATTTATTATGAAAAGTACTTTCTTTTAATTTATAATAAGTTTTAAAATAACTTTCTTGGTTTTGAAATGAGTACAAATTTCCGTTTCTGAGCGTAAATTACATTTTACCGTTCTATTTTTATAAATAAATACGGAACATTTTTATTCATAAATCTACATGGCAGGGTCATAGTTCTTGACAAGAATTTTCTGAAAACAATTAATTTTCTTTTCTTTCCTAGCTAATAATTTTCTTTAAAAGTTAGATGACATGAACAAAATTTGATAAATGGAACACGAAGTTTTGAAACGTAATTGTAAAAACCTTCTTCTTTGATAACATGTCACAACATACAAATTAAAAAAGTATATAATCTTGTTTTATTGCAACAAATTATAAAGGGTTTCTACACTCATATTTACAATGTTAATGTAAGTTTGTTTTATTCTTTAGTTTAAACAAAGTTTGTTTTAAATGGAATTTTTTTAAAAATTATTATAGTTTTTCAACATACAATTTATAAACATCTAACTTATTTTTAAAAATAGTTATTTTTCAAGAATAAAAACCACAGTTAGGGATAAACATTTGCAAACTTTGGTTCAGTTGTTTAAAACAAATCATATTTTTACAATATTCTAATAAGATAATGAATAAAAGCATAAAAATTATTTTAGTTGGGTCTTAATTGTGAACATATTTTTGTTGAATCTACCTCACTTTAATGCAAGATCATCATCATAAATAATTTTATAATTAAACGACTCAAAAAATCAATTCATAATAAGCATTCAAGAATTCATAATTTGAAACGTAATTATAACTATACAAGCATCAAATCCTCTATTATGAGGTTTTGAATCCATGCAGTTCAAATTTCATAAAAAATCCTAGGTTTTTCCTTTTGCTCTTTATGAGCGAAGTAGAGAAAGAAGAAACGATTAGCTTACGAAATCCCCAAGTTAATAAAGGTTTCGAAGTTAATAACGCATGCAATTCAAGGTCTTGATCTTTACATTTCATTAAATAGTTAATTTCTCGATGATGTCAAAAATTCTGAATGAGCTTTTAAATTAAACCGTTAGCTGAATTACAATGTATCTGAATATTCTGTTGCATCAAAAAACGTCCATTTTGACGAGTTCAAACACTGATTATATTGCCCAAGAAAAAGTTACTAAGAAGCGATGATGCAGTTAATTCGGTTTGGAAGAACCATTGCTTCCTAAATAAAGGTTTAATGGATGGGGTTGATAGTGATAAATATAGCGTCTTGCAAATTCGCAAACGTTAGCGTCGTGATATAAAGAAAATAGTGACAATATTCCAAATCAGAGAAAAAGTTATTTTTAATCTCGCCAATAAGTCTTAAAATCAAATTTAGATATCATAATTTATATTGGTATAAGCTTTTTTTTTTTTTTTTTTTTTTTTTTGTATAATTTATTTTAATTTGTTTCTGTTTTATTCAGTTTTAAAAACTTATAGGATATATCTCCAATTTTTCAATGAAAATTAAATTATTATTATTTTGTTCTGTATGATTTTCTGTGGGACAACCACTAATAAAACTCCATTGTTTATATAAGCCCATAACAAATGAGATATTTAAACAAAGCTATGAAAAAGTTACTAATATGAAATTTCAATTTATTGGAAAAATACTTATTCATTTTTATCGAAGAAACCCCTAGGAACAAATGCTTTCATATCGCTTTTTTTTTTTTTTTATTATTTAAAAAAAAATGGATGAATAAAAAATGTTTTAAATTTACAACATCATTTAACTGGGAAAAAGTTTTATTTTAAAAGCCCTTTTAGCATTTATATGATTGAAATCACGATTTTTTTTAATTAAAATTTGTTTTGATTCTTCGTTTACTCCAAACGTTTCAGAAATGTCGGAAAATAACGTTTCTTTTTTTTTTTTTTTTTTTTTGACAAATTAAAGACAGAATGAAAATATATTATACATTAAAAAAAAATTAAACGAAGAACGAATATTCTTCAAGATTGGAAAGCATAGTCTTTTTTCTGGCTACTATACTTAAGTGTAGCATAATTTATTCTGAAGTAACAGTGGATTGATAAAAATCACTCCACTGTTACTTCAGAATAAATAACATAATATCCATATCGGAACATAATATATTTTTTTATTCATATATTATGCGTCTTATATATATAATGTATAAGAAGATGTATAGAATATATTTATAAAAATATATTCTTCATATATATAGTATAGTATTTATACTCTTCTCCCTTTTTAACTACAAGCATATTCTTTTACTTACATATATGGATTGGACTATTTTTTTTTCCGTGTATAATTTCGTTACTTTAGCCAGAGAAGAAAAATATTCTAAGAGCTAATCAAAATATTTCCCATATCAATTATGGAAATCGAAAAATATTGGAAACGAAGAGTTTTTATTTAGCAGTCGATATATTTAATTCGTATAATGAATTCACTAATTTTCTTTCTCAAATTGAATTCCTACAATTTATTTTCTCCAAAACATAACAGAACCCTTTTGATCATATGACGCTCCGATAATTTAAAAGAATCGTCTAAAATATGCTTGCCATTAAAAATTCTTAATGGCAAGCATATATGGTCATCTTACCACAGTGTGTTGTTAATATGGTCATGAAATATACTGAGAATTGGGGAGCAATTAACAATATATATTTAATAATAAGTATGTATTTATAATAAATATTCCGTTTCCAAATACCAAATTTGTTTTTAAAATTAAATCATTATTTTTACGAATATATACAACCATGTAATAAATTTTAACGCATTTGAATATAATGCATTGGTTTTCTAGTAATCATTTCTGTCTCAATTTAATTCAAATTTGTTATCAACGTATTCTAAATAATCTCAAAAAACATGCGAAAAGAATCCCATACATTTAATGGCTAGATTTTTTTTAACCACCATTTACCCTCTTCTTTGTTGAGTTTTATTTTTTGAGTATGCATCTTTTGTACATAATTGATTAAAAACGTAGGTTGCAATGTAATATTTTCAATTAAATTTGAAATCGCTTTGAAGTTTCAGTATGCTTCTGACTGAAATATGCTTACAATTAATAGGGATACTTACGGATACAGGTGGGTTTTTTTCCTTCACGGAATGCTGATTTATTTGCTTGATAGAGTTTTAGGAGCGCCTGAATTATCATAGCCGTGTAAAATTCAATTTTAGAAGTAGCATCAGATAGAAGGCAAAAAGGAGAAAAGTGAAGACATTGTTAGTAATGCGTGACGAGATAAAGTTGATCGTTCTTTGAATCAGTTAAGAAAGTGCATATTCTAATCATTTTTTTTAGATAATAACATACATTTATGGAATAATTTTGGTTTAGGGTATTTGAAAAGATATTGTTAATTTGACAATTTTTTTCCCCTTAAGTTTATTTGTGCCCTAATAGTAATAAAAGTTGATTTACTGTAAGTTAACATCCTTATAATTTTAGTAAATTTTTTCAATGCGTTTAAAAATTTATTTACCATTACGAATATATTTTTTTTTATTGACATTGAATAAGTTTTGAGAATTCGTTAAAACTCTTGTTTTGTTTGAATCAATGAAATATATAATCGATGGTATTATTTTCACTTATTGTTAACAAATTAAAAATGGTTTTTAAAATATAAATTTCATTATGTAAGATAGATGTTGATTTTATTCGTAAGATAGAAAAGTGAATCTGGCATCTTGTGGTTATTTATTTATTTATTTGTATTATTTCCGTGTTGGCATTTTTGTTGTTAACATATTTAGCTAATGAATTTTTAATACTGTAGAAACTTGAAAAATATACAAGTGGTACATCGTTAAAATATGACAACGCTATTATTACTACCGTATATAAGAACATTCGGAATCTACAGATACGTTCAACTGTTATATATTTGAACCCATAATTTTCTAGCTGTTGACAGTCGTGATATAATAATAATTGTTGATTTTTTTTTATATTTTGACTTTAAAAAAAAAGAAAAATTAAATATTCGATTGGAACACTAAATATGCTATACATGTTTTCAACGGAACAATTTTTTGTCATTCGTTTTCAAGTTTTTAACAATTTTTTCCATTAATACATATAGATAAGGAGTTGTTCACCAAACAATTTTATGGTTTAAATTTATATTTCCTATACATTAACTCCTGGATACAAATCAAATTTTCTTCAAGAGATATATTTATTTATTTCGGTGTAAATAACTTGCAAAGATCTATCAATTAAAATAATAATATTTAAAATATTTATTCAATATTCAGAAATAATATAGTATAAGAAGCCAGTTCTCTGCTAATTTTAAATCTGAAATTAATTTTTTTTTTCATTCATCATTTGAATTCCAAACTTTGCCCGCTTTTTAAGATAAAGAAAAATATATACAGGAATTATATTTCAAATGTTTTTATAACCAATTCACTTAAATATCAGGTCAATTGTTCTTGATACGGTAGAATTGTGATAGATTCAGCGTTACCCAAGGTGCACCATGATGGGACAACAGCACATAGACGGAATTAGGAATACAACACTAGACGGAAAGAGGAAATTATACATATCCAGTTTTTAAGTAATTGCCCCACGTATTTACATGTCGCATGCATAATCCACAGAATTGTGGCAGATTCAGCGTTATCCAAGATGCAACATGGTGGAACAATAACACATAAACGGAATTAGCAATACAACACTAGACGGAAAGGGGAAATAATACATATTCAATATTTAAGTAACTGTCCCAACATAATTACGTGTCGCATTGAAGAAAACACTTTCGCAACCACCACTCGTCTTAGTGTAAGCCACAAGCAGAATCAAACCTTCGTTCTCTCGCACGCTAGTTAGCTAACATCACTTAATCGCTGTAAACAAGTGATGAAACAACAATAAGTTTTTTGCTTATTATCATATTATTTATATTTTAACGTAATACATTTTTAAAATATTAAAAAGATAATGTTTTCGCTTATCTTTCACTGATGTAACTAATTTTATCGTAAATGAGTTTTGATCAAACAGGTATTATTCAGCCAACTACTTGATTGCTTCACACACCTAGTATAAAGACTTTAATGAAAGTTAATACTTTAGAGTATACACAAATCAAGAATAAAATATTTTCATTGAAATCTTTCAAAAGGTGCTGAAATAGGCGTTCCCTTAATCAAAATTTCTATTAGCTTATTTATGAGGCATACATCACATTAATTTATTATTCAAGAGCTATTGTTATGCATCGTACTGCAATAAGCCGAAATAATTGGATGTCATATTATTGAAAATGTAAACTACATTTGCGGTATCCATAATTGAAACTCGACTGATTTCTTTGAATGTATTAAAACCTTCTTTTCTCTGTTAACAATGTAGAATGCATTAATCAAAATATCTAAAAACGTTTGACTGTGTAATCAGTAGAAACCTGAGCTTCTCGAGAAAATTAAATTTTTCGGGTATTAAAAAATGTGAATATTTTATTCGACTTCTTTTGTATTTGAGGAGAAATCTTAAAATTTTATGAATTCTTATAATATTAATGTTGAAATTGAAATATTGGGGACTGTTAAATGTAAAAACATTTTATTATATATATCTTTTTTATTAATGTAATGTTTAGCGAGATCGCATACACTTTCCTAATTATTACAACGAATTATGTTTTTTATAATATTTATTAAATGTTTTTAATTATTTATAAAATTTACTTTGTGAAATAACTTAAATTTAGTACAATATAAAATAAATTTTAAATTATAAACATAATTAAAAAAAAATTAATACCTCTTAAATTTAAAATATTTTGTGTGAACAATATTTAAATATTTATAAATTTTTTAATATATTAATCGATTATATTTAATATATATCCTAGTTATTTAATATTTTATTTTTATATATTTTTATTTATTTAATTTTTATTTAATATATTATATTTAATATATATTCGATTATATTTATTATTAATAATAATATTATTTTATATTTATCGGTATATTATTCCTGATAAAAAAAATAATATAAAATCATTAAACTTTTAAATTTATTTTTAAATGACAACTTTTAAAATATTTTTTTCTTAAAAATACATAATACTCAATAAATTAATCTTTTAAAACGAAAGTTGTAATCCGAATTAAGAATTATTCAATGAGTAATCATTTAAATCTAATTCTTACGTATATGCCATTTTATATAATATAACAAAAAATATAGAAATGGGAAATATTTGTATTCATTAGTTGAAAGCTGTAAATTAAAAGTCTGTTTGTCAAATGTTTTATCGTTATTGTAAATATGTAGAAAGAACTATTGTAATTAAAAATTAGTTCTTTCCTTTATTGTAATATCAACAGTTACAATAATAACTGCAAATAAAATAAATAAGTTAATATGTAAAAAAAATAATAATAACTCATTGCTCACATCATTAGATGCGCGACATGTTATTTCTATGGGAAAACTTAGCAATTGTTCCTCCTGAATTTTATTAAACCCTTGGTAGGAAATTAACATTTTAATTTTAAATTAACTTTTTGACTCTGTCAAAACGTTTGCGAAGTTTTAAGAAAATTTTTGAAAAAAAGTATTAATGTTCAGTGGAAAATCAAAACTTTGGTACTTTTCTGTATATCTATTTATCTGAAAAAAAATGTGTTTTGCTTATTAGATAGAGCATTTTCTAGGAATAAAAAGCATCTTGCACAAGAATTCTATTATTTGAATGAGTATTAAAAACGCAAGTTCTAATTTAATCTTATTATTTATCTAGAAGAAATTTAACAAAGATTGCACATTTTCAGAAAGGCCAAGAATTTATCGTTAAAATTATGCGATAATTTAATATTCATAGCTTATTTGTCTCGATCTGAGAGAATTTGTGTCAATTTCCATTAGAATAAAATGCGGGTGCAATTTCTTCTTAAGAATTGTGTATAAGATTTTGTTCAACTTGAAAGAAATCAAAGTTAAATATAAAACCTTTTTGAATCAAAATTATTCTTACTTATAATTTATTTCACTTTAAAAAATGTAGCCAATTTATTTGATGAAATTTATTCTTGACTGTTAAATTATGAATCATGTTTAAAAATTAAATAATTTGATTTAAAATTATAAATATCCTAAAATAAAGCACCAGTAAAACAATTTTCAATAACTCGACTCTAAAAATTGTATTATCAAAAAGTTTGCACAGATAAGTCGGATGCAAATATCCTTAATTGTTATTGTCTTATCTATTCATGGTAGAAAATTATCTTTCCTAATGGAATAACTGCAAAACCCTGAATGCAAAGTATTTACGAAACTTAACAGGATCATTACAATCTGAAGGCTGTTATCAAATGTATTTTTCTGTTTTAGGTATCATTTTCCTGCTCAGATTTTGACCCTAGTAGCTCCATAACCATTAAGTCAACCTAGGTGCAGTCCAGCAACTGGACTTAATACCAGAAGTTTAATAATATCTGTGTTAGAAGTTAGCATCCTTTAGTTTTCTCATTTCTTTTTGAATTGTCTTCATTTAATCCATGATAAAACAGTTAGGGCGTAACTTACTTGGTGCTTAGTACTTTTTATTAATGTTTTCTTTTTCTTTTATATCTCTTTTGTCAATAATGGTCTAACGAAGTAGTAGGAAGACTCCAAGAGAGGAAAGGTAAACACACAAAAGAAATCGTGCTTTTAGGATGAAGTAGCATTTTGTGTTTTGCTTACTTATTCTGTCTAAAATGTTTATACGAATTACATGTTTTGAAAAGGAAGACCTCACCTAAAATTCCGTCTAGATTCGAACTCTTTGGGTCGTTTAAAAAGGAAAAGCTAATTTAGGAACAATGAAGACACCCACGAGATGGTTAAAAAGTCAGGAACTGCTCAACAAACTGGGGTCACTATTTTAAGTTCAGATTTAAACAATGAAGTCAGCAATGAAGAAATTTTTAAGCTCTTAAGAAACGATTTAAATACAAACTTTGGACAGACTGGTCTTTTCAGAGAAACAAACAAACAGTCAGTCAATGAAAAGCCCAAAAGAGATTGACTATAAGAGAGAAAGGCAAGAAATTATTTTACGGTTTAACTTTTTATTTTTTTAACTCACATTTTGTCAGTGATAGTGTAGTAATTAATAAGCTTTTTTTAAATTACACATTGCTTTTAGAATTTTCAGACGAATTCAACTTAAATATATAAGAATTAAATTTCTTTAATTTTTTTGAAATTCTGAATTTTTCGATGTCCACGGAAGCAACTTCAAAATTCTTTTCAACTGAAGAAGAGTTCCTTTTCCATTAGTTGTTAGGTTTTCTATATTACTTGCGATGATTTTTTTTTTAAACTTTAAATGGACTTGTGTGAAAAATATTTTCACTTTTTGTTTAAATATTTGTTATGCATTTTTCACAGCTAAATTCACCAAATAAGTTTTTAAAAATCAATTTAAAACATATTCAAATGTACATAAAATAATTGGTACCGCTTCAAGACATGACATGGGCATTTTATCAATAATGTGCTCATTACTCATGTTTCGAATACTCTTGAATTATCAGTAAAGTTGGAAGCCTTATCTCAGCTTCTACCACACCTTCAAGGTATTTACTTTTGTTGGTATATGTTGTTGTTGGTTTTGTTGGTATATATTCCTGGTAGTATACTATACGTTAACCTTAACATTTCATTTAATGTGAGGAATTGGAATTTCATCATAAAGGAATAACTCAAGTGATCTTGAATTCCGTTTGGAGAAATTCTCTTTGCGTTCGTATTATTCATGATTTTGTTTCAAAACACTAACTGCAATGATAAGTGGATGTAATGATTGCATTTGTCGTAACACGTGACAAGATTAATTTAATCATTGTCATAAATATCATTCTTACTTTTTGGGTTTTTTTAAAACATGGCCATTATGGAATTTGCAAAGTACTATTTTAATATTGAATGAAATCCAACTCAATTACGAATTAAATGAAAACTATTTTCTGTTGAATAATTTCAGAAATTCTTTTCCACTTTTACAAACACATAGCAATACAACAACAACAGCAATATACTATCGAAAAAAAATGTTTGTATGTTATTACAAATTTGAATTACTAATTCGTGTTTTTAATCTATGGTTTTAAAAAAACGGTAACTAATTTAACTTTAACTAGTAATTTTTTGACTTATTTTTAACTTTAGAACCTGTTATTTGTGGAGTTTGTAATAAATATATGAATAAAGCAGTAATTTAAAAATGAATTTGAAATTTATTCAATATATAAATATCATGAGACCTTATTTATATATTAAATAATATTATCGTTTATTTGAGATGAAATGATTTTTTATTTGTGGTAATAAAAAATAAATATATATTTAGTTTAAAATATATACCTGTTTTCTTTGAAAATAGAATATATATATATATATATATTTAACAATGAAAGCAGTATTTTTAAACTTAATCTAACTATTTGTTTATTTTTCAACACTGAAATTATCCAACATTTACATATAAAATACATCTCAAAAATACTTATAAGTCTACAATTTTTTATTTAAAAAAAAGGATATATGTGTTGGTTACATTTTCCCATTTTTTTTTTTTTTTCTCTTTAGCTTGCAATTCACCTCCAGTGTAAAATATATTCTGATTTCAGAAGTACTTTATAACTTTTCGAGTATTAGCAGCCAAAGCTGTCTTTTCCTCATTCCTCAGATAATTAATTCAAAAATCAATCAGCTTAAAAACTTGTACATGGCACTTGAAAACTAAAAAAAATTAAATATCACCGATTCTGAAAGTTAATTAGGCACACATTACTTGTAAAAATATGAAGTTAGTACATTAAAAATAACGAAGGATGACAGTGACCTTTAAATTACTTTAATTTGCATGAATATTTTATTCCTTTTTCTTCTAATCTTTCGTGTTTTCCCAGTTTGAAATGCCCTTCTTTTTAATGTTTCTGCACTTTTAAAATAATCAGATTCTTACGTATGAAATATATTGCACACCTGATCCTAAAATAAAATTATACCATTTTTGATTCCAAGATATACATGACGACCTTTTAGAATTCGTGAAAAGGAGATTGCTTCCATATATTTTTTCAATCTTTACAAGAAAGAGTTTCTCTTTCATGCGAAAAATATCTTGGAAACAAGCGAATACGATGTGGAATGCACGAAAATAATCTGAAATATAAATATGCAGATTATAAAGAAGAATAAAAATCACTTAAAATGTAAATTTTATCCTTAAAACGAACACACTGAATTAACTTACATTGAATTCAAATATAATTATGCATTATTTATTTTTCTCGGACAAAGAAGTAACATTAGAGAGTTTTTGCATACCGTACGTTAGTTACCGTAGAACGTCCGTTAACTTTTTCTCCCTAGCGCGCATGCTCAGTTTCCTATGAGCATGCGCGCTAAGGAGAAAAAGCTAACGGACGTCCTACGATATGCAAAAACTCTCTATTGTATCCTAATAAGCAGCCTTATAATTATCTAGAGAACAAGTTCGAATTCGTTGATGATATCCGGCGTAGTCACTGCTTTCAGAAACGAAGATGCTCAATGATGATTGTCTGCCTTTAAGTTTAAGTGTCTCGTGTCGGCTGTCTGGTGGGAGTTTTATAGTTTTTCTCATATGACACGTAAATGTAGGGCAGATACTCCTAAAAGTCTTTCCAGGAGACAATGTCCTCCCATCATCACCTTGTTCACTCTATTTTTGTTTTGTGTTATTTCATTTTCTGTAATCAGCAAAATGATGCAAATTATTTATGCATTATGTAATATTTATATATTTTTTATAAAAGCTTTTATTGTAAAAGGTTGCTTTATTATGCAATTATTAGCACGATGCAGCAAAAAAGTTTCCGAAAAACAAACTTAATATTAGACGTTAGCAGCCAATGCGGTAATTTGTAAAAATGTTCAGTTTATTATTAGTAGCCTCTCTGATCATATAGAAAATAAGTTGTCTATTTGATCATTAATACTTAACCTTATTTGCCCTATAACCTATTTTTATATGCATTAACCTTTTCCAAAAAAGTGTGAACAATCCCTTATACTTTTATAATATAAGTTTTAATATAAAGCGATCTTTTTATTTCTAATATTTTAATGACAGTTCTTATATAATGAAATTTGCACTTTAAATTACTAAAACACAGCTTCAGAATAAAAGTAATTGCTTAATTCTAAAATAAATGTTAAATTTAAGCTATTTCACTTAGTAAATATCAAATCAAATAGATTCTTTTTTATTAACTATTATACCATATCCTCTTTACATTTCACATTTAAGTGCATAATGGTCCTGCATATTAGTACCTTATCAGACTCATTGCATAAAGCTTTCTAAAATTACTTCATTTTACCGATTTTCCCTCTCGCAATTAAAGTCAATTAATACCACATTCCTTCTACAGATTTATCAAGGACCTCTAGTAGTCGATTGACACGAATAGGGTAACGCAAAATGGAGCTGTTTGGATGGAGAAAAAAAACCTAAATAAAAACTGGTTTAAAGATTTCTGGAAAACTCCTCAAAGTTAAAAGCACCATAACTCAATACAACGCGTAGTCCGTTGATCTTGTAAATTACGTCAAAAGTCTTTTTCTTTCTCTGTTAGACTGCATTTAAGCATCGTAGTCTAGCTGTAGTCGAGCCAATATGCTATAAATGCTGAATAAAAAAAGGATTATTTAATTACTTTATCTGTAAAATTTATATCCAAATTTCTAATTTAATATTAATATATTAAGAGGGTTTTAAATTAAAAGGTTATTCCTTACAAGTAATATTCGTGCAAATATATCTCTGTTATCCGAAAGATCTTAATAGAAACGAAATAATCCTTGCAAGTATTGCTGTCATATCAATAACACGCACTGATTATAAGCCCAATTAAAGTTATTTTTATTAAAACAGTTTCTTACATCGCAATTCGAAAGACTTGCAAATTCAGTATTCATAATTAAAGCCTCTTTTCTTCCAAGGTGAATATAACTTTATGAAATGCATTTTAAGAAATATTTAAACTAATACTAGTTACTGGTTTCTTAACGATCAACTAGCCTTACGTCTTTGATGTAATGAATTACAATTGAAGTCAACAAATACTCTTAATTTATTTCATTGAGCATGAAGTAGATTCAGTACAATCTCAGTTTTCCATAAATTTTTATCGATCTTGTATAAATAGTTAAAAATAGTTAATTTTAAAGTGTTAAATAGTGATCAACAACAAAAAAATCGTATCATATAAATATATATATTTTTTTAATCAATAAATCCTAAAACTTATATTTTGAGCACGGTTTTAATAAAGTATCAAAAGAAATATTGTAAACAATTTTTTTCCCTTGATAAATATATAATTACTATTTTACTATTGAATCTAACAATTCTAACTGTCGTTTCTTAACTATTTATGAAAAACGAAAGTTTTTTTTAAAAAACGTGAATGTTAACAATGTGCATATATTTGTAAAAGTATTATTCTCTAACAAAATTTATGAAAGGATTTCAAAATCAAAAAAGTAGTTTGTTTTTAAATATTAAATGTAACAATTGGAAGCAGTCAAAATATTACGCCAGCAACGAAATCAACATTTTTTTTCTTGGCTTCCTTTTTTTTTGTTATCCTCCCCCAAATCTACCTTGCATTGTTTCATTAAGCATAACACGAAGTAATAAAACACGCTTTCCGCTTCGTAGGAGCGAAAAGTCGCCAATCTAGTTTTCCTAATAAAATCTTTCCAGTGTCTAAAAACCTGATAAGGTGTCGAACCCAGAAAAAGCAACAACGCCCTAACTGCCCTGAAACATTTTACTGCAGGGGTGCCCTCGAGAATCCATGCAGCATTCTTTATCCGCAACTCAGGGCCACACCTGAGTCCTGGAGCAGCTGCGAAGGCCCTCGGGCCAACTTACCTGCTTTAGAAAATTGCTTTCCTTACTGACGCGCCAACTCACTGACACACGCTGGATCGCATTCATTAGCTTTAAACTGCTTGCAATCCCTTGTGGCGATGCTGTCGGGTTAGAGTGCAAAGGGAGAGGGAAAAGAATGAAATTCAAAGACCAGTCAATTTGGTGAGAGACCCAACCCACTTATCTGACCGGACCACCTCCTATAAAAGACCCCTTGTGGCAAGGTGTCAGCCACCTACCCCTCTAGGCGAAATCATCTCGACCAACTGCATCCTTATATTTAGCCGTTTCATAACTGTAATTTCATATTTTTAGAAACCATAGCCTTCCTCATTTATTTCACAATGCAATATTAATAATTTAAATCCAGTTGTGCAGTTTTCTTATATTTATCCGTTTCGTAACTATAATTTCGTATTTTTATATACCATAGCCTCCCTAATTTATTTCACAATGCAATATTGATGATTTAAATCCAATTGTCCAGTTTCCTTTTTAACTGTAATGAGTTCAAAATTTTTTTTCTAAATAAATAATTACAATAATTATGCTGCGCTCTTTGTTCTAACTATATGCAGAAGAAACTTACAAGCATGCTACATTAGCAATTTCCTCTCCTTAAAGAATTCCATAAATAAACTATCATACGAATCGATGTTTTCAATTTACCAGAAAGCTTTGGAGTTTTTAAAATGATCTCACTCGAAATGATCTCCACCAACTGCATCTTTATATTTATCCGTTTCATAACTGTAATTTCATATTTTTAAAAACCATAGCCTCCCTAATTTATTTCATAATGCAATATTAATGATTTAAATCCAGTTGTGCAGTTTTCTTATATTTTCTTTAACTTGTGATTAGTTCAAAACTTTTCTCGTGATATTTTTTTTTAAATAAATAAACACAATAATTGTGGTGTGCTATTTGTTCTAACTAATACGCAGAAGAAATTTCCAAACATGCTGCATTAGCAGTCTCCTCTCCTTAAAGAATTCTGTAAATAAACTATTATACGAATCAGTGCTTTTGATTTATCAGAAAGCTTCGGAGTTTTAGCTACCGGTAGAAAGACAAATTCTTCATTATTCGTATTTTTTATTGTATTACTTCAAAAAATGCAAACGCTGCCAAAATGCTTCAATAATGTCAAACTGTCTGTCTGTTCAAAAAATGCACTCGTTTCATTTTGCAATACTTCATTTGCTACTTTATGGTAATAATTACAAAACTTTATTACTTTACTTTACATTTACATTACTTTATGGTAATAATTACTTTCACATAATTATTTCCGTGTAATTTACCATAATAATAATCCATACATTTCCATATTCCATAACTAATTCCATGTAATTACTACTATAGCAGTAAGCTACTGAGCAACTAATTTATTGTATTTTATTTAGTGTAAACCACATGAACACGAGCCAATTTTTTAGTCCGTTAAATTTTTTAATTAATTTGTGGCCTAATTATATTATTAGGTGTCTCATAATGAATTTATTTCATCTTTACTGTTGAAATTAATTTACCTCAAAATATGAAATTACAGATTCAATTATTTTTAATACACTACGCGTCTTTTTTATTGAATATTTCTTTTAAATGCTAAACATTTAATGAGATTGAAAATAAAAAGTCTAATGATAATAAATATGATTTTTTTATTGCTTTGTTCGTATTTTTATTTATCTATTTAAATATGTTTAACAACGTAATTAAATTTCTTATCTCATAAAAGATTTTAAATTGACAATGGTTTCTCATTTAATCTTATAAATGTCACTGAAATTGAACGAGGTAACCATGTTAAATTTAAAGCTTTTTCCTTCAGTAAAGGGATTCAATCCTTTAAAATAAATTAAATTCCTCTATATTGGATAAAAAAAAATTGAATTATAAATCTGGACATTTTTTCAAAACAGAAAAGAAATTACTTTCGAGTAGAACTATTTATCACACGAAGGTGGTTTTGTTAGAGTTATTAAAATTTTAATTGAATAAACAACTTTTTTTTTTATCTAACCCATTTTCTATAAACTTTTTGGACAGTTTCTGAGTCTGTGCTGAAAGTGACATTTTCTTACTAATCCTCTCTCCAAGTTCTGAAATCGAAATCCGCTTATGTAGAAAGAGCCCCGAGGATAAAAAAAAAATAAATAAATAAAATAAAAAATAAAAAAAAACACGAAAAGAAAATAAACTTGTGGAAATTTCAAGAAGAAAATATCCTTTACCTGGGAACTGGCAACTAATTTTTCAATAAAGAAAGATAATGTATATGAGCTGAAATTTTTTTTTCTGATTGCAAAACACCCTTAATTTAATTTGAGTTCTGAATTTCTTTTAGTAAGCTTATTAACTGGCAACTGGTTTGATGTAAAATAATTTTGACTTTGGTATCTGTAAAAAATTTGGTTTCTGAAGTAATTTATATGTTCTCATTATCAGGAATAGGATATCAAACACAGAAAATCAATTATACATTAACAGGTAATAGAAAATACAGGAACAGGAAACCAATTATACATACAGGAAACCAAGACATTGTATTTTTCCAATACAGGAAACCAATTATATATTTCCATAAAATTAAATTCCTAATTTTCATTAAAATAAGTTAAATTCTTGAAGGATTTAAGTTTTTTCATAAACTTTTGTAACACATTATATGCTAACTGAATATTTCAAGAATTTTTTCTATCTTCTCCATTGGACCAACAGCCTCATGGTGGATTTCGAGATAGGAGATGTTTTCTTTTTATGGGGTAGGGTTGTCAGCCCTACGCCCAAAGCTCTACAGTCATATTAGACCGGGACCTACGGTTTAAAGTGGATTCCGAACCACTATAAACATCTATGGCACCGTCGGGACTCGAACTCGAAATCTGTGGGAACGAGCGTCAGAGAGCTAGTCACTCGGCCATCAAGCCCCATTCAGTCATCTAATATGATAAAAAAAAAATATTGAAATATTCAGGTCATCTAATAAATGGACTGAGAGTGCAGAAAGTTCTGGTTGATAGTGTATTGGGTTTCCAAACTATTGAAGTCCTGTTTGAAGCCAAACAAGCCAACCCGAACCCAAACTTCTCGTGTCTAAGCAAGAAATGAGCATGATAAAGCTCCCGAGATAAGACAGAAGGAAGAGAGAGTATATGGACCTCTCATATATCACCACCAGAAATGTTTAATAATTATGGTAACAAAATGCGGATGCAATGGGGTAGGCTTCCCTTGGTGTAGGGTAGGTAAAAGCGTGGCAGGCCCCACTTGGTTCTGCACCCTAAGTAATGCAGAAACTTCTACATTTTCACGTTTGTAGAGGCCAATGACTTATTTTCAAAGTGCCAGACATTCGATAACAACAATAAATGAAGTGACATGTGATGCAAAGTATAATGAAATCTAAAGGAAGAGTAATTGTCTTTTATATTCATATCCAAGTGATTCATTTCAACAGGAGTTTGTAAATCTGAGACAGTTAATCTCTTCTCAAATTAAAATGTAGAGGAACAACTTGAAAAATAAAAAACTTTAGGCATTTTTAACTTAAATTAATCTTATTCAATTTCTCTAATAACTGTTACCACTTATGCCCTTTCAGTTACCACTTGTCCTTCAGTCCTTTTTGTTACCACTTGTGTCCTTTCAGCTGGTATATTGGGTAAATAAAAACACTGTCAATTTGAAATCAAATCCTGGGTAATAACTGATACAGAATGATATTTTTTTTTCCAATGCAGCTGGCAAACAGACATGGACGTCTTTGGATGTCAATAAGGGCTGCACCGATGTTACTCACTTTGCATTACCCAGGGGGCGCGTGTAACTTGATGGTAAGCCACGAAGTAACAATGCCCCCGCAGCGCTCTACGATCCTATTAGGACCGGGACCTACGGCTTAAAGTGGATTCCGAACCACTACAACACCCAGGGGCAAAGCCGGGATTTGAACCCGATACATGTGGTACCGAACGCCAGAGCGCTAGCCATTCGGCCATCAGGCCCCTTACAGAATGACATGCAATTGTAATAATTTCTTCGGTTCTTTAGAGATTTTTAAATGATCACCAGTAGCTCTTAGTACAATTCTAATGTGATATTAATTCTTATTAGCAAAATATGTAAAATGAAAGGTAGTAGAAGAGCGATGCAGACAAATTGAATCCCTAGGAAGACATGAAAGTCTTGAAATAGCGATAGGTCTTTTGTTTAAAATCCTCAGTAGGTTAATGCTAGAAGTTCATTTTGGAATTTTAGTGATACCTTAATAAAAAGAACTATTATTTTAATAGATTGTTCCATATGGAATGAAACTTCTGAATATACAACTTTTAAAAGGTCACAAACACAAATTCTTGGAGTATATTTTTATTACATATGTTCAATCTAAACTCATGTTTGTGAAAATTGCAACACCATGAAGGACTTACGCGAGTGAGCTGAAATTTTCAGGAAATGCGAATTAGCGCATGATATGCAAATGATTTGAATTTCAAATCCGTAGCGCATGCGTATGCTGAGCAGCGCTCTCTGAACGGCGGATGGATCCGAATAAATAGACTGCTGTAGCGAGGCGTGTATGGTTATCTCTGGTTATCTGCAAGTGGTAAACGTTAGCTCAATCGTTACTTATGCCTCTTCGTCGAAAAAGAGCGAGATTTGAACAACTTACAGAGTTTGAACGGGGGAGAATCATCGGCCTTCGTGAAGCTGGATTGTCTTATCCTGCAGTAGCCGCTCGGGTGCAGCGTAACAGCAGCACAGTGATGCGTCTTTGGAAGCAGTGGACGGACGAGTGTCGGACAACTCGGAAATCCGGGAGTGGACCCTGAAATGTGACGTCAGCTAGCGATGATAGACACCTTGTCCGCATGGCGCTGACGGACCGTACAGCTTCCTCTAGACAATTGGCAGCACAGTGGTCAATAGCTACAGGTGTTTCATTGTGTTCTTCATCAATTCGTAGACGTCTGCTGCAGCGTGGACTGCGTGCAAGGACTCCTTTATACAGTATCCCTCTCACGCTAAACCATCGCCGCCTGCGGCTACAATGGGCCGCTCAGCATAGAGCATAGTGCTGATTGGCAGCATGCCGTGTTTTCTGACGAAATCCGCTTTAATTTGTGGTACCATGATGGCCACATTCGTGGCAGACGCTATGCCGGTCAACGCCACCTTCCGGAGTGCATTATCGAACGCCACAGTGGACGAACACCCGGAGTTATGGTCTGGGGTGCCATAGCATATCATGGACGATCTCAATTGCTAAGAATTGTGGGCAATCTGAGCAGCAACCGGTACATCAGTGAAGTTCTACAGCCCCAAGCTGTTCCCTTCCTTCAAAGCTTTCCAGGCGCTCTATTTCAACAGGACAATGCCCGCCCTCATATCGCTAGGACTGTTCAATCCTTCTTTGCAACGCGGCAGGTACAGATTCTTCCTTGGCCTGCGTATTCCCCGGATATGTCGCCGATTGAACATGTGTGGGATTTCGTTGGTCGGTGACTCGCTCGTGATTCTCGTCCTATTGCTTCTGCAGACGAACTTTGGGTGCGCATACAAACAATATGGAATGCTCTTCCTCAGGCAGACATTCAAAATTTGTTTGACTCCATGCCACGTCGTGTAGCAGCACTTATTGCGGCGCGTGGTGGCTACTCAAAATACTGATTCCGATCTCTTGTTATTGTTTGTTTGCTTTGAACATTTAATCATTTATTTGTACCACTACCACTCAACTGTGTATTAAATTTCATTCAATTATGACGATTCCTTCATGGTGTTGCAATTTTCACAATCATGAGTTTACTTGAATGCATTTCTTCCATCGATTATGAAGTCTTTTGATGCCAGTTGCAAAGAACATGTTTGATTTAGAAACAATAAATTCAGCAAAGGCTGTTTTGACATCGCTATTGATGAAGCATTTATTCTTTGAAAACGGTTCCAAATTTTTAAAGAAGTGGTTATCAGTAGGAGACAAGTCTGATGAATATGGTGGTCGAGGCAGAACTTCAAATTTCAATTCTTTCAGTTTTTTGGAGTATGACTTATGAAACGTGAGACCTTGCGTTATCATGGAGAAGAGTACAATCTTTCCGATTCACCAACATTGTTTACGATGACAATAATTTCTTATGCACTATATCAATTCGTTGACATTGATACTGAGCATTAATTATCTCACTTATTCTTAGGAAACTGCAATGAATACCTTCCTTTTGAATCCACCAAACCATCATGCTGATGACGGTTTGGTGGATCTAAACATGTTCCCTACCGTAAATTTGGGAGCATGTTTAGATTTTTCGTCTGAATTCAGCCATTGTGTGGAGCGTTTATGATTATCATAGAGTATCCACCTTTCATCCCAAGCAATGATACGGTCCAAAAAGGAACAATTTCTGTCTATCTGTCAACTGGTGGGGAATCCCGTTGTCAAGTTTTTTCACCTTTCCAAGCACTGCACTATGTCTTGAAATTATTGCTACATATCTTGAAATTGTTGCCTACTCCTACTCCTCACTAGCTTCATACTCCTCATATAACTACATACTCCTTATACTCCTACTCCACATTACTCCTCCTAACTGTTGCCTACTCCTCACTGTGAAGACATTATCTGTGTCATTCCTAATTGCAGCATTAATATTTCATGTTGCTTGGGAAGCAGAATGTCCACGATTTTATGCATACGCAGGATTTTATGATACGCATGAAAATGTTCCGCATTTTTTCTATTTGTTTTAGAATTTCTTAAAAATGTCGAAACTTACATGCAAACAAAGTAAACTATTAAACAGAGCATAGAATAAGAGATAACACTCTTATTTAACTTAATACTGGTAGATATATATTTTATAGAACGTCAGAATACTAAAAAATTCATTTCATATGGAACAACCCAATATTTTAAGCTGATTGAACTAAAACTGAGCGATTTTTTTTTTTTTTTAAAGAATAACTTTTGCGCAAAGACTTCTATGATCTAACTCAATGCCAAGTGACAGCATGCCCAGTTAGAAAACGAGTTTAAATCCCATTAGGGATATACTTTGCAGTCGCTAATTTGAAAAATGGATAGACTTGTTGGGGATTATGACATTGTCTCAGACAGCCTGGTAAGAATTTTTTGGATTTGCTGTCATAAAATATGCAAATGAGAAATTTTTTCCCCTACAGATTTTCACAAAAGGCATTTGTTTTTTTATTCCTGAGGGGTGATATTTTGTAATACTCAAGGAAAAAGATTTGTATGCCAAAATATTTTGCACTATTTCATTATTTATTCAGGACTCCTGAATGTCTAATAAAAATAAATTATTCAGTTCATTTTGTCGATCTTTTTTAAATCATCATAGAAGTTTTAACATTGAAAATATAAAACGTCACTTACACAGAATTGAATAAATTTCTAATGTAACATCGCAGTTTTTTTCTATCATAAAGTGATATAAAATTGCTCTACAGTGATATAAAAGCGCGGAAATGATTTTAGATCTAAATTAACTTATTATGCAGTATTGCAGTATCAGAAGTTCATATAAATAAGGTACCTTTATTTCATTGAACTTTACCGGAATTTTTTACATTTTATTAAATTAAGATTTGGTTATATACCTACTCCATTATTAGATGAAAATAAAAATTAAAGATATTAAATTAGCAAATATTTCTGGAAAATAAAGATATTAGAGATAAATCAACAATTTCTAATATATGCTGACAAAATATTCACTAAAATTTATTTGATAACTAAAGGACACCGCTATCCAATAAAAACGGTTTTGTTTAATCAAGTACTTCATTGAATGATGCTAATATTAAAACTCCAATTGAAAATTACGACCTTGCAAGTTTGTTTAATTTATGTTATTAAACATGCTGTTCAATACTTAAAATATAATGGTTCTCAAACTTTAAGGCTCGGACCTTAATCATTAAAATTATTTGAATTTTAATCATTTAACTATTCGACCCCTAACCATTTAACTACTTGACGTCAAATCATTTAACCATCATAACTTAAATAGAAAATTAACAAAAAAGGGGAGGGGGAGGAAACGAATCAGGAATTTCAAAACTAGCCAATAGTTAATTTCCTATTAGCTATTCAGTAATAGTTATTTTCGTCACAGTCTCCACTAATTTCATAATATGTATAAAATATGCCAGAAGCAGCATTGTTGTTCAGTAGCAGCCATGTTCTCTGTCAGATAATAGAGCACACATGTAGCCTAAAGCATTGATTTATGATAAGAGTGACTTCCGTTCAATTATTTGCAACAAACTAAATTTGAGGAAGCGTGTAGCATACTGATGAGGAATTTTCCAAATTTAAGTCGAAATGCTTCCTAATTCCTTTAATAGAATTTAAGCACGGGGAGTTATGAAATGAAAATTTATGACAATTTTTTTTTTTTTTTTAAATTGCAGTTTTTTTTATACTATATATTTTTATAAAAAATGTTTTTAAAGACATTTACACTGAATTATAAAAATCCCTTTTTTTTTAAAGGGAGAAATTAATACTTGTCAATTAATTATCCTTACAGCTCAATACATATATTGCTGATTTGAAAGTAAAGTATTATATGGAGCTTAATTATTCTGAAAATTTTAATTCCAAATATTAAAAAAAAAAAAAAAAAAAAAAAAAAAAAAAAGTTTTGCTTTTTATATATTCTTAATGAAAATATAAATTTAATAAAATGTCAAAGATTCTTTAACATTTTAAGTAAAAAGTTAGGACATTTTACACTATTTTCTTTCGTTAAGGGGAACTGGAGGATGTTACAACAGCGAAAAATTTGAAAAATGTGAATTAAAAATGCTTCATTAAGTATTTAATTGGACTTCATAATATACTTTTTTTTTAATTATATTTCTTGTGGTACATCAGTGAATCTCGTATTCCACTTTTGTATATCACAAGCAGCTCATCGACGGATGGTGAAAGGAGGGCATTGCCTTTTGGGAGTAACTTTATTTTTTTGGAGGGGGGGATTGATGCGCATTGGAACATTGTCTGAGAGAACATTTGGAAAACTCCTATCAGGCATGGCGGTGGAATGGATATTTGTAAATGGTTCGGAATTTATGTTAGTCTTGGTCTAACTGTAACCATCCACTATACGTCCTGGTCAAATTAGCCCAAAGTGTGCAAAAATGACCGTAGAGCGACAAACCAAACCAAATTAAACCTACCAGGCAGCCTGAGTTGATTGTTAATTCTAGAAGGTTATGCACATTGTCACAATCACCATCAAATCTCCTCGTTTTTGAAAGCAGTGTTCACACAGCAGAAGTCGCCGGTGGCTTTCAACTTGAGCCTTCTTGCACGCTAATGGCACATATTATTTTTGAACCACGAGTAATAGCTTAGACTGGACATTTTAAAACGAAGTACAAATAAACGACAGTATCTTTCCAAAGAAATGGCGGCCTGGTGGCCAATTGGCTTCAGAACCGCAGGCTTCAGAACTCAAATCCTGGCAGTGGCATGTAGTGTTAGTGGTTCGGAATCCACATTAAAATGTCAGTCAAGGTCTAATTTACCTAAAGTGTACACAAAATGACATTACAGTGACAAACCATATAAAATTCCCAAAGAAATGAAGCTTTGTTTATACTTCGCCCTTATAATTCTATATAAAGATATTTAATACAATTAGAAATTCAATTTATATATTCGTAAATATTGCTCAACAGAAGTTATTCTAAGCACTCTGTTAGCAAGAAATAAAAGTCCAACTCTTAAATACTAAGTGTTTCATTCTATGTTAAACAAGTCCGAATGTGTTACATCGTTTGATAGTTTGATGATCGGGGAGCGTGACAAGGCGGATCCTTTGCAGCTTTCCTCTTACAATCATTGTTATGCAATTCAATTTGTAGCAAATCTGTGATTAGGAATCGTGCCTAATTATGTAAGATGACGGATTACAGTTTGTCACGACATCTTTTCGATCGTGAAAGCTTTGATTTCTAGGAAGAACTCTTAGTATCACAATAAAAGAATCTGATCTTCAAAAGATGTTTTGAAGGATTTCGAAGATTAAACAAATATATTTAATTAGATTTTAAAATTTTATGGTTTTATTATGGTTATTTGCTTGTTTCTTTGAAATAAAAAAAATAAAATTTCAAAGCTCAATGGATTATTATTTTGTTTTAAACGAGCATTAAGGGATTTAATATGATCTGCATCTTTCTTCCTGTATTAAAAGTAATTTTTGAACCCGAAAGATGGCAATCAGTACAAAAAGTTAACTTTTTTAAAAATAAAAAGTGTGTTAAAGATTTATTGCTTTAAAAAGAAAATATTGACGCATAAAATCAAATGTTAAACTATTTTAATTTATAATCTGTTGAAAAAAACCAGTTTTTATTTATATATAAATAAAATAAATTCTGCTTAAATCTTTTTTAGTCGTATCAAGTTTAAATATTTTTAATCAGTTTATTAATATTAATATAGGATAGCATTTCTTAATATATATTAATATTAAAAACCGAATAAAAAAAACTGTGACTGCTTCACAAATTGCTTGTAATGGAAAAAGTTCAAAATGCAGTAATTAGTTCATTGTAACAATTAGTTTAGTAATCCTTAACCAATTTAATACACATTAGATAATTAAGTGGGGAAAAAAATACCCATCTTGATTTCTGCAACAATATTAAAGAAAGGTACACTTAAAATTTTCAGTTCATTTTGATTAAAGAATCAATTGAATCGATTCTTTAATGATTAATGAATGGATATGGAAAATATTTTAATATCGAAAAGTTCGTATTTTTTAAAATGAATTAATTTGATTAATTCTCAATGATTCCTAAAAAGATTACTCATTTTGAATAGATTCCAGTAGTAAGCGATAATGGATAAAATTCCATTGATTAATTTGCCTTTAAGAGTTTTTAGATTTAAAATTTTATTACTTTGCCTGGCATGTGGCCGAGTGGTAACGTGAGCAGCTTACGTGCAAAATAGCTTAGGTTTAAATATGCCAGTTGCAGTCACTGATTTCGGATCGAAAACCAGGAGATTCGATGGCGAAAGCGGCAATGTGTTATAGAGCTTATACCTACCGTCAGTCTACATAGTGAGAACTCCTCTCATACTATACTCAAATATTGGGACCCATACTTGTTTTAAGTTGCCGATAAAAATCCTCCAGAAAAGCAATATTCTTCCCATTGTCTTAGTCGGTTTATTTTGCGTAGTGGAACACAAAGCCTATGGTTAATTTGTGGCTCTACGGTCGTTTTGTGCACACGAGGCTTAAACAGACTACAGTTTAAAGTGGATTTCGAACCACTCACAAACATCCATGCCACCACCAGGATTCGAACCTGAAGCTGTGATACTAAAGGCCAGAGCGCTAGCCACCAGGCCAGGGTCTGTGTAAGAAAAAATATGTGTTACTTCAGTAACTGTTTTTCATGTAAACGCAAATGGAAATTAATGTGCACAGAATATCAACAAAAAATATTTATAGATTAATTACGGGTCTTTAAGTAGTAAATGTAAATTTTTATTTCAAATTTATTATATGGAATAGAATACGAAAATTAAATACAAATCTGTTTCGTATTTGAATTTCGAATGATGCATTCATTATGATGCATATTATTTGAAAGAGTTATTTGTATAATGAGTGGCTAATTGTTGAATTTCATATAATGTTTAAATATGGTGATCTAGTTTCTCAGTTAGCATTTAGTTTTTAACAATTTTTGTGATATGCAAGTGAGATAATGATATAAAATCAAACGAAACTTCGGTGCTGCTTAAAAATGCTGTTTTCAAGGTATCTTTTCAATATTAAATTAGAAAAAATCATTTAGAGTTAACTTTAGATTGAAAGGAATAAAATTATTTGCGTTTTTCTTTTTACATAAGTTACCAAGTGTCGTTCTACTAACATTTTATAAAGTAAAATAAATAGAACTTTATCAAGTTATGCGCTATTAAAAAAGTCAGAAGAAACATTTAATATGCTTTGGTAAAATTTTTTAAATATCCCTATAATTGTTAATAGAATGGCTCTAACTGAAACCTTCCTAATTCTTTTCCTAATTTAAATGCCTTTTTTAATTTAATGAAATTATTAGTGATGTAATTTATTTATCAATGTTATCCTACTACTAATATGATTTAATCAGTCATTGAGTTACCTGGGGTACTTAGTAGTAATATTTTGTATATTAAACCATCTCTTTAAATTATAGATTCATAAATGAATGTTCAGAAAGCTGATGGGTAACCTTAGAAGTGCATGATTTAGGACGAGAAATTTTTTTTTAAATTTTCATTGATCTAATGGCATTCAATTTAGCATTTCTGATATGAACGTATAAAATAATTATAATATTTACTATATCTGGGATTCTTAATAACAATATCATGTTTTCTATTGAATAGCATGTAAGATTCACAAGTGTTAAATGTTGAATTTTGAAGAGTATTATATTGTATAATTTTTATTTAATATGACTAAGAAAAAGCACATATATTATTAATTTATATATAGCTTTTTTATTACTTAATTACTTCTAGTTAATTTCGTCCTTTTAAAAGTATTGTCCTTAGAAACGGTTTTGAGGCTTTCAATTTATAGGCAAAAGAGTTCCTGGGGGAAAAAAACCACTGTTCTAAACTAAAAAAAGATAAACTATAATAAGCTGTGGAAATATATTCTTTTAAAATGCACAGATTTGTTGCTTCTTTTTGGTTTCTATTATTTTCTCAGATCAGATTCTGACTAATCATCTCTATGGGAAAACCCCCAGCATTATGTTCCCCCAGAATAAAATGTTCCATGGATAATTCTTTGGAATGATTTGCATAAAATTGACGTTGAAGCTGTAAAAATTTAGATCTTTACTGTTTTAAGATGTTACCAGGTTTTAGGATGAGTAGCATCTAAACTTGTACCATTCTTCTGGTATACTGATCGATTGCCATGCATGATTAAGATATTCAATTACTGATTGATATGTTTATTCGATAACAATTTTAAGAAATTCTACTGATATATTATTTGATAAAGTTAAGTGCTTAGAATTTTTCTTATAGGAATTTTTAGTTAATTTAAAATAAAAGGTTTGTGATAACTGTAGATTTGTCTAAACGATGCAAAAACAGATGAATATCAAATAATTGAACAAAAAAAATTGGTTTAAATAAATAATTGAGTCTAAGATTATAGAAAATCGGTTGACAAGATAATTATTTATTTTCGAATAATGGTAGAATTGATAATATTGAATTTTGTTGATAAGACTAGAATTTCCCATTATAGAATTCCAATATTGTAGTATTTTACATTTATTTGATTAGAAGTCTTCCAAATTGAATTCCAATACTTTTGTATTAAATCATGCTCATTTATCTTTACTGTTGCTATTTAAATAGTCATAATATTTAGAAACATGTACTATTTTATCCTACATCATTAATGCAAGTGATTAACATTAGATTTTCTAACCAATAATTTTTTAGTTCTAATTCATACAGTTTCGTTAAATGCCATTTAAATATATCGTATTAATAATATAATCAATATATTATATACTATTTGTTTTAACTCGTTATTCTTTAAAACTCTTTCGCATAATTTATAAAATATTCATCAACAAAGGAAATTTTTTTAAAGTTAAGTTAAACTTTTTCAATTCGGTGATTTACTATCCGGACAGTTTTGAGATAAGGCACAATTTGAATTTATCCCTTTTAGTAATATTCCTAATTCAAATCTATTTACAGTCCAATCAATTGTTTTGGTAATTACAGTTCTGTTAATGTCTTATTTTAAGATGTTTTTTAACCCTTCAGAATGTCAACTAAGAGATCAAGAAGTGCAGAAGATGATGGTAACACTGATAAGTGTAATAAGTAAGTAAATTATTATCTATGTTCGAAAAATAATTATTGTTAGAGGAATGTTTGTTTAAGACATTGTACAACTTGCCAACTAAATGTATATAAGTTGAAGTAAAATACTTGATGAATAATAATTTTTTTTAAACTATAATGAAAAAAAAACATTTTATATTTTACAAAAAATATGTCGATGATTTTTAGATGACCAAGACTTACTGCTTATAAGAACTTTTTCGAAAGCATTAAAGCATGCATTTTTTAAAATACTATTGTATTTTAAGATTTTTAAACTTTTGATATTAGATCAGTTTTAAATAGAAATAGTTCCACGTCTAAATGCTGGGTATAGGCATATGTATTATACTTCTACGCATAGATTCTTTTGGATGCCGATTTATTTTTCAATCATTATTGAACTCAAAGAATATTGATTTTATCAGAACCATTCAACTTATAATGAAATCTATTTAACATATAAAATAAAGTTTTTTCATCTTAAAAATATTTCATTTCAATAACAACATTATTCATTTTATAATTAATGAATAAAAATAAAATATATTTATTGAAATGTAGAATAAGCAGTTGTTATTCAAAAGCAGTTGTAAATGAAATGCAATTAATAATCCGCATTAAAGCAATTAGCACGATGAAAAATTTTTTAGTATGTCTTGTAGTTTTGTAAAATAGTGTGATGTTTTTTTTTCTTTATGTATATAATCTAGACGTAAAGTTATAGGTTTCAAATTTTTATACTTTTCTACAGTTTAGCTGTAAAGCAATGCAAAAAACTATTTATTGGTATAATTTGTCGAATAATATGAAAAGAAAAATAATTATTTTACTATTTTTAATTGACAGATGATCCCTTAACTTAAATTTATTAGACTAATATATGACAATTTATGTGCTGTTTCTATACCGTATTTCAGAATTATCTTACCTTATTTCATTCAGGTTCAATTGTAAACAATGTTGTTTGCTTATATAAAGTTTTATTTGTAATATAAAGTTTGCTTTATAAAGTTTTATTCGGATTCGAGTCCCAGCGGTGCCATGGATGTTTATAGTGGTTTGGAATCCACTTGAAGCCGTAGGTCCCGGTCTAATATGACTGTAGAGACAGCTGAGTTTAGGGCTGACAACCCTACCCCGTAAAAAACCAGTGTTACATCAGGCTGCTACGTATGGGTGCTCTATGACAACAAAAGCTGCCCTCCCCCTTTGCCCTTCTTCCATGAGACCACATGGTTTCTTGGACTTGGTCTAGATGTTGTTGCCAGTGGGATAAGAAACAACAATATGTACAAGCAATGTAGATTTATTATCTAATTTCCTTCAAGTTTTATTGAGTTTCAAAATTGATAGATAATTCTCCAACATCTGTTTTGGTGTCTAATATTTTGATGATTTTAAACGTTCATCAATAAGGATGAAAAATCTTTTTATTATATTTAAGTATTTCAGATTATATTTGATAAGTTTAAGAAAATAATTTTGAAAAATTTATTTTTTTAAATCAAAATTTTAAATATTTAATTATTTCTGAAAATATCAAGTACTTGTTATAATTTCAAATAAGTTTTTTAAAAGTCTTTTTGTTAGTGAAAGCTATAATGCCTATTTATTAACATTAATATATTAATTGTTATGTTCTTTTTAAAATTTTTCTGCCTTTATGAAACGTGATTTTGCTACTTCTGACGCATTTATTGAGTATAAACTTTCCTTGAATAATATTTACAGTTTTTGAGAATTTCGTTTACTTTACTTATTAGCAATTTTTAATAAGTCTCTTCTTTTTTTTTATTTAAATTTCGCTCAAACTGTTATTGATATTATTTTCTTACTGATGAAATTAATATAATTATTGTTAATCCTCATTAATATTATTATTTTAAGAAAGCTCTCTATCAAACTAAAAATCTTCAGCTCAGTAAAGAATTATCACACACTGAATAAAAATTTACATAAACATCTTTTAATTTTTAAATTGAGTAAAAAAGGTCAAATTTTATTAACATAAAATAAGAAATTATTAAATTTCAAGAAATTTTTGTTTTTAAAAGAATTTTTTTTTTTTTACTTTCCTGTGCAAGAAAGAAAATTTCGAAACCTTCTTCATTGTAATAAAGTTTATATGACAAGTGCAAAGATTATCTAATCATAAGGTAACTTAGCATATTGTTCTGACATTTACATTGTGTTTTCAGTTGAGTAAATATCAGCCTTGACATAAATTTGCTTTAGTTAGAACAATTAGGATAGAATAGTATGTTATACGATTTTGTCAGACAGATTGATGCTCTGTCCATTAAATGAATAAATAAATAAATAAAACCTTACCTTTTTTTGTTTATATTTTGAAGTAATCATTCAAATACAAAATAATGCCTCCTAATAATGCAACATACCTCTCGTGTGACTTTGACTTTCTTAACCTATTCAAGTTTTAATTATCAAAAAAATTTATCTATAATTTTATTTTCGTTGTGATTTAGTTTAGATTTTATACATTAAAATTATTAAAAAAATCTTTTATCGATAAAATACAAAACTTGCAAATACATAACAAAATGAGCGGGATTCTGTCTAAATTTTTGAACAAGAAGCTATTTGAAAAATCTTTTGAATAAAAAAAAAATAATTTACTTCATTTTTTTTTTTAATAATTTACCTTACTAATTTACTTTATTAATAATTTACCTAATAATTTTTTTTAATATTTTTCAATAATTTACTTCCATTTTTTAAAACAAAAAAATTAATAAATTTAAAATTTATAAAAAAAAGATTTGCAAAGCAGCCTTTCGGTAAAGAAGTCCTTATATCGTTATAATATACATTGAAAACTATGTTTTTATTTCACACGAACGATGTATTGAAAAATTCGTAATTTATAAAGATTGTCCAAGTTTATTAACTCGTCATTCTTCTGCCAGGAATTATTGTATATTTCCTTAAATTTTTTTTTTTTAGCTTGATTGTATATCTTTGCGGCATAAATTATCGTGATCTAACCACAATATTGATTAGATTTAAATACTGAGTACACAACCCTAGATCATTATATCTTCTGAAATGGCTGATATGTAGGAAATTCAACGTAACTCAAGGAGGGCTTGTTACATTATACTCATATTGTACCACCAGTATTTCGGTCATCCAGCCGAACACTGTTTATTGTACCCTTGAAAAGGCACGGGAACTTTCAATTTTTTCTTCTCTTATCGGGTTTCGAACCAAGAAGCTTCCTCAATGAGAATATTCAACGTATTGCCCACCAGGTTGTTCCAGGTCCCCGACCGTGATATGTTACGTGACTAGAACTCTTCTCCTCATAGAATAACTTAACGGAAGTTAATCATCCCAACAGATATCGAACCCGGCTGGCTACCCTTATACTAACACAGCTTCATTATTAAACCATAAATAATATATTTTCGATTCTGATCAACCTTTATTTTAGTTTTTATGAACATCTAAGGAATAATATCTCATTTTTGTTTATTATAGCGATCTTAAAAAAAAAAAAAACTTTTTCACATTATGTTTATTCGTTGAATTAAAAAATGTACTGAATTAAGACGAAAGTCATTAGAACATAATTACTTTTTATTTACACAGGGATAAAAAAGGAGTTTAAATTAAAATAAACGGTTTTATTGAAACAAAAATTAGAAATATTTTCAAAATAATTGCATATTTTAACAAAATGAAGTCAATTCAATACCATCAGACAATAAACAAATATTTTTTTAATATGGAATATTAGTCAAATATTCAAAAATCAAATATTCTAAAAAATAAGTTAATTTTCAAGTACCACATTACAAATTCTTAATTAAATAAGATTGGCCAAACTGTCTTCAATTTTTTTTTTTCCTTGCTGTCTACCTTATGAGGAATAAAAGTTCGCTAAACTAGCCATTAAAATGTATGTAAATGAAAATATCTCTCACATAACCAAGATCTGAATGACACGTACATAATAATGAAGCAAATTTCGCTTAGATATAAGAATTATAATTGTATGTATCAGAATATTGTAAGAAATTTTCTTATTATAATCACCAAAAACCCTTTCGAAAATCTAGCACTTTTGGCCATTTAGAAAATAACGATTGAGAACGGAATAACAGATAACAGAACAACGAAGCTAACTATATTAATGCCCAATTGGTTAGCGCTCTGACCTTTGGTATCACAGGCTTCAGGATCGTATCCTGGAGTTGGCATGGATGTGTGTTAGTGGTTCGGAATCCACATTAAACTGTAGGTCCCGGTCTAATTAACCCAAAGGGTGCAAAAAAATGGCCTTCGAGTGACAACCCAACCCAAAACCTTGTCGGCATTTCAGGACCCTGATATGGCTTTCATGTTTTCTGAACGCCGTGTCATAAGAGTTGAAATTATGAACATGTTTTGAATTTTCAAAAATAATGCTTATTTAGTAATGAAATCCCATTCATGTAATGCAACAGGTGAGTGACCTTTCTTTTCTTTTTTCCAGAGCTTTGATGGATCAGAAACTTTTGATGTCCGATGCCAATTACAATCATAAAATATCCGGCATACCCTGCGTTGCCGCGGCATCAAGATACACAGCCCCAGTTCATATTGATGTCGGAGGATCTATCTACACGTCTTCGTTAGAAACGTTGACCAAGTAAGGGAATTTTACATTAATGCTTTTTCATATACCTGTTAGTTAAAAACTTCATATTTATTTGCTTGTATGCCAGAAGACTTCTTGCTAACTGGGCATCTTCTTGATAGCTTAAGATAATACTAGCGGGGAAAGAAGTTGAATTTATTTTTACCATGGTTTTTTCTTTCCAATAATCCTACTGCTTAGGGATTGTTAAAATCTGAAAAATTATCTGACAAACATCAACAATTATTTCAAATGTATGTTAAAATCATAGCATGAGTTAGATTGAATTATTAAAACAAAATGTTATAAAAATATTCCGAAATATGCAGTAAAAAATGTACCTTAAAATATTCAGAATATTCTTCTTATATTTAGAGACAGTAATAAAAGTAATCGGTAACTTAATGTTATAAAAAATTTTCAAATTACTTTCAAAATCCAAATATATATAGAGAGAAAGAGACTTATAATCTTCGAAGAAAGAATATGATAATTTATTGGATTTGAAATTATATTTTAGAGAAAATAAGTGATTAATTATAATGTAAATTTCCAGACTAAAATTATTTTTTCCTATATGTAAATAATAATTATTGTTCCATTTTTATTTGTTCTTTTGTATATAAAATTTTGAATATAATGAGACTTTCTCGATAAACTTTCTGGAAACTTGAAATTTTTTTATAAATAATTTTAATAAATATAGTTACACATTAAGGACGAAGAAATGTACAAATATATCAAAAATTATTGCATGGTTCATTATATTTTTATTACATATTATGCATATTCATTGCATTAAAATGCTCATTTTTGTAATCCGCTTACAACGTGTTGAAAAATGCTTTATGTTAAAGGCATATTTTTTTTAATGTAAAATTGATCTAAACTTAACATTTAAAACTTAATTAAATAAAATTTTGTTTGACAAACAAGCATTCAAAAGGCATGTCACTTTTTAATGGAAAATTTAGCTTCTTTATTTATTTTCTTCGGTAAGTTAAAACTTTGTATGTTCTTAAAATTTTTTTACTGTACCTATAACTAAAATCTTACTTTGATTTATGAACGTCATTCTTTTTTAACCATAATTCATATTCCCTATCAGAAATGAATTTGTTCTACTTCACTTTACCCCTCCAGGACACAATTCAATTTTTTCAAAGGGTTGGGAAAAATAGATTATTATCTAAATCAATATTTTACGTTAACTTCTTATTACATATTTTATAGTATATAAATGTATAATTCAAAATTTTCACGTTTTTCGATAACCTTTCTGCAGATACATGATAATTTTTTTTTTATTACCTTGAGTTTTTTGACCACAAGTTTAAAAATCTTGTTAATCGCCAAAAAGATGCTACTTTTGCAAATTACAGTTTCAATTTTTTTTTTTTTACCCATATTAAACTTTTATTATACGATAGGAATTCATATAAAAAAATTTTAATAAATAAATCGATGTCTAAAATCGCATATAATATTAACGTTAGCTATACAATGTAATAACAAGATTTTGAGGGCAAATATTAAATTGAAAGGTTGTCATATGTAAGCTCTTTAATTTCTATTCTATGGAACGCATTGAATGTTAACTCAAAATTAATATTGATATCCCTAGATTGCTTATGGAGGATTTTACTAATATTATTGCGTAAGAATCAAAACAATTTTGATTGTATAATTTTAAAATCTAGGGCAAAACTTACCCTCCAGGAAGGGTTAAAGCAGTGAAAGGGTTAAAGCGCGCATAATATTTGCTTATACAAGAGAAGATGTGAAATTATTATGATCAGTCCCTGACCAGACTAATCAATATAGCAATGTATAGCACAAAGATCGATAAAATTCAGATCAAAATTAATACCTGCAGAAATATAGTGCTATGTTTGAAAAAATGTGTAATTATAGATGACATAATTATTAACCGTGAAATATTAAGCTCTATTTTAAAACTGTTCTTTGATTCCCCAGGTTTTAATCAGAATTTCTTAATCTAAGCTTATTTGAAAACTTATTTTAAAGCAACCAAATTTGTTCCTTTTATCAGCAATGTTAACTTTTTATAAAGAATTATATTAGATTAAATAGCAAGTTTTTGAAATAATCTGATATAAATATGGGACATATTTCCTAGTTAGACATTCCATTTGTTTTTAGCATGTACAATCAATCTACAATGTCATTAACCTTGTGAATAATTGAAAACACTATCATTTTTAGTATTGTTAACTAATCTTCAGGTATTTACTATCTTATCAATGCTATGCAATTTGATCCCTCTTAACATTTCAAAAATGTGGCATAAATAAAAATATTGTTAAGAAATATTCATATCTCTGCAAGTTGAACATTTGTTTGTAAAAATAATATATTTAATGCGAATAATTTAATGTTGTGTTATTTGTAAATTGAAAATAAAATATTTTTAATAATTTTATTGAGTATTTTAAAAATTTCATAATATACTTTTTCGAGATACTCATTTCTTTTCTTTCTTTTACAGACACCCAGATTCTCGTCTTGCAAGAATGTTCAATGGCAGCATTCCAATAGTTTTAGATAGTCTTAAGCAGCATTACTTTATAGATCGTGATGGAAAAATGTTCAGGCATATACTAAACTTTATGCGAACCAATAACTTATCCCTCCCAGATGACTTTACTGAACTGGAATTGCTCTATGAAGAAGCTAAATTCTATGACATTCCTGCCATGGTTCGGCAAATCGAACAACTGAAACGAGAACGAGGTAAAAAGAAGGTGGAAGCTATATGTTCTTCGTCGTCGCAAGCCAAAAATGGGCGAAAATATCACGAAAATCAAAATCATTCTCAAAGCGAATGTACCAGCAGTCCAGGGTATGAGAATCCAGGGGAATTTCGATGCCTTGCTCTCAACGTGAGTCCTGATTTAGGAGAGCGGATAGTGATCAGTGGCGAGAGAGCACTAGTCGAAGAGATATTTCCTGAAATTGGACAAACTTTAATGGATGCCCGAAGTAGTGTGGCATGGAATCAGGACTCCAAACATGTCATTCGTTTTCCTCTCAATGGTTACTGTAAACTAAATTCTCTACAAACCATCGTGAGACTTTTAAATGGTGGTTTTAGAATATTAGCTTCTAATGGGGGAGGGGTTGAGGGTCAACAGTTCAGTGAGTATTTATTTGTTCGAAAATGTATACCGTTATGAAAATATTAAACAATGTAAATGAAAAAACAAAAAACTAAAAAAAAAAACTGTGATTGTCCCACTGTTTTCAAGATCTCTGAACTTTGAGAAGCAAAAGCATTTCATCATTTCCTTTATGATGTGAACATTCTGGAGTGAAAGAGTTATTAAAAAAAACTCTTCAGATCATGGTGCCAAGATATAAATGTATATTGTATCAACATTGTTACTAATTTTAATTATTGTTATGTATCATGCTGTTTCCCTATATATATATATAAATATATATCTTAAGCCGAATGTGCTTCCACTATGAAGGAAGTTTATTAATCCTAAATTGTATTTAATCTGTTAGAGCATTTATCACCCAACTATATATTTATATATTTGCATGATTGTTTGATGTTTTATAGTCATTGAAAGTTCACAAAAATATCATTCCATATATGTATTTCTGCATATACAGCTATCATTACATTTAGACAATAACATGTAGTAGAGTAAAATACAAATTTTAGTATGTAAATGAAAATATCATTTTCATCATATGTTTTTAAATTATTTTAAAATTATATTTAGTTAGGTATATCATGCATTATGATTCTAAAAATAAAACTCGAATTAATTGGGCTTATATTTCTATTAACTGAACAGATTATTATTCATAATTATGATATAAAAGGACCTTCGATGTATAGTTGCTTAAATTGATTCATTAACAAAGCTAATATGAATTATGTATAAAAGTTTGTAGTAGTTATATACGATTTGAATATAATTGCAAATCGATTAATCGTATTAATTTTGGAATTAAATATCCTATAAACTCATAACACTAAAAAGAGTTTAAAAGAACTGGTAAATATTTTATATTTATACCATTGCAAAGTAGTTTAATCGAATAAAATTAGTCAATAATTAGTTTTTCAAAATGTTGCAAAACTATTACCAAAAACTAAACATAGTTGAAGATAAATGGATGATGAAAAAAGACATATACTAAGTATTTTTTTTTCCTTCAAAATTATAAAAAATATACAACATAGAATGACTTTATAGTTAATAGATTAAAAATTTATTTTGGTTTCCGAATTATGCCTTGATATTTTTACTCTACTACATGTTTGAAAGACACAACATAAATGTAAATGGTTATCCTGTGGTATTTTCTTTTTTAAATTTATCCTGTTTGTTAAAGCTTTCTTAAACTTAACATTTTATAATGTAAAAGTAAAGATTCCCTCTTAAGTAGTCTAAAATATATATTTCATAGTAAGCAAAATGTATCTAAATAATACCAATTCTTAAATATGTTGTTAATTATTTCAATTGAATCTTATTTTCTTTTCAATAGGATTTGCCTCTGTTTAGATTTTTAGCAATATATGTCATGTGCTTTTATCATTTTTAAACTATTCAGTTATGTTTTTTTATTTAAAGGTGAATCTTTTAGTTATATTAAAGCCTATTTTAATTATTCATTCAATTTTATTTCTTTTTAACCCGAAATTTTAAACACTTCACAAAATCATTATGTAATGATTAATTGCTTATCGATAAGTAAGAAATAGTTTTATTTCATGCATATTGAAAGAGATGACTTATTCTGGCATGCATTTATTTATTTTCTAACTCATATTTTGGTAAATTTAAAACATTGCTGCTTATTATTTTTGAAATTTCTGCTATTATTTCACCCTGTATTGTTATTTTTGTTGCATTGGTGTTAGAAATGTGCCATGAGTTGAATCTTAATCATCTATAAGAAAGAAGAAAAAAAATTGGGAAAGCTACAATTGTAAATATTTTGCAATTCAAAATTTTTATTTCAAAAATTAAATTTTTTCTTCAAATATGGTCTTCATTTCATTTTTGTTTTCACTTACATTTCTTACATAAAACCCATTAAACATATTGATAGTGTTATTTTGCTTCATGTTACTATTTTTACATTTATTTCTCATATGAATTAATTGATTTATTCATATTTTGAATCTTGAGTGTATATTGTAGGGGATGGGAACATATGTTTTATCTCGAATTCACATTTCTACAGAATCTGGCAGTAACTACCTTAAAAATTAAAATCTCCTTTTTTGAAAAAAATTTTACCTTCGTGATTTATTAAAGCTTGGGAAGAAAATCTTCAGAAGAAAAAAGATTCCTAGGAAATATGACTAATGAAATTTACAATTCCAAATTTAAACAAACATTCAGTGATTGAAAATATTATTTTGAAACTAGTGAAGACTACCACCCTTAACCATAAACAAATAGTTCAACCAGATATATACTCTTCGAAAAAAAAAAATACCGTGAAAATAAAAATATTTTATCATTTATGCGACTAATGTGAGAATTCGTTTCGCCCTTGAAAATATAACTTCTTATGGAATGAAATATTCAAGAAAATTTACATGAAAAGTTCCACGTTATACTACGAACCGATAATCAAAATACAGTAGAGTTCCAACCATCTGAGTACTACTCAATTGAATTACCGAATAAAAAAAAAAAATTATTAAACCCCTTTTTTTCTCCCATTGCGACCAGAATATTTTTATCTTCATCTTTCACTCCAAAACGAAACTGATGATGACGAATCTTTGTTAAATCTGGCACAAAGATTTTCTACTGAGAAAACCATTGCTGAAGACAACATTGCAGAGGACATGATTGAAAGCCATGAGGAACAGAGCAGTGATGATGAAAACGCTGTCCATCCAAAGAAAATGACACATTTTGATGGTTTAAGTTCGATTCAGAAAACTATTGAATACACTGAACAACAAGTAGAGGCTTCACCTACTATTCTAATGATACTTATACAATGGCGTAACATTCAAACGAGAAAACATTTATCATCCCACAAATAAATAAAATATTACTAACTTCTTCAAATCAATAATTTCATTTCCCGTTCTTGATGGCAGCATTGTAAGTGTACATCATAAGGACTGTACGTATATGTAGTACCGTCAAAATTAAAAAATTGTAGTTAAATTTATATTTCATAACTTACAATTTATTGTAAATCTTGCTTATCCGAAGTGAACTTGATTAAAGATCTAAAAGGCTTTCTTTAATGTTTACAAGTCGTAGTTAAAATATTAAATTTTCGCTCATAAATTTCTTGCAAATAATTCATACTGATAGAGTATAAATATAATTTTACAAATGTATTCAGCAAAAACTGCTGATTTAAATGAATTCTTCATTTTTTAAAAAAGCAAATACTGTTTTTATAAGTTTCTTTCCCAATGGCGCAACAGCTTCATGGTGAGCCGAGGCCATCTGTCTACTGGCAGATTCCGAAACATGAGATCTTTTCTTTTTAGGGGGTAGGGTTGTCAGCCCTACGCCTAACGGACCCACGATTTAAGGTGGATTCCGAACCACATCCATGGACCCGAAGCCTGTGGCACCTAGCGCTAGACAGCTAGTCACTCGGCCATCAGGCTCCTTTTATAAGTTAATTACAATTAAAAGTTTTTTATAAGTTTTAATGATTACCATTATTTTTATTAATTTTCTCATTTGACTTGTAAGTTATCATTTTTTCTTCAAAGCAATTTAATGCACTTGGACACTACGAAATTTTGTTTTAATAAAAGAATTAGTAATTTTTGCAAGATTTATTTTTTAAAAACTTTATTTTTATTTATTTTAACTAGACTTTTTTAATTTTACAAATTTTATTTGGCAAAGGAATTTTTTTATTTATTTATTTTTATTTTATTTATTATTTATTTATTTTTATTTTATTTATTATTTATTTATTTCTACAAATTTTATTTTTCTGTTGACAAACTTATTTCAGCAAATGATTTTTTTATACATTTTAATTTTCCGATTTTTATTTTTTTAATCCCAACTAAATCTATTACGTTTTGTAAAATTCCTTATTGGAAAGGAATTTATTTATTTTTTAATTTATTATCTTTCTCCAATGTGTCACGAAATTTATTTTTTGTTTTACAAGTTAATTTTATGTCTTTTAAATTATTCGAGAAAATTAACATTTTTTTTTCCTATGTGTTTTATTTTGTAATGTGATTTGTTAAATCAATTAATAATTTTTCCCAATATGTTACACAATTTTTTTTATCAATTCGATAGGGATTTAATTATACCGAAACTTTGTTTTGCATTAAGGATTTTATTTAAAATCTCTAGGATTTCTTTTTACACGAGATATCAGTTTTAAATCTTCTACCACAGATTAACTAGTAAAAATCACTTGTATTGTTTTTCCTTGGATTTAACATGTAAGCATAACTTTTGCAAGATCAGACACAAACCCGAAAAAAAAAAAAAAAAAAAAAAAAAAAAAAAAAATTGCGAAACGTTTATATATATAAATAACCAATTAGTTATTTACATTAAAATGCATCATATTGCATATACATATATTTTTTTTCAATTCCTATCATTAGTTCCCACTCTCCTTATATGTATCTTGCTCAAATTTTCAATCGTTAATAAAATACTTTTTATTCATCCACTCAAGTTCAAATGCATTTTTTTTTAACTTGTAGTGGATGACACTTGATGTTAATACTGTTTTTTCAAATATTAATTCATTAATTAAATTTAATTAATTAATTTTAGTTTTTTTTTAAATATAAGATGCATGTATCTAATAATAGATGGCGCCAGATGTAAGAGGAAAAATTCAACTTTATTTGTAAAGGACTTTTCTGCAATATAATGGAAAAAAGTAGGAATTGACTTAATTTTATATATATATATATATATATATTACTTGTTTTTCGCATAAATATAGTTCAATGCGAGTCTATGAAAAGGAAGACATGAAATTTTCAACTCACATTCAATTTTAAGTTCCAAAAACATTTTTATTTTATTTAATATTTTTCTAGTGATATTCCTTCCTTCATAATCAATTCTATTTTGTTAAACCCTGTAACTCGTTAATACAGACTTTTTATCATGCATTTTCAGACATTTAGAAATAATAACTACACTGAACATGGCTGTTGTGAAACAAAATTTTTAAAACTATGCCATTTTTTTTATAATGAATTTACAAATAATTCATTTTATTGACACAAAATAATTCTATTTTATTTCAAAAAATTCACTATCAATGGTATACCCAAAAATTTTGAAAATATGATGGAGTACCAGATTTATATATGACAGAAAAGGAAATAAAATCTAAGTGAAAATTATGGTTGGTGAGAAAGAAGTATATCTTATTTTTAAATAAAATAGAATATTTGAACTTAATAAAATGAATTAGTGTTTCAAAATGTTTCCAAAACGCATGCTAAAAAATTTGTTTCAATACGTTTTCTACAAAATAGAAAATATTAATTAAAAATATATGTTTATATATAAATACAATTTTAAATGAAAATGGTTGGTGGGATAAAGAAGAATAATTAGAAGTAACATCATTTAAACTATTATATTTTACCAAATCATAACCTAAGTAATGATCAATGTATGCGGAAAAATATCGCGAATTGTATGAGCAAGTTGTAGGGATTTAACTGCGTTGAACAGATAGAGCCAAATATGGAGGAAGAAAGATTAAATATATTAATAAAATAAATATTAGGTAAATTTAATCATTTTAAATATTTTGCTTCAAAAATCATAGGCAAAGTAATGAATATAACTAAATGTTTCCAAAATGCATACTAAAAAATTTGTATCAATACAGTTTTAACAAAATAGAAAATCATTTGAAAAGTATTAATTAAAAGGATAAGGTTTTTGGAACATAAAATTCAATATTAGCTGAAAGAAAATCTTATGTATCCCTTTTCATAGAATCGAATTAAAATACATTTACACTTAAAAAAAGTTCTGCAATATATAGCATCTCAATGCTAGTAACTAATTGGCTAAATTTATATATAAGAGGTTCTTAACGTTTTCTTTGGGGTTTTATTTATTCTGGTATATGATCTTCAAAAAATTATTGTACTTACATGTTAAATGTAAGGAAAACAATAGAAGTGCTTTTTAGTAATTAGATAGAAGAATATAAGCTAATATTTTGTTAAAGAAAACAAAAAGCGAGTGGTTTTAAAGAAAATTCTTAATTCACAAATATTTTCGATATAAATAAATTCCTAATGAATCGATAAAAAAAAATTGTGTTAAAATCAATATGTTAAATTGATTTAGGTGCATGAAATTATAAATTGATTTAACAAAACACATTAAAAATAAAATCTATGAAAAGAAAAAAATTGTTTGCTGAAATATTTATCCTTAAAATAATTTAAAAGAAATAAAACAAACTTGTAAAAAGAAAAATAAATTTGAAAATACGTTGGTAGAAAAAATTAATTAAAAAACAAATAAATTCTTTTTTCTAATAATAAATTTTGTAAAGCATAACAAATACATTCGGTAAAAAAAATATCGCAATTAAAAATTAAAATGATTAAACAAAATCATTAGCTGAAAAAATTATTTGCAAAATAAAATAAATTTGTAAAAAGAAAAACAAAATTTGTAATAAAATAGTAATAAAATAAATAAACTCCTTTACCAAATAAATTTTGTGAAATTAAAATAAAAGCAAATTAAAAAAAATAAATAAATAAAAAAAGCAAATAAAATATTTTTTTTCTTCTAAATAATTTTTTTCTTTGGGGCGATATTAACTTGCATATGTTACTAAACTACATTTGCGACCGAATAATTTACAATTTATTACATTTGTTGCCGGGTATGCACTAGCTGCCTCTTCTTTTACTATATAAACTATAATGTTGAATTCAAGAAAAGATTTTGGAGATATTTTTTGAATATATATTTTTAATAATGGAAGAATTACAAATCTATTTATTTTATTTGGTGGACACTCAAAACTTTGTCCGTGGCTTCTGTGATACATTATTTAAAATGTTTTCTCTAGGTGGGGAAGATTTTAGAACTGCATATAAAAGAATATTTCAACGTAAGTAGTTAAATTTATGATTTTGGCATCATAAATTTGAGTAAATGTTTACTTATAACATCCTTCTTGTTATAAAATTTTTTATTGGTATTTTGAATAGTCGTCCTTCCCTATGCGGTTGCGTACTTTTTAATATTGAAGGAATATGCTTATTTTCATAGTAGGTCGATGACATTTATAATTATTGTATGTACCAATATTTCCATTTAATTCCGTTAATTACTTAAAATATAAATAAATCAGCATTTTAATTTGAAATAAGTGTTATGAATAATTTATTTCTTGAGTGTTTTCCTTCTTCACTTTATTATGCCTTTGAGGGCTTTCAAACCTGATTTATTAAAAATATGGTATTAGCGTAGATTATTTTATGGATTATTGTGGATCACAACGTAGAAGAGTCCTTTTAGCAATGTTATGATAGTTTTTTTTAGTTTATTTCGTTTTTGGTTTATTTTAATAATAATGATATTTTTAAGGTTTGATTTGTTTCAGTATATCAGAAATCAACACCACAGTTGCCACAATATTGCTAACATGTCAAGGGATTCGTTTTTACCTTATAAAGCGTTTACACTGAATGTGATCTTGTTATTCTTCAATCCTATACCTCGCTGGCTCTAAGCGGACGGTCATTTTGTCTACATGTTATTGGAATACGTTGCTAGATATGTCTTTGACTTGGATCCAGTGATATAGCGAAAACCATGGTTTAACATGGTTTGTAAGACCTTGAAATGACAAAGTTTATAATATCTTGAAAGTGCGTATCCCCTGATAAAGCTATCCTCCATATATTACAGTATCCTCTGGATACTGTAATATATTTCCTTTGTGTTCACTGAAATATATCGGATATTTTAATGAGGATTATCATGACTGTTAAACAATATGTGTGTTAAAACTTAAGAACAATTAACATCATTTTACTATAAAAGTATAAGGAAACCATTAAATGTCTTAAGTCACCAATGAAAGTGACACAATAGCAGTTTTCAAAAACTTCTTTCTGGTCTTATGTATAGTGTACAAATACGTTGTTTAGAAAAAAAACCAGAATCTTTATTACTTTTAATTTTAAAAGCAAAGTTACTTGCCCATTATTTATTGAATGAAGTTATTACTTACCAAAAGGAATTATTTGAAGTTTTTAATTTTACAGTATTTAATATATTATTAATTTATTAAATCAATCATCCAAATAAAGAATTAATCATATCCAATTAGATCTGCGGTCTGATATACATATATGTGGAGGGGAAAATGTGCATATAATTTAATTTATCCATTATAATTTCTATCCATAGAAAATTAGTCACGCCCCCCTGTTTAAAACTTACTGTACACGAGGATATATTTTAACATATTTGTAGTAAGATCTGAATTAAAAATATTGAGAAATTTATGAAGTCTTTTGATGGCAACACATAAAGAGTTTGTTGTTTTTACACAATCCGCGAAGTTCAACATAGTGAGTAGTACCGTACACAGAAATTCTTATAAAAGGGAGGGAAAAAAAATATTTTAATCAAATAATTTGAAAAATACAATTTTGATTCGTAACATATACTTCAGTTTTTCCCATCATTTTTCTATAAAGACAAAAGTATTTTTGGTTATTATTAAAATCCTAACAGAGAACCCAGCTGTTTTATTTCCAACATACTAATTCAAGTTTACTATCCAAACAGATGATAAAAGTAAATTTTATTTCTATTACCCTTTTTAAAACAACATGGAAGCATCTTTTAATGGACCCTTTGCAAGAATGCATTGAAGCATCTTATTCAATAATGAAATTATTTTTTTTAGCCCGAAAATGTTATGTAATTAAATAAATGCTTTTCTTGTAAATTTTTTTTTTTTTTTTTTTTTTTTTTTTTTTTTGTAGCAAAGGGCTAAAGAGGACTTCTTGTTAAATATAGACTTATGGGGAAATTCTACTGCTTTAAGTAATATAAAAATTAGTATATTAAACCCTTATCCTATAACAGTTTATTTCTTATTTAAAATTTATAATTTTCTTGAACAAATTAGTCCTTGTGGAAGAGTTAGGTGCACAACACATCACTTAAATTTTAAGAAGAATGAGTGGATTTCAAATCAGAAAGCATGATCTGAAGCATTTATATGCAATACTGCTGTAAAAAAATATTATGCATTAAAAATATTATACTTCCTTACAGCATATATTTGAATATTTCATAAAAACGATTTATTGTTTGATTCTTTTTTTTTCTTTTACCAAATCTTCAATTAAATATATTAAATGTTGATGGCAATTTAAAAATATATAGAGCATAAATAAAATTGTTTGTAATTCTCCTTTGTTAATAGAGAATAAAATATTACTTTAATTAATATAATTGTATCAGAAAGAATGAAATATCATAGCTGTTCATTTGTCTTGAACGACTGAATCTCAACAACATTTTCTTAGATAACAATCGGGTATTTTTAGTTAATTACTTATTAATTAAACATAAAATTACCAGTAGTCTTTTGTAAACCTTATAGATTTTTCTCATGGTTTCTATAACTTAACTAATTAATGTTAAATTCTATAATTTTATCAAAGTTTTAAAGGTGTTTCTTTTTCATCATAGAAATGGAATTCAAAGTAGAGATTTGTGTTGAAAATATGGCTTCTGCTTTGACTGCTAAAGAAGGAGGTATGCATGATTATCCATTTTTTTATACACGCACATATTAAAGTAATTTGTTCTTTAAAATCAAAACATTCTGCATCTATGGTTAATGGAGGAAAAAAAGTCTAAATTCTAGTAGAATTATGTAATTGCTATCTATATTTCCTTTGTCACTTTTTCAGTATTAATTGTACTTAACATTTAAGATTTTTCTTAAGCATTTTATGTGAAGAATGTGTGAAACGACACAAACATATGCATCTTAATGTTGTTACAAATGAAATGTTTCTCAAAATCTACATATAGGAGATGTAAAAGAGTCATGTTTTCATCATTCTTTAAATAGTGAATGATTTTCTCGTAACTTTTGTTAAATTAATGTGCAAAATTGGTATTCACTTTATTTATGCCTATCTGTAGCTAACCAAATATTGTTCCCCATCACTACATGTTATATTGCATACTGAAGAGTTAATTATTCAAAGCGTCAGTGCATCCATAGTATAGAGCTATTAATCACTTAATTGAGGTCATACTAAACCCATTATAAAACCGTATAAAACTCTTATCATAAGAAGATCAAATAATTTAAAGTTCCAGAGTCCATTTTTGTTTACTTTCTGTTTGCTGGTAATTCTGATGCAAAATGTTCTAAAAGTATTTGATGTCGAATTTATAGCTTTATTAGTTATTAACCAAACATCTTGTAATGAGAAGACAATAGTTCTGTAGGGCTTTCATGCCTCCAACCCCCCCCAAAAAAAAAATGCAATTTAATTGTTTTGAATGTTTGAATATGTTGTAAGTATTATTAGAAGGTTTACATATGTTAGGTCTTCGTTTGAAATGCAAGTGTTTGCAGCATTTATGCATATTATTTAACAATTTGCTAATGTAAGTCAAAAATAATAAGAACCAACAACAATTGTATAACATATTTATTAGCAATAAAACTTTATAATTATTTAATTAAATTAAGCAGGTTCAGTTTCTTTATATGTGACTTTTTTCGCCGCTAATTTTTGCATTTGTGAAGTAATAATTTCAAATGTTTGAGGAATCTCTATATTGTGAAATTATTTTAATTGGCCATTGTAATCAAAAGGACTGAGAGGCTATAATGAATCATGACAGCAAAATAATGGATGTAATTGATTTATTTAAAATGCTGGGAAATTCTTTTAAGTATTGAGGTAGAAGAGGAAATCACTTGATAGAGAAAATCAGACTCAACATTTCACTGGGTTTTTGATATACTGGTATAAATTCATGTTCATCTACAGTGAAGTATAAGAGATAAATCAGTAAAGCATTTGGGTAGTTGTAATATCAAATACTGTACAAAAGTATTGTCTTTATTATTTTTAGAGGAATTCAAGATGTTATGTGGTGCAAAAGAATAACATTAAGCTTTATAGACTGTCTAGAGAGCTAGATGTTGTTCATGTTATTAAGCTAAGCTGCCTCAATTGGGTAGCAAGTATCATTCATATGAATGGCAGCTGCTACTCTGCTTTCTTTGGCTAAACCAGTTATTGTCAGAAGGGAAAGATCCAAACTTTGTTGGGTAGATGCTGTTGAAGAGGGAGTACTGATTAGTCCTTAAATCAAAAAATTGGAATCGTTTGCCCAGGGATAAAAATACCTGGAAACATTTAATTTGAAATGCTTGGCCAAACCCTAAGTTGTTGCATTATGAAAGATTTAATTATATATAATTAATGATGTTTATTATGAAGGATTTTAATTATATATAATGAGAATCCATTAAATGTCACTGAAATTCTGTAAATAAATAGTTATCAATTTACAAAATAGAATTGTTAACTCCACTATTAGTATAGGGCCTATTAGTTTCTATAAAACCTGTATAATATTTAATTTTTGTGCTCTGATTCTTATTTGTTTTGTAGGATATCTAAAAAGAGAATTATTTGGGTCATTTATTTTGGGAGGTACATACAAAGAGTGTGCAGGTATTTTTTATAGGAATTTATATACTTTTTATAGATATTTTTATATCTAAATATAACTATATAAGTATCTCATTCATTGTAGTATTGCACTGAACATGTGGTTTTTATATGATTCTGTGCCAAGATGCATACCACTTAAGCCATGCACATTTGCACTAATAATTTAAACTACATATATTTTGAAATAAAATGAAAACTTTATTAATTCTAATATTAAATGGATGTGGCAATCAACAAACCTTATACCCTTGCAGGATTTTCCGTGGGATTTCATAGACATTAATTATTTTTTTTAGAAAGGATCAAAAGACAAATTATTTAAATGTTTTGATATCATTCAAATCTATACGTAACAATGAATATGTTGTTCAAAATTCAAGAAGAATTTGTTTCATGGGTGTTATATAATTCGATTAATAAAAACTCCTTTAAGTAAATATAACAAACTGATAGATAATATTGATTTTAAGTTTTAAACCATTTTAAAATATTTCTATTTGTATTAGTCATAATAAATAAATAGATGAACTTCTTATGATTATTTGTAAATGAAATAATTTTCTGTTTAATCTTAGACTTGCCCAATATTTAAGCAATATGTTTAATTATGGCCATAATACATTAATTTTTTTAGTTTATTTATATTGAAGAAAATGCCCAGATAAAATTAAGTATATTTTCTATGATAAAGAAATTTCTAAAAATTGAGAATTTGCTTTTGTTTTGTTTTGTTTGCTTTGTTTTTTTTTTCTGTCACTATTGTTTTATGATAAATTTTTCCCCTTATTTATTATTAGAAGTAAATCTCTGTAATTAACTGACAGAGCTTGAATCAATGATTGATAATAAATAATGAATCATTAATATTAATAATGTCATTATTTAATCATAATTCATATTAGCTTGAATCATGATTAAATAATGACAGGGCTTGACATCATATAAACCTAACTAATCCTTTATAGAAATGTTTCCTAACTTATATTAATAAATGAATTAAAAGTATAAAATATATAATTTGCTTTAAAATAAACAATATTTCTTGTGAAAATTGCCATTCTTTGTGTAACTTTGAAAAATCATTTAATATAAAAATTAAATATATTTAAGTTATAAGAGAAATTATTGCCTTATTCAGTATATATCATTTACATTTTTTTATTCTTTATGTGATGCAGTTTTTATTTGTCCTAAAAGGTTTGATAAAATGGGTAAAGAAATACTTGGATATTCCTGTTTACATGTTGATATGACAAAGAGCTGGTGACTTTGTTTACAGTCCAGAAAAAATATTAGTTATGGGAGAGGATATTTTTCTTGAAAATATTTTAATTTGTTCTTTCAAGAATTTAAGAATTTTGTAAATATTGAAATATGCTACATTTAAAAAGTAATTTTTTTATTGATAAATAATTTGTACTATGTATAGAAGAAAGTGTAGGGTTATGTCATTTTTTATGATAATAACTTCTATATTCACATAATACTGGTTTAAGTTTTATTTAGTCAATTTATCCTTAGTCCTTAGATAGAAAAATTATTTTAATTTATATTACTGTTTGTATGTTTTTAAATAAGTTTAGCTATAAAAATTTTAGTTTTTAAATAAGTTTAGCTATAAAAATTTTAGTTTTTAAATAAGTTTAGTTATAAAGTATTATTATATATATATATATACATGCACACACACACACACCTTCATTTACCAACGAATAATATTTTAAATCCAGAATAAAACTTTCAAATTTGTAGCTGTTTCAACAACCAGTTCTTAAGAGAAATGTTACTTTTGTTTTATCATTTTAAATACACCTACAAATATTCTAAATGATCATGGTGTTTCCTTTAGAAAGAAGCAATATTAACATATTTGAATGATGTTATTAGAAAAATAAAAAATGATTGGCTAATGAAATTTTGTTTATTTCGGACTCACTTTTATTAAAATATTTCTTGTTACCAAAATGGATGTAGTATGAAAATTTCAAGTGAATGATTTATTTCTTCAGACTTTAACTTCTTCTGATTTCTTTCTTAGACAGTTGTAATCATGAGCTATAGCCCAGTTGTAAAATCTTTTTGAGACCATCTGGAAATTATTCATAAATAAAGTAAGAAGATTTCTTTTTTTACCTTGTTTAATTTCATTTTTGTTTTGAGCCTTGATATTTTATTTTCATTTCAAATTTTGAATATAATATATGTGATATCCAGAAAATATTTTTGCATGTATTCATATGTAAACTACATGTATTTTTAGTTATTTTTGTAAACATTCTTTGTCTAAAATGTTTTATTCTTTTCCCTAAAAATGAAATTAAGATGAACATTACTACGTTATGCTTTTGAATCAATAACTAACAGTATTTCTGACTTAGGAAATGCTTTTGATTGTTTCTTTTGGAATAAATTAAAATGCTATCTGAAATCCTTTGATTTCTTTTTCTATAATTGAATGTATTTATATAGAGTTTATTAAATGAGACAAAAAAATAAATAAATAAAAATAAACATGCCAAATAAATATTTCTTTCAAGTAACTTACCATTAATGCATTATTCAACCCATTTTAAAAATTACTCATGAACATTTGTTTTTTCTAATATTGTTTATGAGAACCCTAATATAAATATATAAACATGCTAAATGTTTTCTTAATTGTTGTTGAAATCTTCAAGATTGTAAAACTGCGAAATAGTGCCTATATTTATAATCATTCTTTAATGAGGATGCTGTCTGTGAATATTTAGTGTTGAACTTATTTTTAGGAAGTAATATTAATTCAATATTTCTGATTTGAATACATAAATATTTGTATTTGAATTTATTTTGTTAATTTGATGGTGAAATTCAGATTTTTATAATTTTTTTCGTATGACTTTCTCTTGTGCAAAAAATTCTGATTTGATATAAGTTGAGAATAGTAAAAAATATTTTATAATTGCAGAAATATGCTCTTCATACTCAGAAATATCCTTAATGTTTATGTGTCCTTTATGAAATAGTAGGTTTTTAATTTTTGTTATAAGAAAAATGACAACATTTCTTAAATTTACTACTTTTTAGTTATTAATGCCATGAAATATTATATCTATTATAAAAATAAATTACATTTGTTTATTCTTATTTTACTATTCCAAGATAATCATAATGAGGTATTGGATGCTAGAAAATTATTTACAGAATTGATTCCATTAACTATTATCTTGCAGAGTAATTTATAATAACTATTATTCATGGAAAAGAAATCTATTATTTTTCTGAATTGAAGAAAACTTGCTTACTATTTTGTTTGATTTTTTATTTAGGAGCAGCTAATGGCTTACCTGTGACGTTTCGTAGAGGTAGTGTGTTTGATTATTTTACTATAAAATGTGATTAAAATATTTTTTGTATAAGCCAAATTATTTTAGAATATGTTATTATGAAAAAGATTTGTGAAATTATTGAAATAATTAAATCTTTGAATTTATTTTTGTTGTTGTTGGGGGTGGAGGTTACATATCAGTTGCTTTATTTAAAAAAAGAACTGAATGCATGAAAAATTTTTTAAAGTCATGACATTTTTTTTAAGCTATATAAATACTAAATTGTTGTTTAAATAAATTTTAATTCTTCTTTTGTTTTCTTTATCCATGTTTGAATTATGCTTACATAATTGAATCTTGATAGAATTAATTGTATGTGTTTGAAAGAAATAATTTAAAGCTAGATATTGTTGAACTTTTAATAAATTAGTAATATAATTTATATATATATTTTAATTAATTTTTTTTCTTTATCTTATTTATAAACTGCTTGTTAATTAATATCAAATGTAGGTTCAGCATTTGATGTCATACCAGATAATCTCTTCAAGATGTTATAGATTTAGGATTTAAAAGAATACTGACAAGTGGATGTTGTTAAACAGCACATGAAGGAAAACTTAATATAAAAAAAATTTAATTGATGAGGTAATTATTTTATGCATATCGTTTTCTTGTGTTTTATAAATTAAATTTTTCTTCTCCAATAATTGAAACTTGCAGTTCTTCAAGAATTATTGGAAGAATGATAACATTTTATTTCAAAGTCAATTCTTATGTATTATTTAACACTTTATGGAATAAAAATGAATGGTTCTAAATATATAGTTATAAATTTCTTTTGTCTTTATCTGCAGTGAAAATCTCTATACTAGACTCAAAATATTACTATGATCGTAATTATAACTGAGCATTAAATATTTGAAAGCTTGCTTTATTTATGTTTAATTGTTCATAGGAAGAACAATTAAACACAAATAAATGCAACATGCAAATTATTACAAATGCAGAATGAATATTTGTGTCTGTGTATCTCAACATTTGAACTATTATATACAATTTACATATAGAGGTCTAATTAGCAGCCAAGCAACTTTTAGTACTGCATCCATTAAAGTACAAAGCATTATTGTGTATCATAGGTCATTACCATTGTTACACACTTGAGTATAATTTTTACAGTAATCACTATATCTAAGAGGTTGTAGTGGTTAAGTGTTACCTACTCATGCCACTTTCATCTTTCAGTATAATCTGTGCCCTATATAACAAAACAATGTCATATCACTGATTGGTCTTAATATAAGATCTCTCTATCACTGAAAAAAGTAAATAATACAATGTCTATACATTTTTGGATCTTAATTTAATAATCAAAATTCACCTATTGAAAGATGTGTACACTTGATTATTTCTTTAGATTTGATATGCTTATAAATATTGGTAAAAAATATTTATAATAAAAAAATTTTCCTCATTTTTCCCTCCACAATGCAATTTCCTGTCTTTTCTGTTTTAAATCTATTTGATTAAATAAAAATTTGAAGCTTTTGTGACATTAAACATATACTACATATATGTTATAAAAGAGAATATTAACTGATAATACATCTTATTAGCCATACATTTCTTATTTTAATTTTTATTTTAAGAATTCATTTGTTATTTTTTTTCCTACTGCTTACATCTGAAGAACAGTTGTATATTTTTTTGTAAATTATTATCTTATGGTTTAAGAGTTAATTTTATCAGTGACAGAGTTATAATTATAACTGACACAATAACATCTCATATTTTTTCTGTTTAATTATTTTCTGTAAATATTTCAGGAAAATTCCAGAATAATCATCATGCTAGATAAGTGTTATTTTACTTTTACATGATGCTTTATTTTATATACAGGTTTCATCATACATTTGTACACACTTCCAAAATTTATAATAGCAGAAGTAATGCTCAGAAAATATTTCGGTTTGCACGCTTATGATCAAAAGAACATTGGATTTTTTTTATGTATAAAAAAGATTATTTCAAAAGTAACGAAAACAGGGTGCTCACATATTATGCTAAGTCATTTTATAAAAGTCAGGCAAAAAATCCTTTACAAAACGGTATGCTACGCCTTTGTGTGAGCACTTTATGCCTACATTGCAGGAAAGACTTGTTACCTGTCTTTAATTTCATGTTGGATGGTGCCCTTGCCCAGTTTCCACATGAAGTCAACATTCCTGTTTGACGCTTTCACTAAAGACCAATTGATAAGTTGAAGTTGTAAATTTAAGGGACCGTCATGATCACTAATTTTGATACTGACAGATTTTTGGTTGTGGGGATATTTAAAGTCTCTTGTGTACCGGGAATCCTCAGGCATTTTGGTGGATCTGAAAGATTCTCTTTGGCTGACCGTCGGTGGCATCAATGCCAACATGCTAAACTCATCTGTAGTAGGTATAGTGATGTTCCTCTTTTGTTTAATACCTTGTATCAACTGCTCGTGTTGAACATCTTTTACTTTAAAATAAAAATGCACAATGTCTTGTTATTGTGATCTGTTTCATTGTCTGTTAGTGTTTCATAACTACAGTAGTTTCTTATTATAATGCTCTTAAGATGTGTGTGTTTTTTAGAAAAAAAAATTACATATCTTTTTGATAGTTGCTAACTTACATTTTTTCTTTGTCACCTTTCATGAGCAATTTAATAAGAGGCTACTTTCATTTTTATAAATCTTCATACATACTTAATTTTTCTATGTATATTTTGGTTAACAATTAATATTAATTAAAAGTGTTTTTTAATAATTTTTAAAAAATATTTTCAGATAGATTTTGATCCAATTATTGAAATAAAAGAGTATTCTTTGGACTTAATTCAATTATATTTTATGTTTGTGGATAATGTTTTATGTTTAAATTAGTTTTCAGATCAGCATGAATATCTGACAAATAAGTTTATTCTTTGTCATCTTCTTATGCATACAAAATCCTTCTGTTAAAATTTAAAAAAAAAAAAAAAAAAATGCTAGAATTTATCGCGATAGCTTTCTGCCTTTGTCTTTGCTCTCAATGTCTTTCAATTTTAATCCAACTATTATTTTAAGGACTACTTTGATGAATTTAATCAAAATTGATATAAATTTTCTTCATAAAATTAAACACAATTCACTTTTTAAAAATCTGATGGGGAATCTCTTAACATTATTGATTGAACAAGAATTATGCGAAACTTTTAATTTACGTTTTTTTCCCTCTTATCTCATATGCTTTGCAAAATTTGGTTTATAATTCCAATTCAATGGAAATTTAAAGTAATCTGCTATATATGAATAATAAAACATATGTGAAAATTACTTTTCTTTTTTTACTTTTCATTACTTACTTTTTTTTCAAAAGTAGCCGAGGAAAGTCGTCAGTGAATTTGCATTTTAAATTCGCAGAAAATGGCTTTAGAAATAAAATTTAAGGTAGCATGTGTGAATGCTCCGTCACTCACTTAATCAAGTTTCATGAGGTTTTTTTTTTATTGTTTTTCTTGTGGGCTTGAATAGGAGGAAGTCTTTTTCGATATTTATTAAAATTCAAAAGCAATTAATTCAACGTTTCACCGAACGTCAACCTTGCCGAATTTCAACATTTATATGATGGGATGAGGATGCGAATCGTAGAGAGATTGGAAGCAGACAGTCTGAAGTGTAAATTGCCAGAGACTTAATGTGTCGCGGCCAACTTATTAAAACTGTTCAAATACTTTATTCGTTGAGAGAAAGACTGTCAAAGTCGTCCAAGATCCATGACAGCCAATTAAGACCGATATGTCCATTTTAACGAGGGTTAATAAGAATGCAACAGTTTATCGACTCTCTTGCGACTTTCATACTGACAGAGGAATCCAAGTTTAAAAGGTTAATATTTCCAGAAGGCTATATGAGAAAAATCTGCTTGCAAGAAGACCTACTGCTTGCCTTCCGCTCACTCCTAGCACAAGAGAGCTAGTGTAATATGTATAGTGTATGTATGGTGAAAAGAATATCGATTTAGGATCAGCTATCAGTGGATGAGGATCATTTTATTAACAATGTACATTCATCTGTAGAGAAGCAGGCATCTGCTACCTGACCAACGTCCGTAAAAATAATAATAAATTTTTTTTTATTTTCATTTATTGGGGGTTTTTTTCTGTATAATTTTTAAGTATATATAAATTGTGAAGGTTTCATTTCTTTTATTAAAATATACTGCTGATTATTAAAATTGCTTCACCAGGAAAAAAAACAAATTGCAGAATTATGTTTATTGGAGACCTAGAGTATGATAACCTCACATTGTCTGTGCCGTTCTAGTCTACTTCGAAGGAAGTTTGACGGTTGCCCTAAGCAGTAACTTCTCCAGATCTTTCTCAGCATCTGGCCAATAGTACGTCCGCCTTCGCCAGCCAGTACGATTGATGAACTTAGGTACTCAGAAAACGTACGGAACTCTGTTCTACTAGATTCTGAGTCAGTTTAAAGCTGCTATTGATAACAGAGGTGTGTACTCTGGAAGGAAGACATTATTGAATTGAGGTACAGAGCACTTAGAAATGAGTTACCAGGATAATCCAGCTCTGGCAGCAATAGCAGCTTAATCCAGCTGAGTATCGAGTAGAACAAAATTTGGCTGACCGATATGGGCTCATTTCATATAGCTTCAATTTTGTAACAGATTTTATCAATCGTACAGGTTAGCAAGTATTTGCAGGCCAACATCTCGGCAATCATTTACCAGGTGTTTCGGTCTTGCATTGTCTTGTTAAAAAGTGCATGACCACATTCTACTAGTACTGTCCTGTTGAAAATGAGCGTGACGGAGACTTCGGAAATAGGGCCCAGATACGGTTCTCATCAGTTCAAAAATTTAACCGTACTGCCACCCCTGCTTTAAGCAGAATCACGTTTGCCGCCACATGCTTCTATGTTCGTTGTCTAATGTATCACTGTAGGCCTGATTTTGATTTTATAGTAACAATAGGGTATAGTATAGTCTTAAAATATTAAGAGAAGATTAAAAAGTTCAAACACTAAAGTATATTTTCTTTACATTTACTCTTGTGATTTAGAAACAGAAGTTACATTTAGTTCACCTATTTTACCTGACTTAATATAAAATATACACACAAAAACAATTATTTCACGCCACACTGCAGTGCAACTTCATCTTGAATTAAAAAAAAATCTTTTCATTGAAGAACATAAAAGGTTTTAGTTCACTTACGAGAGCACTTATTAGCGCCACTTATCAGACCATATAAGTGATATTCCGCATTTACGCCATATGTTTATGTTTTATTCGCAGCCAATATAGTTCAAAAAATCGAATGATAAATTACAAATTTTTTCTCTTCAATTCATATTGTATTCTATAAAACAAACATAAGAAGTTGGGAATAACAACTCTAATGAGTTTCTACTGTACTCAACCGCTATGAAAATCATGAATTTTTAAAATAATCTTGGCGATATGGTTTTATGTTTATACAAAAATGACTCAAAAGTTGAAGATACATTTCAAAATTTAGAAAGTATGTTAGATTATCTAGTTTCTGCTTAAAAATCATGGTAGTAATTACTGTATTTACTAGTGTATAAGACAGGGCTACAATTCATGTATTTCAATTAAAGATATTCAAAATTTTAATGACATTCATTATTAATTTGTACCACAGTCAATTTTTATTATTAAAGGGGTTACATTCTAAATATGTGAACAACCAATACTCTCAGAAAGGCAATTAATTATTTTTGACCATTATTTGTAAAGAGAAGGATTATTATTGTTACAGAATTAAACATGCGCTTTGTATTCATATTAAATTGTTACCACTTTGTTGTTGAATTTTTGCTGTCAACTTTTAAAAAAAAAGTATACTTTGGATTTCACAAATTATTACTTTATTTTCTCTCTTCTATAACAAGCACATCTGTCATTAATAAGCATTTCCTTTTTAAGTTTAAGTAGCCATGCTTATGTCAAAGTCTCTTTTTCTCATTCATTACTTACAGAAAAGTAAATTTTCTAAATTTGACCCCCCCGACTAAATAAGATTCGTGGAAATTATATGCTTTTATACTCTTCAATATAAAATTTCAACTGCATACAAATCTGTCATTTCTATTTATTTCGTCAGAATATCTCAAAAATAAAAATGGTTCTAAGATTTATAACCAACTCTCTACATCACTGTGCCTAGAGTTGCCCCTTTTCAGTTTGGGAATGATGTGGGTGAGAAGAAGTCTGATTGAGCCCTGTGACGCTCTACTGCCATATGAAACCGGAACCTACGGCTTAAAGTGGATTCCGAACCACTGTAAACCACCATGGCACTACCGAGATTCCAACCCGAAACCTGTGGTACCGAGAGCCAGAGCGCTAGCCACTCGGTCATCAGGCCCCGCTTTATAACCAACTGGCTGTTTATTTCCCCTATATTTGTTAGCAAGAGAACGAAAGTAGTGTAAAACTAACTTGACCTTTCACCTTACGTTTCCGTGTGAGTCATTGTTAGTGCAATAAAGTAGAAAATACTTATGGAATCAACCAAAAAGGAAAATTAAATTATCTCATTCACTGATTCGAACAAATCCACTATTTAAAAGAAAGACATTTAACTCACTAACTGCGATAATCCTACTAACAAAGAATTATTTATGGAGGAAGGGAAAATATTTGTGACTATCTGGTTTCCAAGCAAAAAGGTGCTCATCTTTCAAATATGCAAATCTGAATTTCTTACTAAAAAGGATTTTTAGGGAACTACCGGTATGCGGAGCAGTATAGCTAGAATTTGCTGATGTACCAATAAATTTCAATTTCTTATTGACTTTAATTAATGAAAATATTTTATTACTGCATAATGAAAACACAATAGAGAGTTTTTGCATGGTGAGGAATTCGAAACACAGAAAACAGAATCAACTACTAGGAGGTACCTAGAGCTACAAGTGCCACAAATAACGGTTAATGGCAGCTAACTGCAAAGAGGCACAGAACAGCTGTACCAATTCATCTCAAATTTTCTTTTGTAACTGCAAACGGAAGGCTGGTATTCAGAACAACTATGTGCAGAAGGCTTCGAGAAAGAAGATTGTATGCAATACGTTTAACATAGTGTGTGTCTCTCACACCACAGTAACGAAATTAAAGGTTTAATTGGGCAGACAATCATTTCAACTGGAGTGCAAATCAATAGACAACTGGGCTTTTACACTCATGTCCATAAATATCGGGAAACTACATATATCGGGATGTCATTCTGGAACAACATGTACGTTTGTTTCGGGGCGCCATGGATGCTGAATTTCTGTTTATGGATGACAACGCCCGTCCTCACCGTGCAAACATTATAGACGAATGCCTTCAATTGGAGGATATCACCCGTATGGATTGGCCAGCATACTCACCGGACTTGAATCCAATAGAGCATGTGTGGGATAGGCTTGGCCGACGAATTGCAGCCCGTCAACCCCCTCCCACCTGTCAACCGGAACTTCGGAGGGCATTGCTTGATGATGGTGTAATATTCCCCAAGATCAGATTGATAATTTGATACTCAGCATGCCTAGGCGTTGTAAGGCCTGTATTGCATCGTCAGGGAGACATACTCCATATTAACCATCATACTAACCATGTTATACTGTTTTTTGTAAATAGGTTCTTTTTTGAAATTTGCTCCAGGGAGTAAAAATCGCAATTTTTATTAATTATGTCAAACATATAGCATCTTTATTGCTCTTTACCTTTTGTTTAATAAATAGACTTTACAAATAAGTCAAATTTGTTTTGCTTCTGTCTCTTTCTTTGCCTGAACTTCATTATCCTTAATTTATGGACATGAGTATAAATAGATTCACTTCCGGTTTTTTTCAAATCTTTTGGACAATTTAAACATTTAACCTTCCAATTTAATTCCCAATTTTCCTTCTGAACTCTAAAGTCACATTTCATCTCAATGATTTACCTTTTCAAACAAAGCTGTTACCTCATCCAGTCATCAAACACCTTTTTGAAGAATACAAAAGTGAACATTGTAAAGATAGGACACTTTTAGCTTCTAAGACAGAACTTAAACATTAAGTAGTCATCAATTCCTTTTCACAATTCTCTTCATCGGGATAGATTTCAAATTACAACAGTATTTGTACTGGAGAAGCTCTTTCACTCCTTTTAACCCTTTCAACTTATGTTCTTTCATAAGTATATTATCCTCTCAGGCAATACAGAATAACACTACAGGCAATACAGAATACTGTATATAGGCAATACAGAATTGCAATATCCATTTCAATCGTATCATCCTGTTCCTTGGCAATAAACTTCAAGATATTTGCAATAGCATTTTATTCACAGAATTCATCTGGTCCCCAGGACAAGTTGGTATTACAGTGAATGAACTGACAGATCCTCTGGCAAAATTAGCAGTAGACACAATAATATTTCATTGAATATTATTGTGAACAGGAAGACCTTATATTTCAACAAAAAGAAAAAAAAAAGTAAGCACAGATAAAAGCAACAGAACAGTGGTTAGGTGGCACATATGTTCAGGAATTCAGTCATTTGGATAGTATTAAACCTTCTCATAGACTTCTTCCTTTTCATAGAAAAAAAGACGTCCTTCTTTCCAGGTTTCACGTAAAGACATATCTTTCAAATTCTAAACTCCATAGATTTGGCCTCACTTCATCTCCATTATGCACGATCTGCAAAACCCCGTAAACAGCTGAACACATTTTGTTTCAATGCATAAAATATGTAGAAGCAAGGAACAAACTACAAAGCGCTTTTGGATATAAAGTCCTTTCTTACTCTTGGATATTTGATATGTCAGAGGATGCTTATTATAAGACAACAACGATACTTCAATTTCTACGAAAAGTCTCGTAACCCTGTAAGCTATGGGGGAACCGCACTTTTTCATTTTGGGGTTAATATTTCTTATTCACTTTTTATTTCAAGCACTAGTTGTACTTCATGTGTTCTAATCATCATTCAACTGTTCAAATATTATGATCTATTTGATCTGAAGTTTTATCTATTTCTTTCTTTTTCAAATTTACTCATCTCATTTATATTCTTTTGGATGATAGAAAGTACGAGCAATAATTTTTTTGTTTTAAAATGAAATTAGTAAGCCGTCACAGGCAATGGATTCAAGAATTTTGAGTTTTAGAGTAATTAATTTATAAAGGTTTAATTTTCACTTTTGTGAAATTCTGTTATCTGTGGTATTATAAACACCATTTGGATAAATTGAGATAAACCAGCATCAGCGAGCATACATCTCAAAGTACATGTCAAGTCAAGTGTATTAAGAAGTATTGCACACAGAAATTCATTTTCAAGGAGGGAAAAAAGGAAAAAAAAATCTATTTTTAAATAATTTGACAAACACAATTTTGATTGGTAGGATTTTAGTTTTCCAAATTATGATTTTTAGTTTTTTTTTCTATAAAAACAAAAGCATTTTGGGTTATTATTAAAATACTAAAAGAGAACCAAGCTGTTTTATTTCCAACATACTAATTCAAGTTTAGAAGCTGAAAATAAATTTTATTTCCATTCCCCTTTTTAAAACAACATGGAAGCATCTTTTAATAGGCCTTTTCCAAGAATGCATTTAAGCATCTTATTAAATAATTAAATTATTTATTTTAGCCAAAAAATGTTATATAATTAAATAAATATTTTCTTTATAATTATTTTGTGTGGGTGTGAGGGGATGGCGGGAGGGGACTTTTTGTTAAATGTAGGCTTATGGGAAAATTCTACTGCTTTAAGTAACATAAAAATTAGTATATCAAAGCCTTATCCTATAAGAATATTTCTTATATAAAGTTTATAGTCTTCTTGAACAAATTAAATGTAGAAAATGAGTAACATACACACCACATCACTTTAATTTTAAAGAAGTATGAGTGGATTTGAAATGAGAAATCATAAAAAATAAATAAAAAATATTATTTAAACATTACACTTCCTTTCAGCATGCATTTAAATAAAATAAATATTGCATAAAAGTGATTTATTGCTTGATTATTTTTCTTCATATTCTTTTACCACATCTTCAATTAAATATATTCAATGTTGATGGCAATTTTAAAATATATAGAGTATAAAAAAAGTTGTTTGTACTTTTTTTTTTTTTTTTTTTTTTTTGCTTACAGAGAATAAAATATTACTTTAATTGATATAATTGGATCAGAAAAAAGGAATTAAATATCATATTTGTGCATTTGTCTTGAAAGACTTAATTTAGGCAACATTTCCTTAGATAACAATCATGAATTTTTAGTTAATTACTATTAATTATAAATAAAATTACCACTAGTCATTTGTAAGCTTCATAGATTTTTTTCAAAATTTCTATAACTTAACTAATTAATGTTAAATTCTATAATTTTATCAAAGTTTTAAAGGTGTTTCTCTTTCATCATAGAAATGGAATTCAAATTAGAGATTTGTGTTGAAAATATGGCTTCTGCTTTGGCTGCTAAAGAAGGAGGTATGCATGATTATCCATTTTTTTATACACACACATATTAAAGTAATTTGTTCTTTAAAATCCAAACATTCTGTATCTATGGTTAATGGAGGAAAAAAAGTCTAAATTCTAGTAGAATTATGTAATTGCTATCTATATTTTCTTTGTCACTTTTTCAGTATTAATTGTACTTACCATTTAAGATTTTTTTTAAAGCATTTTATTTGAAGAATGTGTGAAACAATACAAATATATGCATCTTAATGTTGTTACAAATGAAAAATTTCACAAAATCTACATTTAGGAGATGCAAAAGAGTCCTGTTTTCATCATTCTTTAAATAGTGAATCATTTTCTCATAACTTTTGTTAACATTTAAATTAATTTGCAAAATTGGTATTCAGTGTATTTATGTATCTCTGTAGTTAACCAAATATTGTTCCTCATCACTGCTATTGTATACTGAAGAATTAAATATCCAAAGCATCAGTACATCCATATTATAGAGCTATTCATCACTTAACTGAGATCTTACTAAACACATTATAAAGCCATATAAAACTCTTATCATAAAAAGACCAAATAATCAAAGTTTCAGAGTCTATTTTTGTTTACTTTCTGTTTGTTGGTAGTATTGATGCAAAATCTTCTAAAAATATTTTATGTTGAATTTATAGCTTTATTAGTTATTAAATAAAAATGTTGTAATGAGTTTTATAGACAATAGTTCTGCAGGGCTTTAAAAAAAATGCAATCTAATTAGCCTCGAACAGATGATGAAATAGGATATTTGTTTGCTGATTTTTAAAATGAGTACCTTAGTCATATTATGACAGCAAGGAAATGTTCATTCCTCCCAATGTGACATGATATTTCAGATTGTATATCATTGTAACCAACTTATAATAATTCATATATATTAAATTTTTGTTAGTGATAAAATATCATATAGTCATTTATTGTCATTTTATTTTTATATCATCAGTTATTTTCATTATTTCCTTTCATTTTTACCCATCATGTGCCATCACATAGTATGTCATTTAAAAATTAATTTTACCTCTAAGGCCTATTATGCACTGGACAATAATCAAAACATTCTGTCAAGAAAGACCTAAATATTACTTAGTAATCAGTATGATAGACATACCACTTTTCTGTCATGTGTGTTATAAAAAGTAAGTCACCTTCTAAGAAAAACCCATTTCCATGGCAGCATAATAACAATCAGCACATCCTCACATGACCGGCAGCTTAAGTATTAACTACTAGAGTCCCAGTATAATAATAAATAATATTTTATCAGATTATAATGAATATAAATTTTAAAGTATCTCTGAAATTTGTAAGTTGAAGGCTAATGAAATAATTATTGATCTGGATATATATAGGTAACAAAGATCCCTTTTTAATGAACTTAAAACTGTCTTCGAAAATTAAAAAATTATTTATTTACTTTGTTATATTGTTGTAATGTTTTTTTTTTAATTGTTACAATGTTTAAAAATTATAAAAAAGTATTTTATGCTCAAAAATTAGTTTTGCTCTTGTTTTTTGTGCAGTAGTTCCTTGTTACATCATACATTCATAGATTTCTTACCCTTTTGTTTAGAAAATTAAGTTACATAACCTAAATAGTCTTTTGTTATATTACAGATTCAGTATAACCTTTTGTTTTCTGCCCTTTACATGTATGTTATAATTAAGGGTGGATCTATCCTAATTTTCTATGAAAAAATAATCACTTCCAGATTTAATTGTGTCTCACACATTCTACAAGTTTCAGTATGACCTTGAAAAACTAACCTTTTTATCTCCTCTTATCGGTAAGTCCCAGTCGTCTATTAAAAGATCATAAATCTTCACATGAACAGAAACTGACTGTATCTGTAGTGGAAATTTTGTTTCCTTGACAGCTGGCACTTGTTTATACATTTTTATTCATACTGAAACAAACCTGTTTTAAAAGCATTTGCAAAAAATGCTTGGAACTCAACATATTCTGAGGTGGATGAGCTTTAATGGTAGAACATTTTCTATTTAAAATTTAAGGTAGAATACTGAATTAATCTTAAAATTTTTTATTTAGGAGCTGACCGAATAGAGCTTTGTCAAGCACTTCAAGTTGGAGGCCTAACACCAAGTGCAGGTTATCATAACTTACTTTTTCACCTTAATATTAATTTATGTTTTTAATTAATGATTGTTTATAATAAAACTAAGTTTCATGCATAAAATATAAGTCAGCCACTGTCAGAGTTATAATGCCACTGTAAAATGATATTAAAGTATACAAAATATAAATGAAAATTTTATAATATAAAAGAAAATCCTGAAAGCAATTCTCATTAATGTGGCATTTATCAAATCTCCAAGAGTCATAAATTTTTAAAAATAGTATTTTAGTATGCATTTTCTTTGTTTAAATTCATTTTAAGTGCTCTGAAATTAGGGATGATACATGATTTATATTACTAATTGTTGTTCATTGAATACATGATATTTAATTACAAAAATAATAGAATCTTTTGTTCTTAAAAATTGCACAAAAATTTGCTAGAAAAATTTGAGTTATTTTTTAACTATATTTTTTTATTAGCTAATTATTTATTACGGGCCTGAATGGTCGAGTGACTACCACAGGTTTCGAGTTTGAGTCCCGGCGTTGCCATGGATATTTGTAGTGGTTCGGAATTCACTTTAAACTGTAGGTTCCAGTCTAACATGACTGTAGAGCGTTGGGCATAAGGCTGACAATCTTACCCCGTAAAAAAAAGAAGACATCTCATGTTTTGAAATCTGCCAGTAGGCAGATGGCCTTGGCCCACCATGAGGCTGTTGCGCTAATGATGATGAATTATTTATTTCTTCACAATTTTCTTTTTAATAATTTGAACATTGCAGAACTGTAATTCATGAAACTTATTCTACTTCGATTAATTTTTCAATTTTTCTTTGAAAAATAAAAATAAAAACTTATTTTAAATTTCCTTTTATAACATATGTATCAGCATGACAGTTATATTAGTATCATCTCAGTTTCTTAAAACTTGCACTTTTAGATGGAAATTTGAACTCTTATTATTTAACCTCTGTTGCTATTGTATTGAGTGTTACAATGTTATGCATTGCATCTTTTTCATGTGCACTACAACTTGTAAAAAGCCGAAGCTGTGTCCCGAAGTTTCCACCATTTGATCCTATTCTGCATATAACCCTCCATTGGTTAACATAATAATCAATGGAGGGCTCAATCAGAACTCACCATAATAGTTCAGCATACTTTATTTGCTAATTTTAACTGATAAATTTTTGGCTTGCATCATATCAGAAAAGAACATCCATAATTATCAGATTTTCAGGTGTTCATTCAGGTCTATTGAATTATTTATTTTGAAATATCGAAAGTATATTACCTGATTTTTGTAACATCTTCATTTTATTCAAATTGTAAAGCATAATGGATTTCTTTTTAAAAGAAATCTTAAAATACTTAAATTTCTATATTTTTTCTGAGCACTCAAAGTACATGTAATATTTAGTAAAGGATTAAGGGTCCAGATAGCAATTCTGATATTATGTCTTGTGACAAATGAAATATGTCAGCAACTCTTATTAGTTACTTCTATATTTACTAAAAAGTGAGCCTTAATGTTTCTATATATACCATCCTCTCACGTGAAATATGCATAATCTTAAGTGAAGTTCACTTTTTCCAAACGATGTAATCCAAAAGTTATTCCTTCATTTGCATAAAAGTAGATTCATTTTTATTTCTCCTTATTATTATCTGCACTGTTATATAAACAAGATGTCTAATGCATATTCTTTCCGTAATTGCTATTTACAAAAGATATGCTTGTAGTTCCTAAAATGTTTGAAATGAATTAACAATTTGTTTTAAAACCTGTTAAGTTAATAAATATATTTTTTAAAAATGTAAAATTTATATTTTTATATGATTCCTCAGTCTTATAAATTGTATTTGTGGAAAATGTCTTCATGCATTAATATGTAAAACACACAAAATGCCATTCTTTTTTATCAAAATTTACAAAGTTGTAAAACGTAGTTTTATGAACTAAGCTATTTTTAATTTCATAAAATATATTTTGGTTCAGTTCTCAGAAGGCTTATTCAAACTGAAATTTATCAATATCTACATAGTGTTTTGCTTAGATTTCATTTAATCACTTAATATAAGTGAGTAGAATGCCTCGGAACATCTTTTAAAACTTATTAAATTGTTTGGAAAGTTTATATATGTTTTATGTATATATATTTGCTCTTCCTTTAAAATGAAAGTATTTGCAGCATTTATGCATATCATTAAAAAAATTTGCTAATGTTAAGTCAAAAATAATAAGAACCAACAACAGTTGTATAACATATTTACTTACAAGCATAAAATTTTAGAATTATTTAATTACATTAAGTAGATTCAGTTACTTTATATGGGACTATTTTGCTACTCATTTTTGCATTTGTGAAATAATAATTTCAAATGTTTGATTATTCTCTGTATTATATTGTGAAATTATTTTAATTGGCCATTGTAAAAATGACTGAGAGACTAAAAGGAATCATACCGGAAAATTACTGGATGTAGATGATTTATTTAAATATATTTTAAATGCTGTGAGACTCTTTTAAGTATAGAGGTAGAAGTTGAAATTACTTGACGAAGAAAAATAGACTCAATATTTCACTCGGTTTTTTATGTTCTGGAATAAATCTATTTGCATCTTCAGTGAAGTATAATAGATAAATCGGTATATCGTTTGGTAGTTAAAATCTCAACTATCAAATAGTGTACATAAGTATTATCTTGATTATTTTTAGAGGAATTCAAGAAGATGGTATCTGGTGCAAAGGAATAACATCAATCTTTATAGAATGTTTAGAGAGCTGGACGTTGTTCATGTTATTAAGCTAAGCTGCCACTGTTGGGTAGCAAGTGTGATTTATATGAATGACAGCTGTATATTGAGACAAATATTTTTTGGGCTAAATCAATTATTTCCAGAAGAAGGGAAAGGACCAGACTTTGTTGAGAAGATGCTGTTGAAGATGGAGTACTGTTTGGTCCTTTAATCAAAAAATTGTAATCATCTAGTCAGAGATAGAAATGCCTAGAAACATTTCATATGAAAGACCTTGGGTAAACCCTGACCTGTCACATTATGAATGATGATGATGGTGCATATTTATATTGATGTCTATTCATTTTGATAGTAGGATAAGAATGTCACAAATGGAAGTTTCTTATTATTATTGGTATATGTTCATTTTAATTATATATAGGAGAATCCATTAAATGTTAATAAAATTCTGTAAATAAATAGTTATCCATTTACAAAATAGAATTGTTAACTCTACTAATAGTATAGTGCCTATTAGTACTTAGCCATGCTCTTTTGTACTAATAATTTAAACTACATAGATTTGGAAATAAAAGGGCAACTGTATTCAGTGTAATATTGAGTGGATGTGGCAATCACCAAACTTTATACCCTTACATGATTTTCCGGGGGATTTCATAGAAATAATTATTTTTTAGATAGTGATATTTTTAAAATACAAATTTTTTAACTGCTTTCATATTATTCAAATCTATATGTAACAATGAATATATTGCTCGAAATATGTATCTAATTTTATTACTTGTTACAAATAAATAAATAAACTTCTTATGATTATTTGTAAGTGAAATAATTTTTTGTTTAATCTTAGTTTCATCCAATGTTTAAGCAGCTGTAACTTGGTTAATTAAGGCCATAATACAATAAATTTTTTTTTTGTATTTTTATATTAAAGAAAATGCCCAGATAAATTTAGTATATTTTATCTGATAAAGAAACTTCTAAAAATTGAGAATTTGCTTTTTTTTCTGTCATGATTGTTTTATGATAAGTGTTGCTCCTTGTTTATTACTGGAAGTAAATCTCTGTGATTAATTGTTCAACTATGAAATAATGACAGGGCTTGACATATCAACAAAACTAATCCTTTATAGAACTTTTTCCTTACTTATATTAAGCATAAAATATATATTAATATTTGCTTTAAATAAACAATATTTTTTGTGAAAATTGACATTCTTTTTGTAACTTTGAAAAATTGTTTAATATGTATATTAAGTTACAAGAGAAATTATTGACTTATTAAGAATATATCATTTAAATTTTTTTATTATTTATGTGATGCAGTTTATTTGTTATAAAAGGTTTAATAAAATGGGTTAAGAAATACTTGGATATTCCTGTTTACATGTTGATTAGACCAAGAGCTGGTGACTTTGTTTATAGTCCAGAAGAAATATTAGTTATGGAAGAGGATATTCATGCAGGCATTAGTTTAGGAATTGATGGCTTTGTTACAGGGGCTTTAAGGTAATGACAAAAAAATTTCTTGACAATATTTTAATTTGTTCTCTCAAGAATTTAAGAATTTTGTAAATATTGAAATATGCTATATTTAAAAAGTAATTTTTTTGTTGATAAATAATTTGTACTATGTATAGAAGAAAGTGTAGATTTATGTTATTTTTTATGATAATAACTTCTATATTCACATAATTTTGGTTTAAATTTTATTTAGTCAATTTATTTTTATATTTTTAGCCTTAAATAAAAAAATATTTTTTAAGTAACTTTTGTTTTTATGTAATGTTGCAATAAAGATTCATTTTATTTTTATAATTGTTAAAAGCTATAAGCTAACCTAATCTTTCTCACAATGAACCTTTTAAATACTTTTTATATTACTACTTGTATGTTTTTAAATAAGTTTAGCTATAAAAGCTCTTATATATATATACATCTTCTTTTATTAATAAATAATATTTTATATTCAGAATAAAACTTTAACATTTGAAACTATTTCAACAACTAATTCTTAAGACAAATATTACATTTGTTTTATCATTTTAAATACATCTACAAATCATCTAAATGATCATGGTATTGTTTACTTTTGAAAGTAGCACTATTGATCTATTTGAATGAGGTTACTAGAAAAATAAAAAAATGATTGGCAAGTTGAGATGTTCTTTATTAAAGAGTAATTTAATTCTTACTTTCATTGAAATATTTCTTGTGACTAAAATGGCTGTAGTATAAAAATTTTGCCCTGAATGATTTATTTCTTCAGCTGTAATCAGGAGCACTAGCCAAGTTGTCCAATCTTTTGCAGACCTTCTGGAAATTATTCATAAATAAAGTAAGGAGATTTTGTCTTGGTTACTGCACCTTGGTTACTTTCATTTCTGTTCTGAACCTTGATATTTTATTTTTTGTTTGAAATTTTTAATATAATATTAGTGATATCCAGAAAATATTTTTGGAGTACTGAAAATTTTTTTTAGTATGCTCCTTTAACACTTTAATCAGCTCTTGGCTTGTCTTTTTGATTTTTTATTTATACCTTGCATGTTTTCTTATGTGAACAACACGTATTTTTAGTTCTTTTTCATAACATTCTTTGTCTAAAAGGTTTTACTCTTTTCCCTAAAAAGGAAATTAAGATGAGCATTACTGTTATGCCTTTGAATCAATGACTAACAGTATTTCTCACCTAGGAAGTACTTTTGTATGTTTCATTCGGAATAAATTAAAATGCTATCTGAAATCCTTTGATTTCTTTTTCTGTAATTATTGAATGTGTTTATATAGAATTTATTAAACGAGGAAAAAATAAATAAATAATAATTTTTAAAAAAAAGACGTGCCAAATAAATATTTCTTTCACTTAACTTACCATTAATGCATTAGTCAACCAATTTAAAAAATTACTCATGAATATTTGTTTTTCTAATATTGCTTATGAGAACTCTAGTCTAATATAAATATATAAACAGGATAAATGTTTTCTTAATTGTTGTTGAATTCTTCAAGATTGTAAAACTGTGAAATAGTGTCTATAGTTATAATTAATCTTTCACGAGAATGCTGTCTGGAATATTTAATATTGAACTTGTTTTTAGGAAGTAATATTAATTCAATATTTCTTATTTAAATATATAAATATTTGTATTTGAATTTATTTTGTTAATTTGACGGTGAAGTTCAGATTTTTTTTGATTTTTTTCGTATGACTCTCTTGTGCAAAAAATTCTGATTTGATATAAGTTGAGAATAGTAAAAAATATCGTATAATTACAGAAGTATACTCTTCATACACAGAAATATCCTTAATGTTTATTTGCCCTTTATGAAAGAGTAGTTTTTAAAATTTTGTTATAAGAAAAAGGACAACATTGCTTAACTCTACTATTTTTTAATTATTAATTCTGTGAAATATTATATCTATTATAAAAATAAATTACATCTATTTCTTCTTCTTTTATTATTCAGATAATCATAAAGAGGTATTGGATTCTAAACAAATATTTACGGGATTGATTCAACTGCCTCGTTATTATTATCTTGCATAGTAGTTTATAATAACAATTATTCATGAAAAAAATATATTTATAATTTTTCTGAATTCAAGAAAATTTATAGACACTTGATGCTTTTTTAAAACTTTCCTTTTAATCTAAAATAGTATAATCAGTTTCTTTGCTTGTTTACAGAGTTAGTATCAGTAAAAATAACTGTTAAATTTAGTACAGCATAATTAGCTTAATACTTATTTATAACTCTAAGGAAATTTTTATATGATACTTGAACAGTTTCACGTATATTGAAAAATATAAATTTATTTTGAGAAAAAGTTGAATTAAATATTCTTTTAACCATTATTTTTCTAAATTAATTTCAATTTTATTGTTTCCTCATTGAATAAATCTGTTAAAATATTAATATTCCATAAATACTTTACTTAGTTTAAAGTTTAGAATTTTTTTTTAACTGTCATTTAATTGAAACCTCTGTTTGTCTTAATGTTTTAAATTTTAGAAGCTACATTACCAATAAATTATTTATATTAAATTGAGTTATTTTATTTCATTTTGCATAGATATGATGGGCGTATTGATAAAGAAGTTTGTTCTAAATTAATAAGTATGTATAATCTTAAACCGAATACTTTCTCAAATTATATTTAGAGTAATTATGTATTACAAAATGTAAGAATTTTCATAGAAAATTGTTGGTAGTTAGTTATACTTTAAATGATAGAAGTTATTTCCTAACTCCTTAATATCATGTAAGTCTTCCTTTTAACAGTGTTAAATGCAGCAATATAAATTTTACCAGTCTGTGCCAGTTGTAACTTGAAAGAAATTCAATCACACAATCTGAAATATTTTCGAGATATTTTCATGGTTGTTAAAGTATAAGATCGTATGCTTAGATGAACTTTCTAATCACATTCCAACTATGTTTTATGCATTGCAATGTAACTGACATATTCATTTGTTGAAATTATCTGAAATATTTCTTAAAGCTATTACCAAAAATCTTGGTGTGATATTATTATATATTGTCATCCTAGAAAATTACTTTATTCAGGTATATGAATTAATTCATGTTTAAGTCCATGAAAGACAGCAAATAGCCATCTTTCAGCTGAACATAACAAGTTCAACTTCGAAAGACCATAACATGTTCAACTTCGCTAAAGGATCCTTCTGCTGTCATATGCTAATAACATTTGATTGTATTACATTGATCAACATTTATTTAATGAGTATCTCATGCTGTGTTGTTTATCTGTTTGAACTTAGTTTCTACTCTGAGGTCAATGGAATGAAGACTCTTAGTATGGTATGATAAAAGAGTGCATGATGCCCAAAAAATTTCAAAAATACAGTGTCTTATGTGTCTGACTATTAATTTTTCTTAGATTTTAACTTGTAATCAACATCAGAAGACATTTTCACAAGAGTATAACTGAAAGCACTGAAAACTCTCTATTACTGACCTTTTTAGGCAATGCTAGTGCATTTGAATATTTGCATACTGCATAGTTGCCAAAATTGTATGCATTTAATTTCTAATGATTTTAATCCTTTATTAGGTTTACAAATTACTATGAATTTTCAATTTTAGTTTAAATTCATTATTGATAAATTTTACAAACATTTTTAAACATTATAACTAATAAAAGTGTATAAATGAAGAAAGTGCATATGATTATGATTAATTACTAATTTCAGATAATTCTAATAAAAAATTAGGAATTCATATTTTGCTTATTTTTTTTATTTAGGAGCTGCTAATGGCTTACCCGTGACGTTTCATAGAGGTAATGTGTTTGATTATTTTACTATAAAATGTGATTAGAATATTTTATATGAGCCAAATTATTTTGGAATATATAATTATGAAAACGAAGTTTCATTGATCAATCTTTTATCTCCAAGAACTATAAGACTTATAAAATTATTGAAATAATTAAATCTTTGAATTAATTTTTTTTATTGGTGGTGGTGGTGATGATGATGATGGTTATATATCAGTTGCTTTATTTAAAAAAAGAACTGAAAGCACGAAAAATTTTTTAAAGCCATGAAATAGCATTTTTTTTTAGATATATAATTACTAAATCTTTGTTTTAATAAATTAGAATTCATCTTTAAATATGTTTATCCATGTTTGAATTATGCTTATATATTTGAATCTTTATAGAATTAAATGTATGTGTTTGAAAGAAATAATTTGTTAGAATACTGGTGAATTTTTTATAAATTAGTAATATAATTTATATGTTGTTTTTTTTAAATTAATTTTTCTCTTTATCTTATTTATAAGCTGTTTGTTAATTAATATGAAATTTAATTTCAGCATTTGATGTCACACCAGATTATCAATCTCTTCAAGATGTTATAGATTTAGGATTTAAAAGAATATTGACAAGTGGGCATTGCAAAACAGCACATGAAGGAAAACTTAATATAAAAAAATTAATTGATGAGGTAATTATTTTATGTATATTGTTTTCTTGTGTTTTTTAAATAAAATTTTTCTTCAACAATTATTGAAACTCGCAGCTCTTCAAGAATTATTGGAAAAACTATTCAATTTTATTTAAAAATCAATTCTTTTTTATTTACTAGTTAACACTTTATGGAATAAAAATGAATAGTTCTAAATATACAGTTATAAATTTCTTTTGCCTTTTTCTTCAGTGAAAATCTATATTAGACTCAAAATAGTATTAATAAAAATAAAAATATGATCGTAGTAGTAATCTGCACTCTTTACTTTGATACCTTTTCTTTGCACCATTTGCTTTGAAATTTCTTGGTATTTCTTCTCCTTACTGTGGTACTCCTTCTTTGGATACTATTTTTACCAAAATACACTTCGGACATTTTGTAAAACACAGAATTCATGATCTTATGATCGATCTCAAAATATTACCATGATTGAGCCTTAAATATTTGAAAGCTTGCTTTATTTGGGTTTAATTGTTCAAAGTAAGATATGACATGCAAATTATTACAAATGCTGATTGAATAGTTGTGTCTGTATACCTCAAAAGTTGAATTATCATATACAATGTACATATAGAGGTCTAATTAACAGCCAAGCAAATATTAGTACTGCATCCATTAAAGTACGAAGCATTATCGTTTATTATAGGTCATTACCATTGTTACAAACTTGAGTAAATTTTTTACAGTAATCCCTATATCCAAGAGGTTGTAGAGGTTAAGTGTTACTTACTCATGCCACTTCCTTTTTTCAGTATAATCTTCGTCCTATATAACAAAACAGTGTCTTACCACTCATTGGTCTTAATGTAAGATCTCTATTCTGCTGCAGATATTTCTTCCTCCTTGCCTTGCCTGTTCTTAAAAACTATCACTGATTAAAATGGCATGGAATATTGTCACTTATTGTCTGAAACATCAGTATTATCAAGTTATTGCCCCATATGAATTTTGGATTTGAATAGAAACAGCTTGACAAGTAGTACTCCAGGAACATGCTCAAAATCTATTTAATTCAGTACCACATGTTGTTACTAGTGCTGCTTTGCAAAATATTAATTTTGAGTTAGACTGTGGTTGCATTGGTGTGAAACTAATTTTTATGTAGGTCACATTGTTTTATTTAGAGTAAATTTTATTTTCTGTAATCCTTCACAGTGTTACAATGTTTGTAAAATAGTTGTGTTTTCATTGTGGACACTGAAAACGGTAAATAATACGTCTATACATTTTTGGCATCTTAATTTAATGATCAAAATTCATCTATTGAAAGATGAGTACATTTTATTATTTCTTTGATATGTTTTATAAATATTGGTAAAAAAGATTTATAATAAAAATATTTTCCTTGTTTTTCCCTTCACAATGCAATTAGCTGTCTTTTCCGAGTTAAAACTATTTTATTAAAAAAAATGTAGAGGCTTTTTTGACATTAAACATATACTACATATATGCTATAAAAGAGAATATTAACTGATAAAAGCCATACATTTCTTATTTTTATTTAAAGAATTCATTTATTATTTTCTCCGTAGTGCTTACATCTGAAGAAAAATTGTATATTTTTTTGTAAATTATTATCTTAAGCGTTTCAAAGTTCATTTAATCTGTGATATAGTTATAATAATAACTGACACAATAACATCTGATAATTTTTCTGTTTAATTATTTTCTGTAAATATTTCAGGCTAATTCCAGAATAATCATCATGCCAGGTAAGTGTTATTTCACTTTCACACTATGCTTTATTTATATACAGGATGCATCCTACATTCGTACAAATTGTTAGTTTTGTTTGCAAGTTTAGATAGTTCTTATTATTTTGCATTTTTTCTTTGTCACTTGTCATGAACAATTTAATGTGAGGCTACTGTATCTCATTTTTATAAACCTTGATATGTACTTAATTTTTTATGTATATTTTGTTTGACAGTTACTATTAATAAAAAAATAGTTTTTAATCATTTTTAAAAAAATATTTTCTGATTAGTTATTGAAATAAAAGTGAATTCTTTTGATTTATTTCAATTTTATTTTATGTTTATGGATAAGGTTTTATATTAAAATTAGTATTCAGTTCAGCATGAATATCTGGCAGATAGGTTTGTTCTCTGTCATGATTCTTATGCATATAAAATCCTTATGTTAAAATTAAAAAAAAAAAAAAAATGCTAGAATTTATGTATATTTATTATTATAATATTTATGTATTAAATGTAATATGTATTTATGTATATTTATGTCTTAAACCTAACAAATAGGTTTTTATTTTTTAAGAAAAATATCATGGATTTTTCTACCTTTTTACGATATTAAATAATTAAATTATTAAAATTCATGAAATCTTTTCAAAAATGGTAACAAAAAATTTGTTAAAAACTTAGTTATTATAAATTATTTGCATAATATAAAAGTAATTTTTTTTAAATATTTCAACAGCGTTTGCTTAAAATAAAACTATTTGCTATTTTGATTATATATCTTATATATATATATATATATATTCTATTCATTATTATAGTAATAAATTATAATAAATAATTTTGATTTCAAAGTAAAAGGGTTTCACAGTAAACACAATTAGATATTTTATAAGTCTCTATATACAATTGTATATTTTTTTGTAAATTATTATCTTAAGCGTTTCAAAGTTCATTTTATCAGTGATATAGTTATAATAATAACTGACACAATAACATCTGATAATATTTTTAATTTTTACATGAAAGCGGAAGAATTGTTAAAACAGAAAAAACATTAGACATTTTTACAAACAGGTAAAAATAAATTAGGTGTCATATTAATATAACTATTCAGTAAAAATTTCGGGAATGTTTTTTAATAATTTTTATATCTTTTATTTTATAAAATATGTTTTAAAATGTATTACTGTTCATAAAAAAAATTCTGAAATTATTTTTAAGTGAATTAGATAAATTAAATTTTCTATTAATTCATTTTAAATACTAACATTAGAGTGTTTGTAAAACTGCATGTTTCTTCATGTATAATTTATAAAAAAAATTCATAAAAGCATGTTATGATTTATTGTATGTAATAATTATAATTTAACTGTACAATATTCATATACTTGTTGCATAAAACATTGAATGGTAAACTATGTTTAGGATGCACTTTTTCTAATAAAATAAATATTATCCTCTAAAGTTATGTGATACTTGTTAAACTACTACTTTATCTACTTTTTATCATCATGTAATAATACTCCTTTTTTAGGATCAGGTGTTTCCCCAATGAATTTAAAAGACATAATTGATACCACAGGAGCTGTAGAATTCCATTCTTCTTGTCAAAGTAAAACTGCAGTTTCTCTTAATGAGAAATCTGTTGTTCAGGGAACAACATTTTATCCAGTAACTTCTGTGGATGTTGTTAAAGAAATGAAAGATATATTGAGAGTTGTCCAGGTTATTAATGTGTTATGAAAGGTTTATTGAATTTATCTCATGAATAAAAAAAAAAAAAAAACAGCAATTATTTAAATGCTGCTATTTTTTCTAAATAATAAAATTGGTAATACCTTTTTTTGTAAGAATAAAAATTAATTTCAGAAATTTTCTAAGATCACTGTTAATTAAATGCTAAAAGTATTAAAAAATATTCAAATGGTTAGCAATAGAAATAACTTCATGAATTGGCTAGAAAAAATTTCAAAATCAAATCCCATATCTGGCAAATCACTATTAACAGTTGAAATTTCTAATATACCTCTAATTCTTAATTTCTAATGTACCTCCCTAACTTTATATATTTTTATGATTTATTGATATTCCTCAAACTATTAAATACAGGAGAGAGATAACTAAGCTACTTATATCTTTTAACAGTATTTATTTTCTTTTATAAAGAAAACAACAAATACATATTTTGATAAAATTGAAAACGAAATGAATAAAGTTATTTTGTCCTAAAGTTATTTCATTATTATTTATCAGTTATTTTTTTTTATTAAAAATACTGGATTTAAATAGATAGGCATTATATTAATAAATTAAAATTTTCAATAAGAAGTATATTGTATTTTATCTATTAATTTTTGAAAATTAAGTTTAATGATTGGAACTTTCAATTTAATTTCTTATTCCTATTTCCTTTGAAGGGATGTAGAAATTTTTATCTGCTGTTCTATATATTTATATGGAAAATTTTACACTGAACATGAGACTTTAAAAGGTGCTCTAAAAAGACACTGCCACACCTAATTTGAATTGTTGGTCTGAAAAACTCATATTTTCTCATTCAAACTTCATTTCTGATGCGTAAAAATGCTTAAGATAATCAATAATGTATTAATAAATAATATAGGAGATATGAGTTGCCGAAATGTATTGAAATGTATGTATTTTTGATATATAGAGGCAGATGGGAATCCGACTGTTGGAAAATCGAGAAATATTTTTGGAAAGTATGTACATGTGACCATGCTGAGATTGTTTATAAACTAACATTATATTTATTCACTATACCATGATAAGAATAACCTGTACATTGAAAAAACTATTTTAATTAAACATTGAAAGCTTAAATTTTGAAATAAAATTTCTATTCTTTCTCGATGTTATGAGTTTGTTTTATTTTATTTATATTTTGCATTTATTTTATAAAAGCAAAATACAAAGCCCTTTTAAAATTTTTCCCATTTTAAGCCCTTTTTTTTATTCCTACAACTATGAAATTTAATTTATGATAATTTTTAATCTGAAATGCTTTAATAAACAGTGTTTTATCTCAGTTTCTTTCAATTTTAATCCAACTGTTATTTTAAGTATTACGTTGATGAATTTAATTAAAATTGATATAAATTTTCTTCATAAAATGAAACACAATGCAAATTTTAAAATTATCTGATGGTGAATCTCTAACATTTTTGAATGGACAAGAATTTTGTGACACGTTTAATTTACGTTTTTTTCCCTCTTACATCATATACTTTGAAAAATTTGGCTTTTAATTCCAATTTAACGGAAATTTAAAATAATCTGCAATATTAAAATAATTAAACATATGTGAACATTGTTTTTTTTTTTTCAAAAGTAGCCAATGAAACGCGTCAGCGAACCGGGCTCAATTATCATGAACGAGAACCAAAAATTCTAACAGCCATGAAATACTTTTTGATGGTTCATTTTTAAAAATTGCAATTTTTATAGCTGACAGTTTTTATATTATATTTTTTTCAACCCTATTTTATTATTATTATTTTTATTTAATATTTTTTGGTGTATTATTCAATGTACTTTCAATAAAAATCGCTGCCTCCAAAATTTTCATGTCATTTCTATAACATATTGTTTTGATGTGGCAGGAAATATCTTATTTGAATATACCGTTAGAGACGTTTAGCTCGGATCCAGTCATCAAGTGAGCTGAAATAATACAGATTATAATATCCTGTACATATTTCATGATAATGCTATTTTCAGGATACTAAAACTGCATTATTTTTTGTTGATTTCCTGGATACTCTTGATTGATTTTCCCTCTTTCTTTTGTACATTTCCGCTTATGCGAAGGACTGATAATAAGCTTAATTATTACCAGATTTTAATGTAAAATCCCCGTATAATAAGGAGGAAAAATATGTAGTTCTTTTATAAATACCAAAAATTGTCACATCTGCATTTTAAATTGGCAGAAAATTTCTTTAGAATTGAAATTTAAGATGTTTGTGTGTATGTTCCCTCACGCACCTCACCGAGTTGCATAGTTTTTTTGTGGGTTTGGGGGGGAGGTTTCTTCCAAAATTTATTAAAGTTCAAAAACAAATCATCCAATTTTTCACCGAACGTCAACCTCGCCGAATTTCAACATTTAGATGATGGAATGAGGCTGCGAATTGTAGAGATTGGAAACAGGCAGTCTGAAGTGCAAATTGCAAGAGACTTATTGTATCCCGAGTGTCAAGTCCAACTTGTTGAAACTGTACAAAGATACTTTATTCGGTGAGAGAAGGCCTATCCAGGTCGTCCAAGATCCATGACAACCAATTTGTCCATTTCAGCGAGGGATAATAGGAATGCAACGGATTCTCAACTCTCTTGCGGCTTTCATACTGTCAGAGGAATCCAAGTTTCAAAGATTATTATTTCCAGAAGGCTTTATGAGAAAAGTCTGTTTGCAAGAAGACTTGCTGATTGTCTTCCACTCATTCCTACGCACAAGAGAGCTAGTGTAATATGGTGAAAATAACATCAATTTAGGATCAGGTATCAGTGGAGGATCACTTTATTAACAATGTACGTTGATCTGTAGAGAAGTAGGTATGTGCTACCTGACCAACATCCGTAAAAGAGATCATTATGGCAGTGGAAGTTTGGTGGTCTGGGAAAGCATGTTGCGTGAGACTTTGTCAGAGGCTCTATGACTTCTGTGAAATATTGATATGGGATCTTGGAACACTACGTTCGCCTTTTCATTGATAAAGTCGATTTTGACTTCATTTTTGATCGACAATAACGGAAATCCACATAGTGCTCATCTGATCGAAGAATTTATATAAAATGAAGATATTTGCTACATGGATTGGCCAGCCAGTTCTCTAGAACTTACCTCTTCAGAAATATCAGGGACGCTCTAGGGATGGTAATTGTAAATTGCCTTCCACTTCCCAAAACTACTTAAGGCTTTAAAACAGCCTTGCTGAAGGAGTATTAATGAAGAACTCATAAACTGCCTGATTTATTGCATGAATTCCCATTTTGAGAGTTGTATAATTGTTACAAGGGGCCATACTCTCTATTAATCAATTAATTTTGTTCGACATTTTAAGCTCTCTTTTAGATCTTCCACCGCTGTGGTGTCTTGCGTTGTACATTTGTGTGTACTATAGCTGTTGTATGGCTATTTTTTTATGTTAAATCAGTCTATGTGCATATCTAGTTCCATTACTATCTATCCAATAATTCGGAAGGTATTCGACCAAAAATGAAGATTCTCTTAATTTTGAACACCAGTATATATTTGTTACAAAAAGGTTTTATGGTTTATAATGAATTTTCACAATGAGGTACATATTTTCATATTATTATTATTATTTTTTTTTTTTACTATTACTTCAGTAAATATTATCTATTTATAAAAATTTAATTTTTCTCTTTTGAAATCGAAGAAAATTAATCATAAAATTACCTAAGGAAATGTAAATAATTTTCATTATTACTAAGTTATGACTTAATTTATTTTTAGAAAAGAAATGTTTTTCTAATATTTACTTGTTTTCTTGTCGCGAATTGGTCATCCAACTTGGATCTTTTTTAAAAAAACCACATTGATTCACAATTTCAGTATTTCAATAATGACAGGTGTTATTTTCCATTTGTTTTCTGGCTTTTTTTTTTTTTTTTTTTTTTTTTTTTTTTTTTTGTAATTTGAAATAATGTTCTTTTCCAACCATAAATGACATGCGCAAATTTAGAGCGATTTCCTCATTTAAATAAATTGCAAACAAGTTTTAACTTGAATTACTATTATCTGCTCTTAAATAATAAAATTGCTTATTTTTATTTATATTTATTACTCTTTTTTTTTCTGTATAATTTTTAAGCTTATATGAATTGTGAAGTTTTCATTTCTTTTATTAAAATACACTACTGACTATTAAAATTATCTCATCAGGATGAAAAGCAAATTGCAGAATTATATTTACTGCAGACCTACAGTATGATAACTTCACATTGTCTGTGTTGTTCTAACCTACCTCGATACGAAGGAAGTTCGACTGCTGCCGTAGGCAATAACTTCTTCAGATCTTTCTGAGCATCTGGTCTATAGTACGTTCTCATTCGCCAGCCAGTACGATTGATGAACTATACAGAACACGCACGGTGTTCTATATTTTCCTCGTAGTGTCATTGTTTTCATTCTTTCATGATATATTTCTAGGATCACGACCAATGCGAGCAAGAATATCTTGGAACGATAAACCAGAGTCTCAGTAGATCGCTATCAAATTCCGATACGTTCTGTTAGGTAATCTTCCATCTTTCAGAAAGTATAACATGACATTTATACAAACAGCCAGCATGTGAATTAAGTTCCGTATGGGAAATCTTCTTTACTATCTTCCCTTTTATACGAGCTCCAACCTTTACGAGGACGCATTGAAATGATGATAATTTGCATGCTGTACTTTACATTTAAATTTTGTGTTTGTTGTGTGCTGCCTTCATGGTATAGCAGTCTTAATGGACAGAAGTATATTTTGTCTTTGAAGTTACATTAGAGGCTATTTCTAGATTATTCAGTTGTTTAAACTTTGCATATTCACATGATTTTTGCGTATCACATGATATGAGTAATTTGAAGTATGAATAAATGTGAGAAATGTTTTTCTTTAGATAAAAAAATGTAAAACGATTTTTCATCGAGTAAACTATTACTCTATAAACTATTACTTTATTTATTTAGCCTCAAAATTTGAGACAACTATTTTCTACTGATCAGAGTAATTAAAATATTTTATAGATGTTACTGGAAATTAGAACATATAATTAGAATTAAAATATAATTTTTACGCTGTAAATATTTTTCTACAATAATACAAATATCTATTAAAAAAACCCAGGAAAGTTAGAAATAATTTTTCTATATCGCTTTTATTCTTCTTTGATAGATGTCCATTTTGTTTCTCAAATTTCTTGATATAATGACTGATTACGCTTGTTTTGCATCCAGCTATTTAATTCCACTCATCTAAAAAAAAAAAAAGATACAGGTTAAAGTTAACTTAGATTAATAGCGTTGAACTGAGAAAATTAAAAACATTTTTGTTTAAACGATGAAAAAATCGCTTAGATGATTACATTATGTAAAGTATAGACGAAAAGGAACAAATAATGAATCATAAAAGTGAAAAGGCATCTTTGATATTTTAGTTTTAAATTAGAAAATGTATTAAAAAACATCACATATTTAAACAATATTTACATTATTAATTTATTCTAATTTCTTCATTAGCAAAAGTAAAAAGAAAAGAAGCAATGAGTAATAAAAGATCTTAAAAAATTGATGGAACACTATTGAATTTCTATCAGAAGAACATTAAAAGAAGTTTCTCTCCAATAACAACCATATAATTATTGTTAGTATTTCTTTTATTATAAGGCATTTCCACTATGTATTGTTTTGCTTTTAAAAATTTTCTCAAAATTTGAGGATTCTTTGTTTAAAATTCCCCCCCCTTAAAAATTGCAATATATATATACTACTGTGCCCAAAAGGTAAAACCAATTTTCAATTTAAATTTCCCGGGCATATGGAATTACAATTTTTTTTTTTTTTTTTTTTTTTTTTTTTTTAAGGTTGTTGGCACTGTCCTTGACATCTGTGTGAAATTTGACGTCAAAATATTCATTAGTGTTAGTGTTTGAGTTACGCTTGGCTTTGTGAGAGGCTAAAAGTGATTTTGGCGATTTTTGATAGGTCTTAATTAATTGAAAGAACTTGCATTAAATTTTGTTCGCGGAATGAATATTCGTATGCGGAAACGTATAGAATGTCGCAGAAGGCATTTGGTGAGCAAACTATATATCGGAAAGAACTGCTTACAAGTGGTATAAACAGTTCAAAGAAGGCAGAGAACGCGTTGAAGACGAAGAGCGCTCTGGACGACCATCAACCTCAACCGACGAAAAATTAAAGATTTGGTGCTTGCAAAACGTCGATTTACAATTAGAGACCTTGCTGATGATGTTGGAATGTCAAAATAATCGGTCAAATCCTTTTTGGGCCTCAAACGCGTCAAATCTCGATTGGTACCGAAAACACTGAATTTTTTGGAAAACAATCGTCGCGCTGAAGTGCGTGAAACAATGCTTTCTGACTATTAGGACAAGTTGAAATGCATCATAACTGCAGATAAGACTTGGATTTATGCATGCGACCTGAAAACAACCAGTCAATCGAGCGAATATCGTGATAAAGGTGAAGCAAGACCGAAAAGAGCAGTCAAAATCGCTCAAAAATCAAGGTCATGTTGACTGCTTTCTTCGATTACCGTGGTGTGGTGCATTATGAATTCCTTCCGCCGGGCCAAACTGTCTACGAGGAATATTATTTGAGTGTTATGCGTCGTTTGCGTAAAGCTATTCGCAAAATGAGGCCACATTTAAGGAAAGACAACTCTTGGTTTTTGCATCACGATAATGTGCCAGCTCACACTGCATCAATTCTTCGTGAATTTTTCGCCAAAAATGAAACCCATATCGTTCCACAACCACCATATTCACCTGATTTAGCACCTTGCGACTTCTGGCTATTCCCTAAACTCAAAACACTACGGGGACACCGTTTTGAGTCGATTGAAGCGATTCAACATGAATCGGCGCGCGCTTTGAAGGCCATCCCGGCCAATGACTTTTTAGCATGCATTGAGGATTAGAAAAAAAGTTGGCATAACTGCATTGTGTCCGGAGGGGATTACTTCGAAGGCGTTGAAATAAATTTGGAAGAATAAATAAAGAGTTTTGAAAAAAATAAAAATTGGTCTTACTTTTTGGGCACAGTAGTATATTTATGGATGTCTACTTATATTTCTTCTTTAGTTTTTTCTTTTCATAATTTTTTTTTTCGTAGCAACAAACTGTGCCGTTCAGTCCCAGCGGAGTTATATGACAATTGAAAAATTTTAAGATAAATTTAAGACATTTTTTATAAGACAAATTTCAACTGAAAAAGTGTTGAGCGTCACCTATTTAATATAAAATTACCCTTTATATACACTAATAACTTAATAATAAACCTTGAAATGAAAATACTACTTAAATAAGTCATTAATGATTTTAAAATTTAATCGTTAATCTTTCGAAGTTGTGAAACAACGATAGCATGCAAATGGAAACGACGTGTTGTATTTTACTTGGAATTATAAATTGGTTGCTTGGAAAGCTTTGTAGACATTATATGGATAGGAACATTGAGTTTAATCATAACTAGTTACTCTAACGAGGAGTATTGTCAAATGTTTCTTCAGTACAGGAAATGCATTTGTCATAGTTAATAAATTTCTAGATTTAGTCCATCTGTATTCTGTAAAGTCCCAGTATGACGGCACCTTACTGTGTCATGCAGTGTCAGTGTCAAAATTTTTATTTTTAATTTCGGACCCAAGATCATCAGTTATAATGAATAAAAATGTAGAATAGCCTCCAAAGTTACTTCACCTAACTACATAATAGGTTTATTCATGTGAAGTTGCTTACAAGACCAAGTATACAGCTTGTCATTCGTCAGTGTCAATAATCTACAACACTGAATTATTCCCCCATGCACGTATGTAACCTTAAATTCTACAAGGAATTTCATAAAAGTTCTATCCTGAGTGTCAATGACGAACACTGCCTTACAGTAATTACTGATTTTAAATTGTTCAAGCACTTTATATTAGGTTTTTCTTCTTCATGTCCTGTGTTGTATAAATTTCCTACTAAAATGTTAGTTTTATTAATTTGCATCTGTGTTTAAATATTGTACTTCTTCACTTAATTCTAGACGGGGTTATGATAGTGATCAGATCAGAGGCATCTGCATTTCAGAGCATCTAATTAATTAATCAGATTAAATATAGGCTAATTTTATATTAAATCCTTAGTGTTCTATACTTTTGCAATTAATTGTTACAGTGTTTGTGATAAAATCATTAATTTACGCTACTATGAGACTTGTGATCAGTCTCATATGATAGAACAGGGCAGCTTAAATATAGGCAGGCATTACTTGCACTATTCTAGCTTATTTGTTAGAATGTAATTTCGTTGTATATAGAGGGAATACGATAAATTTATTCTCTTTGAGTATAAAATTATACACACTGTATCTAGAGAGAATATTCAGAAAATATATCTTTGTTAAACATGTATTACAGCATAGATACTTGTTTTTATAGTCTCCAAATAAATTTTAAATAATACTAGAGATCTCTGTTCCATTTATATATTTTCGAAAAGAGCTTTCAGAGGTGATGATCTACATTCCCGCGTCGTATGGGAGAAAACATAAATTTCCACCAAAATAAATGTTGACACTAGACGCTGTTACAGTCGTCATAAAGTCTTCTCGTTTCTGCATGCAATGATTTTAACATACGCCTCCAAGGAATTTGAACTTGAACCATCTTGCACGCTAATTTCACGTTTTTTATTTAATTATAATTGAATTGAATTATTAATGATTGAAATATTATTATTGAATTAAATATGCTGCGTTGAACATATTACGAGAACAAGAGTACTTCCAACTTCGGAATAACATTGGTGTGCAAAACTTAAGCAACTACTAAATTTTTAACGATTTGCAATAACTCCGCAAAAAATCCTCTGAGAAATATGAAATACAGACAGAGTATATTATAATTACAGGATGAACAAAGCATACTAATGCAAAATGAATAGGGCGAATACAGTATGGAATCAAACAAAAAATGCCTTTATTGAAAGAGTAGTGCGGCACAAATTTTGTCTTCCAAAGAGGGAAAACCACAATAGTCAGACATATGACCTTTCTTAACTGATCTGATATTTGGCACCATCTCTCCATACTCAAAATCAGGATATCCAATAATTGATGTAAGCGCTTATTTGTCAATGAGTATTTGTTTCAGTTATTGAGTGTTCTCTGGTGGATATAATCCCACCAAAAAGTATCTCCTCAAAGAATCTCACACATGTTCTATGGAATTCAAATCAGGGGAGTGCATCGGCTAAATCATTTTAGTAATATCTTCACTTTCGACAAGTTCATCAACAGCACGAGTCCGATATGGTCTGGAGTCATCGCTCATAAAAAAAGTACCGTGGAACAGACGTATGTGGGAGAGGATCACTTATTGACAATGGCCATCTCCGGTAACAGGATCTCTGTCGATAATTTGAAGCTAATTTCGTGCAGTACATTATAATGCCTTCCCAGTTAAGCAGGCTACGTTCACCATAATGGTGTCTTTTCTTCAAGTTAGTGTGATAAAACAATGTCCCTACCTCTATTCATACCAAATGGCTTTGAGAATCACTTGTGACACAGAAAAGATTCTCATTTGTAAAGAGGACATGGCTCCATTGATGAGGTGTTCAGTCTTTATGTTCCTTACTTCAACCTGAACGGTACCGCTGATGGGCAACTGTCAATGAGATGTATCGTTCAGGACGGCCATCGAACAAACCATGTTTATGAAAGCATCTGGCCACAGTAAAGTGCTACACTTGTCATCGTCCCATTACTGTACGCAACTGCTGAGTGTCGATTACTTTTCGCCTACGGGACATATAGAGGTAATTAATTGGCATTTTCTTGCTGACCGCTATCGATCTTTCTTACAGTTATACCCATGTCTTGGAAAGTTTTCAAAACTCGTGAAATGACACTTTTGTTGACGGGAAATTACACTCTTGGGCTACGCTTGTCACACTACACCCCTTCTCAAGCTTGCGGATTGTTCTACCACATGTTAAGTCGTCCAAATGACTTCTGCTTTATTGCACCCATAAACTCGTTTCAGTTTGCAGAGAATGTTTTCAATAGCTTCTGTCGTCCGTCTTTTATCGTAGTCTTGCACTGCAAGCGTTATGTTCAAAGTTTTGTTCTCGATATTTGCATGCAAATCACCTGAATCGAGGACTCATTATACTGATTACGACAAGCCCTTTTCTATACCTAAGCGTGGCTACATGCTTAAAAGTTTCATGTCTGCTGAAGTTTTGCACTCCAATGTAGATAGCAAAAAGTTGTAGCTCACGTATTCTATTAAAAGAAAATATTTAGTTAATTTACAATTATTTTTTACTAACACCGTTTCTTTTTTTCATTTATGTAAATTTTCATTGGTTGGATTGCTTGCAGTAAATTTTGTGTGAAATAAATTTTTTTTTCCAAAATGGAGATATTCAAATTTAATAGATTGGAAATATGAAGTATTTTTAGGATAACAATAGATGTATTTTGCGTGTTCAAAACATACTTTTCTAGATAAATATTTTCTGGGAACGGAATTATATTACTCCCAAATGAATTACTTTTAAAATTAAGCATTTTCATTTGATTCTAGCTCTTTTCCTCTTTTCTTTAAAATCTTTTTTCTAAAATATCACTACCAATATATTTTAAAAACTTCAAATAACACATTATCGGTATGAGCATTTAATATATTTTATGGCTGCGGCATGCATGGCTGAGATCACGAGGTTTCATACTTCAGTCCACCTTATTTAAATCGATTCTTAAATTGCTGCATATCGTGCTAGTTTCTATCCAAAAAGATTTGAGAGCTATATATATATCCTTTGAATTAAAAATCAAGTAAATTATTCTGTTACAAGATGTCACAGCCTTTGATCAAAAAAATTTTTATCTAAAAATCATATGAACTTTATATTATTCCATTTTAAAATAAATAGAGTAGAGGTTTCTTCGACAGCTCATCTAGGACTGATTTTTCAAATGTTGAAAAGAAAATTTATTTTGATCTCTTTTTATTTTACTTACCAGTTAGGAACTTCTTCCTGATAAAAATACTTGTCATATTGATAGTTCTGGAGTAAAACTTAAATCTCTTCTTTAAATCATGAATGATATCGCTTTATAAGGTTTAGCAATATCATCTATATAATCGATTAGACCCGGGAAAGTGACATGGAGACTTATGAAGCTGTATAGAGTCGCAGTTGCCTATTTGCTTTGCAGTTAGGCAATTTACGATTTGCTGTTTAATTAATAAAGATTTTGTAAGATAAATACGAGGGCTTCGTTCAAAAATAACTTGTAATTTTACAGTAGCGTCTATAAATTAGAAATAGAAAGTACCAAAGATAATTCATTTGGAGATGTAAGTTTTAGACTTGGTTTTTTTTAGTTAAAATGGTAAAACCATTAGGCTATAACAAATCTTGTGATATAAGAGGTATACGATATTTTTTTCCACTGTCTGAAACTTAAATTCCAGAACTTCTTTAGTCTTCATTTGCTTGAATTCTTTTTCAAAATATTACGCATAATTTCGTAAAATAAATTTTTATTAAATTTAAGATAAATAAAAATAAGATAAAATGTAGAAATATATAAATGTTTATAAATTATTTACCAACACATTTTTGATAATACTTATAAAAATATTTAGAAAGAAATGTCGTAAGTAGACTACTTGTACAGGACATATGTCATAAACAATAGAATAAGTTTCGAAAAAATATCAAAAGTTTCAAGCCTGAAAAATTTCATTTTTATTTTACTTCATTTTTCCTCCATTAGAGACTTGAATCTTCAACCTGATTCCCTTTTATTACCCTTTTCAATAACATCATTAACATTTTGTTACCCTTTTCATAATGCATCAATACAAACAGTTTTATAATCCATTTCTTAGCATATGTTTTAAAATTTGCATTGTGGTGTGACAAAAATTTTATATTATCAATTATTCATCATCAGGGTAATTTTTGCTAACCCATATTACAAATATGAATTTTACAAAGTAAAAGATATGAGTATTACATTCTAATACGTATTTTTTTTTCTTTTGACAAAATTAATTTTGCTTTTGTTTATTATTACAAAGGAAAATAGTTCAAATGATTGAATATCTCGGAATGTCATAGAAAATTCAAGACTTCTTTCATTATTTTTACTTGAAAATTATTTTATTTTATTATTTATATAAATATTTTTCAATTCGAAAAATCTATTTTTATACTAAGGATAAATTTTTAATATAAATTAACAGAATTTTAAAATCCATCTATCTCCATATTGTTTAATTTATTAGGAATTTCTTCAAATTAAATTTTTAATTATTTTAGGAACTTTGTAATATGCCCCCATTTACTTATTTATAAAGTTTTGATATAGTTGATCTTGATTATTGTGGTGATGTTTAAAAAATATTTATAAAGTAATCAATCAAATTATTTTTGAAAATACGTTGTATTATTGAGACTAATTTTTTCCTTTTAATGTTTTCATCATCGATTTAATGTCAAGAAATATGCCTGTAACACTGTGATATCTTTATCTTGATATATATCATATTTTTTAAGACTTTTAATTAATATCATAAATTTGAATTGTTTAACTACAATTATCAAAAATTAACTTCTTCATTTGGCCTCTGTCTTGAATATTAAGTATCATCAAGAATGTTTTCTTATTAAATCAAAGTGATTATTATAAATTCAGAAAATTTCTTACTTCAAAATTAAATGAAAAATTTTTGTACGATTTATGATGATAAAAAAAAAGCTAGATGTATGTCCAACATCTTTGAAGTTTTGGCACAAATCTTCAACGACAAATATCTCACAGTCTTTAGAAAGGTTTTGTCTTGCAACATTTATGTCAAATACTCGTCGAATTCAAAAAGTCCTATATTTATTGTCAAGCATATTCAAACAGTCAAAAATGACAGTGATGTAAATAGTATTGGAAGTACAAAAAAGTTTTGAACGTACTTTGCCTTTTTAAAAATATTACGCCCACCACCTACAATGCAAGTAAATTCATTCAGTACTCTAAAAATATATTCATTTAATACTGAAATTCTTCTTCATATTCATAACAAACTGTTATTAGTATCATATAAGTTTTTCTTACTCGATTAAAAAGAATATAATAAAGAAAAGTTTCAAACTGAAAATTGAGCTATCAATGATTGTTAATTGGGGCCTGTATGGCCGAGTGGCTAGCGCTCTGGCGCTTGGTACCATAGGTTTCGGGTTCGAGTCCCGGCGGTGCCATGGATGTTTGTAGTGGTTCGGAATCCACTTTAAACTGTATGTCCCGGTCCCAATAGGATCGTAGAGCGTTGCGGGGGCATTGCTACTCCGCGTCCGTGGCTTATCTTCAAGTTACACGCGCCCCCTGTGTGATACATAGTGAGTACGTCTGTGCAGCGCTTGCCTTAAGGCATCCAAGACCAAGCTGTCTAAGTGTTTGCCAGCTGCATTAGAACAAAAAAAAATGATTGTTAATTTTAAATAAATCGATGTTGGAATGTTTCAGTATAGTTGAAACACTTAAAGATGTTATGAAATATAGTGATTTATTTTTGAAAATTTTATAAACTATGGCTTGTTTATGAGATTATGCTGTCATACAATACAATAATATCAATGCATTTTAAATAATCTTTTTATTAACATGGATACATTTTTAGACTTTTTCCAAATGCATTGTTTTTTTTAAATTGTCTTAAAATAATGAAATTGATTTTTAAAAATTGAAAACTAATCCTTTAATTATAAGGAAAGTATATAATTTGTATTTAGCTCAAGCGTTTTTTAAAACATTTCTTTTTATATTATTCAGATTAAAAATATCCACCAAATAATTACCAAATTTTGGATCAATAAAACAATTTTGAAATGAGCTATAACTCTATATTTCATTTATTAAATAAAATAAAATTATTTCTAATTTTAAATAACACAGTGAAAAAAATCCCACCTTGGAAAACCTATGAAACCAATTTCCACTTCTAAAACCAATTTTTATTAAAAACAAAACCCACCAATAAAACCAATTTTCTGTCATATTTCAAATTTTCTTTTAATTATAATTGAGCATTCTAATAAAAGGAAAACAGTCTTACAAAAGGATAAAAGACTTACTCGAAAATAAATCATGTTTCATAATAATTGTCGTGTTTAACACTATTTACTAAAATATTTTTTAATTCAACTAACGATTGATCTATAATATTAAATTTTCGTTTTAATACCCTAAGCCTTAATTTATTTTCATTTTAATATTCTAAGCCTTAACTTATTTTCATTTGAATACTCTAAGCCTTAATTTATTTTCATTTGAATACTCTAAGCCTTAACTTATTTTCATTTTAATACCCTAAGCCTTAACTTATTTTCGTTTTAATACCCTAAGCCTTAATTTATTTTCATTTTAATACTCTAAGCCTTAACTTATTTTCATTTTAATACCCTAAGCCTTAATTTATTTTCATTTTAATACTCTAAGCCTTAACCTATTTTCATTTTAATACTCTAAGCCTTAATTTATTTTCATTTGAATACTGTAAGCCTTAACTTATTTTCATTTTAATACTCTAAGCCTTAAATTATAAACTAAATAAAAATGAATTTTTTCATGAACTGAGTATTTAAGTTATAGGATGTCCTAAGAACAATTTTAGTAGGATATAAAAAAGGTATTTAGAAACAATAAACTCCAAAACAATATGAATCTAGAACACATAATTTAAATTAAAAAAAGTTAAATAACGTGGATGCACTCAATACATTTAAACTGCTTAAACTACACGCGAGTTTTTCTCAAAGTTTAAGAATCACGTAACTATGTTAGAAAAGTTCGATATGCAAAATTTGACTTTATTTTTATATGCTTACTTAAAATTTCGTCCTAGGAAAGAAGTTTCATCTGAATCTCAGAAGCTAAACATGAAAATATTTTTGCACTTCCAAGAACTTTTCTCACTCTTCAAGACTTTTTTAACTTCTATTTTCAGGTTCTATTTTTTATGATCGCAATTTATTTGTTACCAGCAGTATTAGGCATAAATTCTCAAAGAAAAACATTTGTAAAGTTAAAATTTTCCCACCTTGTTTATCCTTACCTAGCTGTAAAGTGAGCATCATCGGCTCAAACAAACCTTTATAAACGAGCAATCGTCGTGCGGGGGTTTTCGTTCGTGCAAAGTTATTGATCCTTGTTAGAGATGCATAAAATTTCTTTTACCTCTTTCCGTTCTTCATCATTCTCTGCAGCACCATCGAGCGATGTTTTTCATGGGCTTTATTCCATAGGTAATCAGTCAGATCCATCCCCATTGCTGTTTGAGAAGACAGAAATGTGACTAAAAAAAAGATAACGGCACACATGTAACAAAAGTATTTTACACTTTAGGTAATGCGTAGGTGAATAAGGGGAACAAAGCTCACTGTACTGTACCGTGTGCCACATCTGATCTTCATAGCTTCAGACTTCATAGTTTTTTACCTTTATTTTTTAAAAGGTAAAAGGGAAAGCTAAACTGACAAAATCCAGTGTGTTAAAATTATTTTAAAAAAAAACAGATCTTGACATCGCAGCCAAAATAATGAAAATAGATTAAGAGAATACTGAACATTTGCATTTAAAAAATCACTGAAGTTTAAAAATTAATTTAGTTGATTTACTTCAAGCTTTCTTCAGGATGAAGTATTAAGTACAAGTTATTTAATAAATTGATTTTAATTTTGAAGTAATTATACTACAAATTCAAAAATATAAATTTAAAAAATAAACATAAGGTAATAAAAAGAAAATAAAAAAAGGAAACAATTGTCGTGAATAAACATAGCAAAACCACAACTGAAAACAATCCAACACATTTAAAGTTTGAAATATTCTTTTAGTATGATAAGATATACAAATGATTTGCAGCACAATTCAAAAGAAAATCATGAGCTGCAATAACCTTATTCGGCAACAGAGTGAAGTTAGTAGAAAATTGACAGCGTGATTTCATACTGAAATCGTGTTTTCTTGTTATTTGTGTGCATGTAAGATCCTAATATACCTCGACGAGATAGTGAAATTCAAACTGGCACATGTTAGAATTATCAGATCATTTTACCACAAAATTTCTGCTCACTTAGAACAAATTCTGGCTAGTGCAATGCAAATATGGGATAGATATATTCGAGGACAGATAGATGAACAGGAAGACGACGATGTATCAATATCTTTAGAAAATGGTCTACACGAAACATACAGCAAATCATGTTCATAAATTAGGATGTGTAAAATACCAATAAGTGTTCACATATTATGTCGAGACCAGCAAGTATTAAAATAGTGTCATCTGTATCATCAATTACTGTTTTAGATGCATCCATAGTACTGTCTACTAAGTGGACGGCATAGAATTCTGCAGCAGTAGTGCGTTGAAAGATGCGAAATAACTTTTATAAATGTTTTAAAAGTTTTTTTTTTATTGAAGAATTATTAAAATAAAAATTTTACTGTGGATATTTTATATCGTAGTAGTAATAAAAAAATCTTTTTTTTTTTTTTTTACTCACGATAAGACTGTAAAAAATAAAGCAACTTATGTAAGGTAATTCTTTCTATTTTCTTTTTCTTTCTATTTTTTCGACTTTCTATTTTTCAAATAAAGGTATCAGATTATAACAAAAGTTCCGCCTGGTGTTTTTTAAAGGATAATTGTAAGACATTTTAACACCGCTCAACTACTACTATATGGAATAAATCAGGGAATCTTCTAAAATAAATTTAAGCACAATTAAGCTTAACAATAAATCAAGACCTTTGAAATTGTCTTCATCCAAAGATTATTGTGAGTGAATGAGGGAATATGAAAAGAATCGTTCTTTATGAGCTGTTAAGTGGAAATCAAACAATAACCGCTGAAGTATACTCTCAGCAGCCAAGATTCTTAAAAGCATTTTAAAGAAAAAGCATTTTTGTAAGAAAAAGGCATTGGTTGATAAACAGAAATGGAATTATCTGGCGGTATGACAATACCAATCTACCCACTGCGAGAATGACTAAAAGTCTTCTGAAAAATTTGGTTGGAAAATTAGGTTTTAGGAAAAAATGGTATTCTTCCTATCTTGTTGAGACAGATTACCATCTTTTTAAAAGCTTAGAGAATCCTTTTGCTAGACTAAAGCTGACTTCAAGAAAAGAGCTTAAAATGAAGCTAGATTCTTTTTTCAATGCAAAACTTAATGGATTTTATGAAAAATAATGAAAAGCTGTTGAGAAGTCATTGAAAAGAATGATGACTATATTGATGATTAAATAAATATACTTTTGGTTAAGATGCAGTTTCAGTTAATTCGAAAAAATGACAGAACTTTCTTTACAACCTGATATATTGCTAGTGCAAAATAGAGAAAAATATTAATTAACTTTAAATTATTTAAAATGTATACTTTTATTATAAAATTTCATTACATATCTCATACGTCCCAAATGATATCAAAAGGACGTGCGGAATTGTTCTAAAAACTTTGTCAGCAGTTTATAAAACATATATTTTATTTTCTTTATATTCAATATATTTATAAATGTTCAGTTACATGAAAAATATTGAAAAAAAGAAACATTGTTAAAGAATTACGATGCTATTTTAAGCATTTTTTTACCCCTTTATTAATTAAATAATCTTTTAATAGTATTATTATTTTGAGGGGAAAAGTTCATGGTTTGCGCAAATACAACTTTGAAAATGAGAAAGGGATTTAATTTTCAATAACAACAATTATAATCACATTTTTAATCTAGTTAATTGACTAAATTATCGTAGATTATTTTACTTTGTTTTGAGTTCTTTTTCTTTACCATTATCAAAACATAATAGCAAAGCTGACTGAACTTTAAGGCATGTTTAAGTAGTCTATAAAAACCAAGAAATCCCATTTGATATAAACGTATCAAAATTACAATTTGAATAATTGTATCATCTTTATTTCATATTGATGATAACAGTTTTATTGTATTCAATGAGCGTAGTCATTCGTAAAATTTTGACATTACTTTCCTATCAAAATAATGTAAATTTCTGACTGTTAATTTGTAATAGTATGTTCTAGATCCTAGCTATTTGGTTTTTTTTTTTTTTAGTTACGAAGCACGATTACCTCTTTTAACGTTTGTTGCAGAATATCATTGACACTTAGCAGTCTATTGGCTGTTTTCGTACCGGAAATAGACATCCAGCGTTTACAACGTGAATAAGTATGTATATCGAGAGACACAAACCAATATCACCTGCAATATTGTTGATAGAGATAATTTTTAAGTAAAAAAAAAATTGTTCAATTTTATTAAAACAAATTCTATTAAATTTCGCCCATCCTTAGAAGTAAAGAAGATTACTGTCTACAGTTTTTTGACACAAATAGGGATTGAAATGAATTATAGAAAACAGGTTTGAAAAAAAAGCCAAGGATAACAAATTTTATGGGGTTACATGTCACCATATGTCTATAAAGGCTAATGAAGCATGTTAATACCTGTTTGTGTTGGAATGCTTTAGATTGCGTATATTCCACAAAACATCAGACCACCAACTAAGTGGCATCTTTTATTAGAAAATTAAATAAACATAAACTTAACAACGAATTTAAATTGATGTCATGCATCAAAAAAAAAAAAAAAAAAAAAAGGGGGGAAGGCAGTCAGAGGGAACTTGTTAAAATACTTGAAACTGTATACTACTCCACTGTCGTAACATTTATATCTCACAGCTTATCATAATATTTTAAAGTTTTTCTTCTCAGAGAGTTATACGAGCTTCTAATCCCATAAATAATTCTTTGCTGTAGTTATGACCTGAAAACTTATAAAACTCTTATTAAATATTATTTAAATTCAATGAACAAGCATTTATAAACGCCACTACAGGTTTTATTGAATAGCACAGATAGTAAAGTTTTAAAGTCGAAATATTTTTTTCTTTTTTAATTGATATTCATGTTAATTGATGTTCTTTTTAAAATTTAATTTTATTCTACATATTCTCACAAATTAATGAAAACTTTATAAAGCTGAAAAGTAAAAACTTACATTTATGTAAATGTTTAAAATGTTTTTAAAATACAACCAGGCTTTAGAACTTGGATTTGAAATGAAATATTGGACTGGAAAAGCTGTAGTTCACTTACTGCTTAAAATTTCTTCGGTTTCAAATAATTAAAGGAGATTAATAATTAAAATTTTTTGATATATAAGAACTCTTATTATGTATTATTTGCCTCAAGATTTTCATTTAAGAACATTCTCTATAATTTCCTTCTTTATATCATTTTAGTAAAAATCGGATTGTGATCTTAGTGATTTTATCTACTTAAGAATTCACATTAAGATTTTACTTTTAAAAAATTACTGAGATCTTAGAGAATACAGAATTGTAATTCATAACGCTGCAAATATACGAATTTGACAAAATGAGAAATCAGTAGTTTATTCGAAGCTCGTTATCCTTATTCGAAGTTCCTCTAGTTATAATAATAGAGAATAATAATAAAATAAAATAAGCATAGCATATTTCGAATATTTTATTTCAAGATCCAACTCTTTATATATTTTTGAGTGATATTGTTACCATCATGTCTTTTTCCCATCCATTTTCGCACTTAAGATAAATAAATGTACTACTTTGAGTACTCTACAGCCACTTCCTTCAATCAAAAATAAAACTAACCCGTTCTCTTCCTGTGTGTCGTCCTTTGTAGACCACTGAGAGCACTCAGGAAAACGGAATAGGACACAGAAGCTGGCAAGGAGCTTGGTAATCCCATGTCCTGAAAGTTCCTCGAGGATAGGAGGTGTTTCTGTTTGTCCGCGTACGAGAGGTTGTGAGCAAACATGAGACACACCACTGCTCCAGTGAACCAATTCCACACTTTCATACCTGAAAATAAAAGAACACTCTAAAAATTCAATTACTTTATGATAACTAGTACTTTTACTATTTTCCACAGTTCTCTTATTTTAATTGATGGTGATTTCAATTTCATTTTTTTTTATGTTAAATAAATTTAAATTGCGAAATTTTTAGTTTTTTTGTTTCCTCTTTTCTTTTACTGACTTTCGTATTCTTGGTTACTTAGTCTTAGTTATTGGAGACGAAAATTGCACACCTGGTTTATATTATTTATATGGTAATAAGTCTCATTTATGCATCTTCTGAAAAAAGAAAAAAAGGCTTAATAATAAAAATCACTTTTTTTACGAACTGTCCTATAATCACCAAATGTGTTTATTCTGAGTTATCATACTTTATAAATTATTTTTTCAGTTTCTCTATTTATTTAAATAAATATTCTCAGCTTCTGTATTTATTTAAATAAATATCTTCAAATTTCTGTTTTTATTTAATAAATTTTTGAGAAAGGGACCACCAAAGAAAAGTAGAAAAAAAAATGGATGAATATCAATGGCAATGTTACTATATACACTGAAGTGACAAAAGTCATGGGATACCTCTTAATATCGTGTCGGCCCTCCTTTCGCCCGGCGAACTGCAGCAACTCGACGTGGCATGGACTCAACAAGTCGTTGGAAGTCTTCTGCAGGAATATTGAGCCATGCTGTCTCGATAGACGTCCATAATTGTGAAAGCGTTGATGGTGCAGGATTTTGGGCACGAACAGACCTCTCGATGATGTCCCATAAATGCTCGATGGGATTCATGTCGGGCGATCTAGGTGGCCAGATCATTCGTTGGAATTGTCCAGAATGTTCTTCAAAAGAATCGCGAACAGTTGTGGCCCGGTGACATGGCGCATTGTCATCCATAAAAATCCCATCGTTGTTTGGGTACATGAAGTCCATGAATGGCTGCAAGTGATCTCCAAGTAGCTGAACATAAGCATTTCCAGTCAATGTTCGGTCCAGTCGCACCAGAGGACCAAGTCCATGCCGTGAAAAACAGCCCACACCATTACGGAGCCACCACCAGCTTGAACAGTGCCTTGCTGACAGTTTGGGTCCATGGCTTCGTGGGGTCTGCGCCACACTCGAACCCTACCATCAGCTCTTACCAACTGAAATCGTGACTCATCGGACAAAGCCACGGTTTTCCATTCATCTAGGGACCAACCGATATGCTCACGTGCCCACGAGAGTCGCTGCAAGCGATGTCCTTCTGTCAGTAAAGGCACTCGAGTCGGTCTTCTGCTGGAATAGCCCAAGAAAGCCAAATTTCTCCGCACAGTTCTAACAGACAAGTCCCTTGTACGTCCCACATTGATTTCTGCGGTTATTTGACGCAGTGTTGCTTGTCTGTTAGAATTTACGACTCTTTGCAGACGTCGCCGGTCTCGGTCGTTAAGTGCAGGCGGTCGACCACTGCGCTGTCCATGGTGGGATGTTATGCCTGAAATTTCATACTCTCGGCACACTCTTGACACAGTGGATCTGGGAACGTTGAATTCCCTAACGATTTCCGAAATGGCATGACCCATGCGTCTAGCTCCAACTAACATTCCGCGTTCAAAGTCTGTTAATTCCCGTCGTGCGGTCATCATCACGTCAAAACCTCTTCACATGAATAACTTGAACAGAAATGAAAGCTCTGCGAAAGCACTGCGCATTTATACCTGTTCTACGCGGTGCTACTGCCATCTGAAAATTTGTATATTGCTATCCCATGACTTTTGTCACTTCAGTGTATATTTAAAAATACAATATTTTCTTTCAAATGTATTTATCCATAACTGAAATATTTTTATTGTATTCTCATCTTTTGTTGTATTACTCTCCTCAGTATTAATTTATATTTCCTAAAGTTTGAAAATAACTGATGTGAACAGAAAATCTCGAAAATAATAGTTGAATAAAAAGATAAAATGCCAACTTTATAATACACAGCATCACTGAATACAAGACAATTGTCGATTTGCGACTGCAAGTGAAGCGAATCAACGACTACTATTTATTTTATAATGTATTTATTGCGTTAAATTCTGTTTGATTATTTTATATTAATTTACTTTAATTAGTATTTCTGAAACGTATAGTAATAAATTTATACTAGTTACCGATACAAAAAATAAAAAGCCCTACAATATGTTCCTACAGCTTGACTCATGGTCAGCGGGTCTATATCAGATTTTTCGAATGGGGGTACCATCATTGCATTTTCTTTTTAATAAAGTACTATATAAAACACGTATTATTTTTGGTTTATGGTAAGAAATTTTAATTTAATTAAAATTACCGGTTTTTTTTTTTGGTAACAATTTTATTTCTTAAAATTTCTTTTTTCTGGTTTTCTGCTCAGTAAAAGTGTTAAATACAGTATCAAAGTTCGGGTTTCGGGCCATAGAATGTTCCATGGATAGAATAGCCAAATTACGTAATCTGTATTGTCCCATTAAATTTCTTAATAGGTGTTATCAATTTTAATTTCAAGAATGATCGCTCAGCACTAACCGTGGTCGCAGGAATTATTACAAATAACATAAAGGCAGTGCACGCCTTAAGAAAGCTTGAAGGCATAAAATGATTCCTTATGATTAATAAATTAGCCAGTTCCCTTATGGAAAAAGAGTGGAGCGAATCCTTTATTGATCCTAGCGTGGATCCTTTACTCATAGACTTTCTGCTCGGGCAGAGGCCCGTGGCAATTTGCCCGTCTTACCCCCTGCTCGTGGGCTATGCAGTTGCATACTGAAATACGGAGGCTCGAATCTTCTGGTTGTGTCTGTTGCAGTTATTAACTTTAAAAACTAAGAGACCAGATAGCAATTTAGACAGCGCGTATAAGAGTTTCCCATTAACAATCAGACAGCTGGATGGGAGATTTTTGGGTTTCCTCCTTGCGATACACAAAGAAGGTGCCGTTATCCATAAAAATCCTGTTCTAATCCACCTTCGGTGAACTGCCCATGTTATATACGTAAGTGAGAAACGCGAAGCCTATCAACGTACTGCAAAATAAATAAATAAAATAAAATAAAATACGTCATTATATTACTAAAATGAGAAAAACAACAAAAATATGCTATTTAACGCTCTGTTAATAAGATTTCAAATGTTTTGCAACACTCTAGACATTATTGTGGCATGATTAGTTTCTCATTTTTTAAATTGTAAAAAAAAAAAAAAAAAAAAAAAAAAAAAAAAAAAAACCCTTCTTCATTAAGATGAAAAAAGTTTAAATCTCATCTTTTTAAAAATAAAAATGCAATAATTTTTATTTTTGTAAATTAATTATTCAAATATTTAAAAAACCCCTTTACTTTTAGTTGTATTTACATCACAGATTATGATATAACAAAACGTAAAAAAGTAAAATATGGGTCAGGAAAATCTAGGGTTTTTTTTGTAAATTAGTTGTTTAGGATTATTTTTAATTACATTTACATCACAGATTATGATATTACAAAACGTAAAAAAGTAAAATAGGGGTCAGGAAAATTCTATGTTTTTTTTTTAAACCAACTTTTCGCAATCCAGAATGCTATTTTCAGAGCAATTATATTAAATACATGTTACAAAAAATGTTAGTATCTTTATAGTTTGACTTTATACGTTTTATTAATTTTAAAACTGTCCTACTTAAGTGTTATATTAAATTAATAAGCAGTTTAAAGAAAACTGTACTACTTATAATGGGATACTTTGCTGATTAATCTTAAGCTCTGAACGAGCTAAAACACACACAGGTCTTCTGTAAAACCTAAACAACTCCTCGTGAATTCAGGCAGAAAAGTGTCTACGCACTTATTCACCATTGAGTAATCCGCTAAGTCAATTGCAAATACAGCTCTACTCAGCAGTTTAGTCGATTTAAATAACGGAAAGCCTGAATGAAAGAGGTATCCTGTTAAAGAACTGAAAACGCTGACATCAAATAAATGATATTCTTAAAGAGAAAATCCACATTGATTGTTCAATCACATTACGCTTTACTACATATTTACGACGAAAAGCTCTTAAGACGACTGTAGCATTTCGTTTCTATTTTTTAATTCAGGTTGAAATTATTGTTTACTTATTACCTCGAATGATTTACTTAAGTTTGAGAGAAAGAAATCACCTCAGTAGTAATTGAGGTTAGATTGACGAAACTAAATGAATATTCAATTAAGTAAATAGGGAGTTATCAATGTTAAAACAAAAAAATACTCATCATACTAAAGCAGTGAGTTAAGCTATGTGCTACAGTATAGCTGGAGAATCTTATGTAAAATCTTAACCATAATAATTGAAAAATGTAACAAAAGAACCATGATGCTTAGAGCATGGGGAGCTTTTTGATTGGATTTAAATGGACAATAATGTATATTGATATAACCGAACACATTGTTTTCGTACAAATATCTAATTTTAGAATGAAAATAAATATGGTAATATGGTAAATATGGTAATATGGTAATATAATAAATATGGTGTAATATTTAAACTACAAAATTATTAATATTTGTAACCTTTAACATAATATCTTCGCATTCAATAAATTAGAAACTCAAAAGACATCAATTTTTTAATTTTTTTTCTAATTATGTGTAATGTATTCAATATATATTTCCACATACAACCATTTACTTATTTTTGAGAATAATAAAGAAAATTCTAATGGAAAATAATTATAATTTTTCTGGAAGATTTTACCAAAGATGATCCAAATATATATAGAGATAATCATTTAAAATTCACTATTAAGTAAAGTCATGCATTACTTATTAATATATGACAAAATATATTTATAACTTCAATTGTATAAGATATAGTTTAAAGACATTTCTAGTATACAATAACAATTATGCATTCCAAATTTAAAATAGTACCGTCACCTTCAAATTAATCATCATACCATTTATGTAATAATCATAATACCATTTATTTAACCATCTAATAAAGTTGTTGTTACGAATACCGGGCACAAGGGCTTCACTCTTTTGTGCGGCTTATAGCCTCTTTCAGATGACAGAGTATGAGGGACGAATGGCTTTCGCAAACCCATTAAAAACCGGTTTAACAGAAAATCATGTGTTTCGACCCCGCCCCCTCGCAAGAGTCGGTTTTTCCAATCAAAGAGACTCCATTTACGATCAGCTGTCACTCACATTCAGCGATAAAGTGGGTGCTTTTTCGCGATCAAACTGAGACATTCGGAACGAAAGCCGCTCGCCCCGAATTCGCTCTCGTTTGGGTGCAACTCTAGAATGGCAAATATGCAATAGGTGCAGCTCTGCTCAGAATACTCCAGATAGTGGTGGTGGTGGTGGGGTTATATTGTATCCACATTTTGTATGTACAAACTTGGACATGGCCTTTGGAAATATGCTCCTTTTCGAGACCAATGGAAATTTTTTTTTAGGTTAAGCGTATATCATAACCATCTATGACAGAAACTTCTGTTTCGGTTTTCCATGTCGAGTTTCGAACTTGATTCCCTCAGCTAGAAACCTAACGTGCTATCTCCAGGCAGCTCCATACCCTAATAATATCATATTGCTTAGAATTTGTTGCTGCAATGGACTTTCTCTAATCCGACATCTATAAAATCAGCATCTGTTTGATTACAGTAAGTGCCAGGACTACAGAGGGTCAATAGAAATATTGCATTGTACTGCATTTAAATTTTAATGAAAACTAGGCCAAAATACTATGTGTGTGTGTGTGAGTGAGAGTGAGTGTGTGTGTGAGTGAATATACATTTCATAACATAAGAAAAGAATATTGAGTAATAGAAAATTTAAATATGATGAATAATGGTGAAATATAGCGCCCTGATAGTCGAGTGACTAGTGCTCGATGTCACGAGTTTCGGGTTCGAGTTCCGGTGTAGTGGTTCGGAATCCACTTTAAACAGTAGGTTCTGGTCTAATATAACCAGTGTTGGGCTTAGGGCTGACAACCCTTCCCCCGTAAAAAGAAAACATCTCCTGTCTTGAAATCTACCAGTAGACGGATGACTGTGGCCCACCATGAGGCTATTGTGAAGAAGAATGGTGAAATATGATAAATAGAGACAATTCATGTACTGAATGTCAAAAACTAAAAATTTACATAGAGTGCAAAGTGTTCCCATTTTAACAAGAAAGAACGACTCATTGTCGATTCATGTGTTCCAAAAGGTGCGTCGGACTAGTAGAGTGTCGGATTGACGAATGTCGCATTAGAGAGGGTCTACTATATTCAATATATTTTAGCTAAACTTTGATTAATGTAACTTAATGTAAATAGATATAAAAAAAAACAAGATTAAACTTAACAATTCTATCTAATATTTTATAGGCTTTTCGTTCTCTTAATCACCTCCCTTTTTTTATTGTGCTTGTTTGTTGGGTCTTGTATGCTATTTACGCATGCTATGGACAGCCAATTGACTGACAATGAAACAATGAGGCTGTCTTCGGAGAAGACCGTTTAGTGGCAACTGTTGTTGGGATAGCACCAGGAGACTTCCACCATACCAATAATTATCGATGCGAGACACTTAAAAGGCCAGTCCAGATGAGAGCACATAAAGGGCGAGTGGCTTTCGCTCCGAACGTCTCGGTTTGACCACTAAAAACAACCCAATATAACCAAAACAACCCAATATATGTTATCTCTGGCTGTGAGTGATAGCTGGTTATAAATGCGGTCCCTTTGATGTATTGAAAAAACCTACTCTTGCCGGATCGAGGTCAAGACACATGATATTTTGGTAGGGTTCTCTCAAATTGGTATTTAATGGGTTTGCGAATGGGACTCATTCCCGTCTGGACGGGGTTTTATTTACAGTGCTGCAGTCGCATTCAAGCCTTTACGTTTGTTACTTCGTTCTATCTGTGGATTCAAACCCGATCCCTTTTGCTGGCTAGCTAGACATGTTGCAACGGGTCTACGAGTCGCGGAACGAAATAAAAAAAGGAATTTTCTCCAATATTCTGCTCCAAATTTATGAGCGAAAGACGAGCAGTAAAAAAAAAAAAAAAAAAAAAGAAGAAAAAAAAGTCTATTTTATTTTTTTCTTCTATTAGAGCAACTCATTACCTGTAACTGAAAATAAAATTTAAAATGAATGCAAACCATTTTGAGTTTGGTGTTGAATAGATTCCTCTTTTTACTTCATTAATCATAAAGGTGAAAGCCAATATAATAATATTTCTAAGGTCAAATTTAGAGACACAGTCAATGTAAATACAGGAAGAAAATTTTATTAAAGGTGGGAAAATCTCACCTTTTCAGATGTTGGCATAATTGTATAAAAAAATTGTTTTATGGCATTAGAAAGAGAGACAGAGGATGCTTTTCATGTGAATCAAGAATTAAATACATGCTCTGCACTAAAATTAAGAACTCCAGAATTTATATATCTATATTATCTTCTCTCTTGTTCGGTATGTATATACACTTATATATATATATATATATGTTATATCAAATTTGTCTATGTTATATATATATATATCGTGTTCTATTTTCATTTGTCATTGCAGTTTTACCACTCAACATTTTGACCTTTATGTTAATCAAATTTTTCAGCTTCGTTGCTGCAGCTTATGCGCACTTCTGATCTTTATCAATCTGTTACTGTTTTAATTTTTATTTTTTGAGAGATTTGAATGTGAGGCACCCTAGAATTTTTGTTTTGAGAATGTTATGATGGTTTTGTTAAGCAATTTACGTTTAGCGAATATTGGTAGTAACTTCTGGCATGCGAAATGGTACTATTAATAATTATATATATATTATATAATATATATATATATATATATATATATATATGTGTGTGTGTGTGTGTGTGTGTGTGTGTCTGTAAAGTTTCAAGAGGATATTAACTTCAAACTATGAATAGACACTGTTAAGAGTTTTTTTGAGAGAAATTTACTGAAATGCATTTTTGATATAGCACATATGATGGAGAATAAAGCGAATCTGATATTGAACTATATAATAATAAATAAATACGACAAATTAAAATTCAAAGAATAAAATAGGATGTCTTCCCAACAGGGATGTTAAATGCTAAAGGTTTATAAATGAACATTAAGAAACACCCAAGATGAACGAAATATAAATAGAGTTACTGCGTTAAGGAAAAATCTGGTGTTTGTGATTTTGAAAACTGGAAACCAACTAACAAAATATGTCATTATGAAAGAAGCTTTTTAAAAAGTTCAGACCTATCCCAGAATATTCGGCCATTGAGAAAAAAATTGGAAAGAAAGAAATATAATGGAGAAAGGTTTGTTAAAAGTCTTTTAGGAAAGTGGTTTGAACCAGTAGTCTTTTATTTACACAAATGTCTTCTTATGACGATATTGTAAAACCTGATGATTGTCTTTCTATACTAAATAAGTAGTAGATAAAAAAGAAATTGAAGGATCTTATTTTAACAAAGATATTAATAAATTTCATTACTTCTACTATTAAATATTTTATAAATTATTTGAAAAAGTAAAAGATTATATAAATGTTGCAAATTCTTCTGCTTCACATCATCAAACGTTAAATTACGGTCGTATAATTGAATTATACACATAACATCAAATAATTTAAAATTCAAAGAATAAAATAGGATGGTATAAGGATGGCAAAGATAAGGATGACAAAGCACAGAAATGAGAATGAATTATATTTGGCATTTAAGAATCAGTCAAAATGGAATCAAACATAAATAAATATTACATTATAAACAAATCTAGTTTTGTGATTTTGTAAACAACCACCGAAAAAAGTCATTCCACAACAGATTTTTAAAAAAATGTTCGGAAGTATGTTGGAATATGCAGCCGTTGAGAAAAAAATCACAAGGTAGGAAATCCGATGGATAAAAGTGTGTTGTAACAGTCTTATTCAAGGAAGCTTTATTAACCAACAATCCTTCACTTTCTTTGCTTAGGTTGATAATATAAAACTTGTTGGTTATCTTCATATCTTAAAAAAAGTCGTACGATAAAAAGAGATTGATGGACCTTATTCATCCAAGAAGTTAATAAATTTTGTTACTTCAGCTATTAAATGTTTGAAAATAGATATAAATGGTGAAAATACTTCTGTTAATACAATTACAAAGTAAGTGATAGATACAATTACAGGTATAGATAAATATGCCTTTTTTGTCTTTCGCAAATCTAAATTTTAAAATCTTCTTCCGTATGTAAGTAAAAGGACATCTTATCGGTAACCGTGTTAATTATGTTAGAATTATATTCTGAGTACGGAGAGAAAGGAAGATGAAAAACTAGTAAATTTGGCAACATACAAAGAAACTAATGGAACGGAAATGATGACAAAATAACAAATTTTTCTTATAGTGTATACACAAAATAACACACACTTAAATAAAACACTTTCCACAAAATAACAATAGTGTGGTTTTGCTAAATACAATTACAAAGTAAGTGACAGATACAGTTATCGGTATACGTCAATTAACATTTTTTGTTGGTATACTGCAGTGCGCTGAAAGTTATTCTATTTTATATTGAAGTATCGATAAGCAATATGACAACGAAATTTTCTACACTAATTTTTTGATAATTATTTTCATTTAAAGCCGAAAGCATTATAAACATTATTCAGAAATCTTATAATTCGTCTTTGGTTTTAATATTACAGTCTTTCACCTCATCAAATGTATTTTTTCGAGTATATCGCGATAAATGTATAAAAGATTCTTTCATAGAGCTATACAAAATACAGTTATAAAACAAGTCGACTTCCAAGTTGCATCTATTTGGCGTGGTACTGTTTTGTTCAGCACGGAATTTCGAATACTTTCGAACAGAAATTTAATAAACGAGAAAATGTTTTAAAAACATCGAAAAGATGTATATAGTATATGCATATATATATATATATATATATATATATTTTAATTCCTATAAAGATTTTCGCATGTGCGTGCTTATTAATTTCTTGTATAATAGAATTTATTTTGCAAAATTATTTGAATACAATAATTAAAATTAAATATAAAATATATTCATGCATTGTGTTTATTATGATTATCAAATATAAGTCACAAAATATTTTACCATTATTGTATAGTATATATAATTATTTACCATTATTGTATAGTATATATAATTATTTACCATTATTGTATAGTAGAATGAAATAAAAACGAAAATTATTATGATATGTCTATTCTTTTTTATGAAAGATTTTGTAGGGAATAGTTTACCAAAATATATATAAAATTTTTCCGATAAAATAAATTTATTTTCAAAGAAATGTGAAAAATCGTTTTAAAAAAATTGGATTTACTGTAAACGAGACTTGTGTTTATCACATTGATTGACAGAATTTCGGTTGACAACATTATTAAGTCTTGTGAATAAAATTTTTAATGAAAATGTGCCTCAAGCTAAATGTTTCCAGTTCAAATAATAAAGTTTATAATAGTTATTATATATTAAGTATAAATTAAAACTATTTACGATATGAGAAACTGTCGTACAGGTAAATTTACTATTATTATTATTTTTCAGTATCTGAGGCCTCGATTTCCACGTATGTATGCCACGAATAACCCATTAGATTGTATTATATTCCACGTATGCATGCCCACGAGTGTTCAGGAGAGCACATAACATTCCGGGTAGGTTTTTAGGGTGAACTGCTCCACATTTGTGAGTCGCAGGGAATAAACCCAGAAATTTTCCATCAAACAGTCTTACTATCGGTGCGAGACGATTTTTATCTATTGTGTTACAATCACCAATGGATCTCTTCGTTTCTTGAAGAGGGGACTGCTACGTACGCCACCAGCGGATTTGAAGTTGAGCACACCACGAAGCTGCGCAAGTTATCACTTGGGAATGATTTTGGTGTCGTACACGTAGGCTATCAGTATTTAACTGGAAGGATATCATTATTAATAAATAGCCTTCATAAGAATAACTTTATTTTATTTATTACATATCTGTCATATACATTTTTATTTTGAAACTGAATATTTTAAACTAAAAAAATAACATTTCCTTATACTCGTACAAAATGGGTTTTAAAATACATAATAAAAACAATATGCCATATATATTACTAAAATTTAAATATGGATTTAAATTTATTCCTTACTTAAATAAAAAATGTCTAAGTAGATTATTATATTTGTGTATATAATATTCTACTAATAATTATACTTTGTAAAGCAGATACATTATACGAATTGTAATTCTACATTTCAAGTATTCCGAAACACGAATTTTCAGCTTCAAGATGAAGTTTTAAGTTGTGTTAGATTATTCAGGATATATAAATTAGGAATATAGGGAATAAATTCGAGTTTGAGTGCAGAAATAAGATATAGAATACAAAAATGTTTTGAAAATTGGGATTCCTTCTTTTATGTGGAATAACAGGCATGGATATCAAACAACGTATTTCCTTACATTGTAAATGAAATATAAATTTCATGTCCAAATATCGTGAAGGAAATATTAATGAACAATATGACGTTACATTTTCTCTGTTTCAAATTTTCAAATTTAATTAATTCTTTTGCGTATTTTTATGATATTGAACGATTTTATTTTGAAATAATGTTACAAAAAAAATGTTTATTTTATACACAAAAATTTTAAGAAACTCATATACTGGGAAATATGAACTTTACAGAAAATCATATGATAATTTATTTTTAATCTAATCGTCTATAAGGTAAGTTATTAATAACTAAATGAAATCTTGAGTTAAAATTTGTTTCTCAAACTAAAGGAAATAAAATTCTACACATATTTAATTAAATGGATTTCATACATTAATTTCAAATCATATTAATTAAATGACTTTCATACATTCATTTCAAATCATATTAATTAAATGGCTTTCTTACATTCATTTCAAATCATAATAATTAAATGGGTTTCATACATTTTCAAATCACACAAAAGGTGATGACCTAAGTATCACCATCAGTTACATAAGTATCTCAATTTTTAAAAACTAACATCTTCCTTAAAAAATAATTAAAGTTGAAATACAGAAAAGTCCGCAAAGGACTATTTTTAGCATGATAATTAGAATAAGAAATTCTTAAATTATTATTTTAAATTTGGAGAAGTTAACATCAATATCTCTAACTCATATGTATATCGTAAATTATAATGATGTAAAAAGATATATCAATTACAACATAAAATATTTTTATTGTTAATTGAAAAAGATAAAGCATGTTTTTTATTATTTAATCATTCTCTGCGCCATTTACTAAATACATTTTCAAATTAGCTTTAAAACTGTTTTAAATTATAAAAGTATATTATTTATTCGTAAATATTGAATTTTTTTTAGTAAAATACTTTAGTGCACAGTTAGTTTAATAAAAACTTAGGAGAAATTAACATCAGTATCTCTTACTTATACGTATATCATAAATTATTATGTTGTAAAATGATATATTAATAACGATATAAAATATTTTTAGCGTTAATTTAAAAAGAGAATGCATGCTTCTTATTGTTTAACTATTCTTTGCACCATTTACCAAATACATCTTTAAATTAGAGTAAAAAACTGTTTTAAATAATAAAAACATATTATTTATTCGTAGATATATAATTTTTTTAATAAAATACTTTCATGTACAGTTAATTTATTAATAATCTTAAGCGTTCAAAAAACACAAAAATCTTACCTGGCTCTGGAAATTAACTTTCAAATTCAATATCTATAAATCCTGTACCGCAATAATTTTAATATTAAAAATTAAATTTTTCTTTTTTAAACCTTCCTTTAAAGGTACTGATCAAGAAGTCAATTAACTCCAAGAAATTCTCCCTTTTTTAAAAAAAACCTGTGTAACTGGCTGTGTATTCGTTGCTTGGTAGTCGAGACCGTGTTAAAAGTTTTGAAGCCCTACTGCAGTTGGAAAAGAGAGAAACTAAAGTGTTCTATTCAGGATATATCCTGACTTTGACTCCGCCCACTTGCTTAGGCTTCTGCCAATCACAGATCACTAGTTGCTTCTCGGTCATTAAAGTATAGGGACGATGTAGAATTTTGATGAAAGTATTTCGTGAATAAACATTTTTTTCTTCTTAATTCTGGTAGTACACCTACGTAAGTATTGTGTTTTTTCTTTAAAAGTTTTGAAAAAAAACAAAGACAGAAGATAAGCATGAGTGTTCCATACACATCCTCTGCTCTACCCTCTCTCCAATGTTGTGATTGCTAAGAAAGTGGTCTACTGTAAATAGCATATTTGGATGAAAATGTCAGAACTGTCCATGTAATTTCAACTTAAAAACGAGATACTTAAACTAGTTTTATTGTTGTATACAGTGTATCTGAAGTTCTACTTTAAAAAGGATTTTTTCTTTGCTTGCATTAAAACCTTTAAATGGGAACATGAGTAGTACCTACCAAGATAATAAATAAAATTATTTTACAGGTATAAATTAAAAAGCGGATAATATATTAATAATTCAAATTCGAATAAGTGTAATTTAATACCTGTAGAATATTTACTAATAGATCATTAAAGACATTGATTCATCGAAGAAAGTAATGTAATAATAAAATAATAATAATAATAACATATTATTATTATTTTACGAATGTTTGTATTAAAAATATAATTAATGCAATTAATTTTTTCTGCTAATATAATATATGCCATCAAAAAATATATCGAATTTACATCCAAATTTTATAATTTGCTTTGCATAATTCGTGGCTCTATTGCAACGTGCTCCGCTGGTCAGCATTAGGGCGGAGGTTCAATCAGCTGGAGGATTTGTCGTAGGCACTCGTTTAAAAAAAACGAGGAGACTCTATGGCGTTTGTGGTGTTCAGCATCTTGCCTCATGAGTTGGACTACCTGGTGGGAATTTTCCGGTTTTCTTCCGTACGATACGCAAATGCCGGGTAGTTCCTCCTAAAAGTCCTCCCGGAAGACATTGCCCTCTTTCTTCAGAGACACGGATGCAAGTCAGACTTCTACCTACGGGTGCTCTATCACAACAGAAGCTCCCCCCTCCCCTTTCCCTACTTCCTTGACACCACACGGGTTCTTGGATTTGGTCTAGATGTTTCTGTCTACCAAGTGGGATAAAAAATAAATAAATAATAATTTGCTTTATCGTATGAATAAAATAATGAGGAAAATCTATATTAATTATCTTTTTTTTTATGAGAGCGTGTTAGAAAATCTCAAGTCGCATGTTAAGAATGACAACATTTTATTTTAACATTTCTCTTATAAAGATAATCTTGTGTTAACACAAGAAAAATGCAGTCAAACTTCTACTTGTATATAAAAAAAAGTCATACGACGACTCGAGTTTCCATGATCCCTTGGGACGTCGTGTACCACTTATGAAACTACTACGAAAGAATATCATCAAAGTATGAATGTCATCGAATGTATACTATCGAAGATATGGGGAATTTTAACAGGTCGTTTGCCACTTGTGTGGAGAAAACCCACCATGTAGCCTGACTGTATGGCCTCAGGTAACCTGATACACTAAGTAGCCAAATCAGAGTCGAGTCTCCTGAAAGCAGTGACTACAACCCGCACTCAGATGTGCCCTTTACCATTGAGCAACGAGATGGCCGATAATTCGCATATGAGATCATTTAAATTTAAGATACAGTCAACATTTTTATTATATTTTTTCGCTATCATTAGAACGATTAATTATTAGTAAAAATCTATTATAATCATTACATAATTAATAAAAATTTTCTAATTTGTAATTATATCTATGTAACCGCATTTAAACTGAAATGTTAAATACAAACTTAAAATGAAATATTATTACTATTATTTATTTTCTTTTTGTTTATCAATTTACTGCTTTTGAATGAAATAGATTCATATATATATATATATATTGTATTTGTATTTCATGTTTTTATTTAATTATTATATAATGGGGTTTTTTTTTTTTTTAATATTTAAATGATCTTAAGCGTGTTTTTATTTAAGATATAAATAGTGCAATTAATTTTTTCTGCAAATGTAATTTAGTAATTAGTAATGGATTAATAGTAATTTTTATTAGTAGTTTAGTCAATTAAGCCAATTTTCGAATTATTAATTTTTTAATTTATAATTCAATTAGTAATCAGTGTTTTAATTTAATAATAAATTTCCCTTTGTTAGAATTTTAGCTTTAAAAATTGCAGTTTTTATTTTATTAAAAGGAACTAATAGGATTTCCTCGCGGTAATTGATTCCACACAAAATATGTAGAATTCATTATATTTGAATCCGTTACATTTTTAATTACATTTTTTTATCCTTAATGAAATAAAAATATAAAGGATCCAAAAAAAAAAAAACCGACAGCATAGTTTACTCAATTACATAGTTTTATCTATAAAAAAACATATACTCACATAAATGTAAATTCCTTCCTTGTTGTTGTTGTATCCCTCATGGAAGGATGGAAGAGGGGTGCAGCTTCTGTTCTGATGGAGCACCCGTAGGTAGAGGTCTGACTTCTGTTCCGTGACGCTCTTACAGTCATAGGAGACCGGGATCTACAGCTTAAAGTGGATTCCGAACCACTACAAACATCCATGGCACCACTGGGACTCGAACCCGAAACCTATGGCACCGAGCGCCAGACACTCGGCAGGCCCAATTCTTTCCTTGTACATAGTATATTGATTCCTTAATAGTATATTGATCCTTAATTGATTCCATAGTAAATTCCTTCCTTGTACATAGTATATTGATTATCTTCAGTATTTGTACTTGGATCTAAAAAAATTTCCACCTATTAAAAAATGAAATTTATTGCTTAAACAACTATTGCCGAAAAATATAAAAGTTTCGTTGGTTGATCTAGAACTAGCCTTTTGCAGAAAGGTGGATTTATGCAATTCAGACCTACACCAAATTTTTAACTTCATTTTAGCCTGAAAAGTAAAGCATTCTTAAAAATATTAAAATTCTTTTATAATGTTTATTTATAATAAATAAGGACTCATTTAAATCTATTGATGGTGAAGTCTTATTTTCTTATAAATGCCTCATTTGAAAAAAATAATTAAGAAATATAGAAAAATATACCTCAATCAAAAAGAATATTAATAAACAAGGAACTTGGATCATTAGCTCTGCATCACGTAATATTTAAAAAATCACGAAAAATAATCATTTGTAACTATTTTAAAAATAGTGATCTCTTTTCTGTAGTACACAGTATAAGTTACTTCCGCGATGCTGAGTTAAAAAGTTTGAAATGAATACTTTGGAAATGAAAATGGAGTTAATATTTATTTAATATGAAGCCTTTCAAAAAATATAATAGTTGTTTTCTGCAAATTCAAAAATATTTTAAAGCTTCTTAAAAAACTCATACAGTCAAAGAAATATATTTAGAATGGTTTGCAGATGAACCAAACGGAGTCTTTCTGTCTTAATATGTTCTCAACTGAAATGAATCGAACTGAAATGAATGGTACTGTAAGAAATATGTTTAAAATGTATCATGTATTATCCATCCAGATGGGTGATACATGATACATTTTAAAACCAAATTCGTGGGAATTGAACATTTTGTAATGTATGCCTAGCAATAAGCTACAAATGAATTAAAATTAAGGAATTTATATACTTAAAGAGAGAGGGATTTATACTAGTGACATTTAAGTCGACATCAAGATTAATTCCTTTATTTTGTTACATTTATCGTTATTTATTATATTGTGTAAAAGTGATTTGAACTTTTTGAAGAGTGCAAATATCCACTGTAGCTTTTGGAACGTTGTGCTACCAAATTGACAATTATTAATCATTGGTTACAAGACAGATACTCTTTCAAATAGATGCCTTACTTCTCCGCCTTACAAAATTATCAAAACTTAAAGTACATGAGAGCCCCTTAGCTCTCTATTTCACAGGGGCCCATTAAGTTGTTAAAATAGCTCTGAAAATAAATAAATAACCATTCATTGCTTATGCATATTACTTAATATTATTATATTGTGTAAAAGTGATTTGAACTTTTGAAGAGTGAAAATATCCACTGTAGCTTTTGGAACGTTGTGCTACCAAATTGACAATTATTAATCATTGGTTACAACACAGATACTCTTTCAAATAGATGCCCTACTTCTCCGCCTTACAAAATTATCAAAACTTAAAGTACATGAGAGCCCCTTAGCTCTCTATTTCACAGGGGCCCATTAAGTTGTTAAAATAGCTCTGAAAATAAATAAATAACCATTCATTGCTTATGCATATTACCTAATATTATTATATTGTGTAAAACTGATTTGAACTTTTTGAAGAGTGAAAATATCCACTGTAAATTTTGGAACGTTGTGCTACCAAATTGACAATTATTAATCATTGGTTACAAGACAGATACTCTTTCAAATGGATGCCTTACTTCTCCGCCTTACAAAATTATCAAAACTTAAAGTACATGAGAGCCCCTTAGCTCTCTATTTCACAGGGGCCCATTAAGTTGTTAAAATAGCTCTGAAAATAAATAAATAACCATTCATTGCTTATGCATATTATTTAATATTATTATATTGTGTAAAAGTGATTTGAACTTTTTGAAGAGTGCAAATATCCACTGTAGCTTTTGGAACGTTGTGCTACCAAATTGACAATTATTAATCATTGGTTACAAGACAGATACTCTTTCAAATAGATGCCTTACTTCTCCGCCTTACAAAATTATCAAAACTTAAAGTACATGAGAGCCCCTTAGCTCTCTATTTCACAGGGGCCCATTAAGTTGTTAAAATAGCTCTGAAAATAAATAAATAACCATTCATTGCTTATGCATATTACTTAATATTATTATATTGTGTAAAAGTGATTTGAACTTTTTGAAGAGTGAAAATATCCACTGTAGCTTTTGGAACGTTGTGCTACCAAATTGACAATTATTAATCATTGGTTACAACACAGATACTCTTTCAAATAGATGCCTTACTTCTCCGCCATACAAAATTATCAAAACTTAAAGTACATGAGAGCCCCTTAGCTCTCTATTTCACAGGGGCCCACTAAGTTGTTAAAATAGCTCTGAAAATAAATAAATAACCATTCATTGCTTATGCATATTACTTAATATTATTATATTGTGTAAAAGTGATTTGAACTTTTTGAAGAGTGCAAATATCCACTGTAGCTTTTGGAACGTTGTGCTACCAAATTGACAATTATTAATCATTGGTTACAAGACAGATACTCTTTCAAATGGATGCCTTACTTCTCCGCCTTACAAAATTATCAAAACTTAAAGTACATGAGAGCCCCTTAGCTCTCTATTTCACAGGGGCCCATTAAGTTGTTAAAATAGCTCTGAAAATAAATAAATAACCATTCATTGCTTATGCATATTACTTAATATTATTATATTGTATAAAAGTGATTTGAACTTTTTGAAGAGTGAAAATATCCACTGTAGCTTTTGGAACGTTGTGCTACCAAATTGACAATTATTAATCATTGGTTACAAGACAGATACTCTTTCAAATGGATGCCTTACTTCTCCGCCTTACAAAATTATCAAAACTCAAAGTACATGAGAGCCCCTTAGCTCTCTATTTCACAGGGGCCCATTAAGTTGTTAAAATAGCTCTTAAAATAAATAAATAACCATTCATTGCTTATGCATATTACTTAATATTATTATATTGTGTAGAAGTGATTTGAACTTTTTGAAGAGTGCAAATATCCACTGTAGCTTTTGGAACGTTGTGCTACCAAATTGACAATTATTAATCATTGGTTACAAGACAGATACTCTTTCAAATAGATGCCTTACTTCTCCGCCTTACAAAATTATCAAAACTTAAAGTACATGAGAGCCCCTTAGCTCTCTATTTCACAGGGGCCCATTAAGTTGTTAAAATAGCTCTGAAAATAAATAAATAACCATTCATTGCTTATGCATACGATGAAATATTACTTAATATTTTGATCATATTTACTTATTTTGTATATCATTAACAGTTTTTAAAACTTATGGTCATGATCATGCACAGTTTTTTCCAAGGTTCTAGAATACATTATACTTAAACTAATTAACTAAAATATTAAAAGCACTTGACTTTATACAGATGTAGATGTAGCACTTGACTTTATACAAATATAGATCAACATGGCCAACAAAAAGAAAGTGAGAGGGTCTTGAGGTGGTAAATAAATGTCTGACATCTTTCTTTGTCAAGCAGTGATTCGTGCCTTTGCAATATAAAAATACAAGAATTTATGGAACTTCGTCGAAGGGAAAATATATGAGGTTTACCAGTAAGCACATGAAATAGTCAGCAAGTTTCAAAGTGGATGCATACAGGCTAAACATACATCCAAAGTCAAGGTTTTGGACAGCCACAAATCATTTATGACAAAGGAGAATGGGTACTTGGTGATTAGATGTACTTTGCTGTATATCATTACCAATTAATTTACCAGTAGTGAAAGAGTAAATATGTCGCAGCACAATTCGTCACATAGTTTTGTCTATGGAACTACGGTGCCTTCATCCCATTTTTCTGCCTACTTTATTTTCCATTCATCAGAATAAACAAATGGTGTGGGCACATCATCATATCTATTGGACTATTGAGAGTGGAAGAAGATAACTTGAACCAACGAATCTCGTTTTGTTTTACATCATCTAAATGGGCAAACTGGCCCCATCAACACAACTAAATAATTTATAAGAATCAGATCCACTTTTATTGCTGAATATGATATACAATGAGTAACTAACAATATCTAGTTGATGGCATCAGTGACGCTTTATGGTCCTCTTACGCTTTAAATGTAGTCAAGTGTTAGGTAGGTGGATTTAATGTTTTGGCTGATCGTTGTGTTTTTAATTAAATATGATATACGCTAGAGCTCAAAATGAAGAGAATTTGCATATTTTGTTGACTTCCTTTAAAAGTACTGAACGAAGATAAAACTAATGCTTCTAAATGAAGTGGCAAAACCTTATGGCGAATACATAAGTGAATACGTGCTTGTGTATTGTGCACAGCTGTTCATCCAGCATTTTGTCTTGAGGGGGAGGAGGCTCAATAAAATAAAATTAACCATTTATATTTCAATAAGTCATGTAATATAAATAATATAAATGTATCTAAATCTACATTATAAATAATATAAATGTATCTAAAGTCGAAATTTCATATATTAATTATATTATTAATAATTTTTAAATTACACTGATTTGGTTCAGATACATAAAAAGATAATATTAAAACTAGAAGGAATTGCACAAAAAAAATTTCTAAACAAATTATTAAGTTGAATTCAATCTTATTTTTTCAATTCATCGATTACATAGTTTATGTCAACTTTACTATTTCGAAGAATATTTAATAATACTAAATCAGAAAAAACACCAGCTCAAGCAACAAATTCAATCAAACAATAATTCATTGAAATATTAAATATTTAATAAACAACAACCGAGCCTAAGTGGAAAGTGGCCATAGGTTATGGGCTTGCGGGGAAGGGATGACTCAAGTGCATTAGCCACCACCTGGGCGAGCACCTGAATGTGCACATCCAAGAATCATAACGGCCAATAAAGGTCTATATTTGCCCAATACAGAGAGGCATAACAGGGAGTGCAACAGTTTCCTAGCCTCTTCATAGTCTTCATGTGGCCACAGGAATCCGAATGTGAAGGATTACTGTATTAAGAAGGCTACGTGAGACAGATCTAGTTGTAAGAAGACTTGCTGTCTGTGCACAGGAAGGCCCGTTTAATATAACGCAGAGAACATTAACTTTAGGCCCGGAATGAGTGAGGAGCTCTTCTATTCACTGATGAGTTTTGGTGCTGCTTCACCACTACTTCTCGATGTAAGTTCATCTGGAAAGAACCAGTACCAGCAACCTATTCTCTAACATCTGAGAAAGAGACAATTATAGAAATGGAGGTTTGATGGTCTAGGCAGACACCATGTTGGATGGGTACGCAGAACTCCATATCTTTGTCAGAGACTCTGTGATTGCTGGGAAGTATTGCTATCTTGGAACCCTATATTTCATGTATACCTAGTACATAAGGTACATAATTCACCATTACGTGTTATCCTCAAAATGAAATTTTTAATAAATATTGTTTAAAATTTTAAAAATTACTTTTTAATACAATAAAACAAAAAATTAAAAATGGAAATTTTTTTTTAAATCCTTCAAAAAGCAGTCGCTTACATTATTTAATATATAAACATAAACTTAACATGAATTTAATATTAATAGCTACTAAACCTAACAGATAAATAATCACTTAAATAAATAAGATAATATAGAAGAAATACAAACTCAATTATTATTGCTCATAAACTGACATTGTAATTGATATCACTGGATATTTGAACAGGGTAAATTGAGTAGCCAATTATTTCTGAATTTTTTTAAAACTAACTATGTATAAAACACTATGTCTAAACAGGGTACTAGATATCTTATATCGACATTATAGGTAGTGTAGATAATGTTATGTTATGACACATACATCATTAATTTAAATATTTTTGTGCATTATTAAAAGTCTATAATTAAAAACTCGTTCAATGTAATTCAGATTAATTAAATTACAGTCCAATCTCTTTCCGTTATATAAGGTTATAGTTGTTTAGTATTTTTTAAAATATAATTTTAAAAAAAGTTAAATTTTTTTAATAAGCTTTACAGGATAGTTATAAATCAACTTGAATATTGATCTAATGTTTAAAGGTTTTTTTTTTAAATTTATAAAGTATCGTAAAGTATAAACATCTAAAAAAAAAAAAACAATATGAAAAGAATATAATATAAGCTTTTTAGGAAGGGAGTAAAAAATATACTGATGAAATAGCTTTGCCTACTGAGTGGGAGTTAAAGTGCGATTTTATTATTACGACAAACAAGATTATGCACTTACACAAAGGATAAGTTTGTCATATGATTCCAAAGCCTTAAAAACAGAAGTAGGATAAGAAAAAAAAAATTATGTATATTTTGATTTTTAGAAGCGTCTTCTTCAAAAAAATTTTTGTCATCTTCATATTACATATTTGTTCCTCCTTGAATTCTTCTTTCTCCTCGTAAACATTTGAGATCTAGCTGTTTCTCCTAAAAACAGTGAGAATCAAATGAGAATTTGAGAAATTTCAAGGAAGCATATTTTGGTTTCTTTTTCAGCGTACTACTAGGCTTGTATGTTTGTAAATATTTACGATAAAATATTTTCTAAACCAAAAAAGAAAATTAATCCTATCTCAATTTGTTAATGTTATGTGATCAGTGTATAAAAAACTTCTCATAATTAAATAAATATATTTAAAAATTGTAATTTCTTAGATGTTAAGAAATAAATTCGACTTTTACTTTATTCCATCCTTTACTATATTTTGTGAACCTTTATTAGGTGTTTAAAAAAAATAAGGGATAAAAGGAAAAATTTCGTTAGATAATTGTACGAATGAAAAAATTTCTTGAAGTAATTTTAAATTATGAAATTTAATATGAATGATAACTAATTACGTATTGAATATATTGGTTATGTATAAAATATTAAAAAAATTCCTAATAACAAAAAGTATCTTTTTTAGAGAATTTTACAAATTTCATTTTATTTTAATTATCCTAAAATTGTCAGTAGTTGCAAATCCCAATAAAAACAAAAATAGGTCCAGAATCATTTTAAAATTAATTCTGTTATAATTAAACTTTGAAGTTTTTTCGTAATTCGTCATGTATTGCAGATAATGAAGTATTTTATTTCTACTAAACAAATATTTTCAACTTAATATAATTGCTCTGTATGAAAAAAATTGCATTCAAGATTCTGAAGGGAATTTAAAGCATTATTTTATTTTTGTATTTTTTTAATTAATAACTTCATTTTATGGTAACCAATAGCACTGTTAAGTTTTGAATTCTTGAAAATGCTTACAAACCTAACACATGTATAGATTCAATTATTCAATTACTTGAAGCACACCTATATTTTTTTTTTATTAAAGATTATCTGCGGAAAAAAAAAATCTAACCCACTGCGAATACAACAGTTATTTTTCATTAATTCAAGCTACTATGATGAAATGCTCATTTAGTATTAAATAAAAACAACTACATATATATAGCAAAAATATATATCATGATGACGATTTACCAGGTTGACGGAGAGACTTGGTTGCATAGCAACATCTATCTCCTGCTTTATGAATGAGAAGTTACTTAAACTTTGAGTCCAATGATTAGATAGAACAGGTGTATATATATGTATATACTAGTATATATTATTATTATTGTTAATTTATTAAAAAAATTAACTTATTAATTTTTTTATTATCATTTTTTAATTAATTAAAAATTATGTATACATATAATTTTTTTATATTATTACTATTATAATTTTTAAGTAAATAATAAAAGTTTAAAAGGGAAAAAATAAATGGTAATCAAAAATAAATAATAGAAACAAAAACAAAAAAATATACTATGTTTCCATATACTGAATTCAAACAATTTCTATCGCGCTACAATGTGAAGTTTCAATGCAATAAAATGTATATCAAATGAATTTTATTTTGTTTTATCTGTGCATGCCTTTACTTTAATTAATAAAGCATAAGAATATTTTCAATGCTATCAATCCTTCCATCTGAGAATTAAAAAAAATAAGAAAAATAATTGTTATATAGTTGATTTATTACAGGCAAAAACACGTAATCCTAAATCAAACAGGAATTTGGAAAATCTTTCTAGTTACACTGACACATACATGCAAGAAATAACTTATTCTCGCAAGTAAGTCTTGCATTTACGAAAGGAAAATATTCCGATTGTTAATATTCAGCAGTTGTCAAAACATACTTCTTCATCTAACTTTTAAATTAATAAAAAAAAAATATCTGATACCGTGAGTTTACGATTACATTCAATTAGAAATGGAAAGTTAAACAACTTATTCCTCTTTTAATCAAGCGTTTCAATTTCGAAAGGCTATAGCTTTTAATTTTTCCACTGGTAATTAATTTCGAAAATCATAGCAAGGGGCAGAAATAAAATACCTGGGCTTTTAAGTGTAATAGATTTATCTCAAGACTGTCAATCCGAATGAGACAATAATTAATTACACACACAAATTGCATTTCTAAACGTGAAATAAAAGTAGTATGATACTTTCAGTGAATTTACAAGTTTTAGCAATCTGAGTTTTCTAACTAATTTTGTAGCATCATTTCTGTCAACCTGCAACCATATTTTGTAATCCCTTTCGTAACTCTAATTAGAATTAGAATGAGTTGTAAAGAATGCACGATATCAATAAATAGAAATTTGTGGAGGTGGTTTATAGATCATTTCTAAAGTATTTAAACAAATTGAAATTCTATAAAATATAACGTGATTGATCGTTTCAATTCTATTAGTGATTTTATCGCTCTTGTCAGTAATGAATTGGTTATTCTCAAATAATTAATTATTTGATTCATAAATTAAATTAATGACCAAGCTTCTTTTTTTCCATTCTTTAAAACTTGCTGCTGTTTTCAAACCACCAGAGATGTAGCGGATTCAGCCTTATCCAGGGTCAGAACAAGAAGTCTGATATATCGCAACCACATTGTGTCGCATCAATTTTGGATATCCCGAGATTTGGCATCTTTTCTTTTCTTTTCTACACACCTCACCCCCCAATACCTGGAAGTGTAGCTCTCTTTAGAAAGGTGCTGGTGGGCTTCACGTATACCACTAATACCTTATTGACGGTTGCTAAGGGGAGGAAAGTGCCTTCCAAGAAGACTTTTAGGGGTAATTGACCCCATTTGCATTTAATATGGGAGAAAACCTGGAACACTCCCACCAAGAAGCCTGACTATCGATGCAGGATGCTTTTACACACATTATTATGATTCAGATCGTGCTCCGCTTCTTCTCGAACCTAATGGAACGACTTTCCGAATTAAAGGTTTATCGTGGCCGTCCCAGGCATATACACAAAAATATAGGGTTCGGTATAGGTTGTCACTCTTTAAATAAATGTTTGAAAAATAAGTGATGTATATTTAACGTGCTTCCATTGGCGATACAAAATTTTCTTGCATCATTAAAGTTAAAAAAAACAGAAAAATCTCAAACAATATTTTCCCAATTTATTTGGCATCAGAAGAGCATTATTGAAATATGAACGAAAGTTAGTAATAATAATAATAATGGTCACATTATAAACCTTATACTAATATGAGTAAAAAAATGAAACGTCAATAATTTGTATTAATATGATTTTTAAATAATAAAAATATACAGGAAATAAATAAAATTTTTGTTTTTGCAAGTAATCTTTTTTGTTTTTGCAAGCATTTTTTTTAATCTACATGGAAAATTTTGTTTTCAGAAAAAAATCACAGATTTAATACTATTTTGAATTTATTAGTCCCAAAACCTGCAATAAATAAAAATAATTGTTGTTTCATTTACTACGACTTCATGTCCATAACTACGCCATTCATATCAATCTTAATTGAAGTTATTGCTCTTGCTATCCGTTTTTGAAGTGAAAAGACGAGAAATGATACATCTCTGATAAAGTCTGCAATTTCAATGTACTAACAAAACCCATATGAAAATTAAAGTCTTAACATATTTTTTCATAATTATTATTTTAAAAACAAATAACAAAATTCAAAGTTTTATTTATTCATTCATTTTTTTAATATTTAAATTATTATATACATATAGGACATAAATTTATACTGTGTATGATAAATCAGATCTCTTAAATGACATTTATTTTTGTAAAAGAAAAAAAAAACACCAGTTGCAATTTTAAACACTCGCGATTATTAACCAATCTTGTATTTAAATATTATATAATTAAATGATCATTAAAATTAATATAGTTAAAAACCATTGATTATATTACTTTTATTTTTTTACTGTCTTACTTAAAATTTCGCAAATTTAAACTTTGTGTTTAAAGATTACGAATAAAAAAAATACTTGAATTATTACTAAGGTTTTAGATTAAAAAGTTATTTATTAAGATCTGAATTACCATAGAAATATAACAAATAATAATAGCTGCCGTGGATTGCATATGTAATTATAATATTCATAGAATCATAATATTCATTCAAATAATCAGTATATAATATCCAGGGCCGGATTTTCCTATAGGCTAACTAGGCTTCAGCCTAGGGCCTCAAGATCAAGAGGGGCCTCATATTATCCGTGCCATATTTTTTATAAAGATTTAACCTTTATTTATTATCCGTGCCATATTTTTAGATTAGTACCAATCACAACATGTTTCTTTTAATATATTGATATATATCACAGTAATAATGTATTTTGCTATCTCTCATGTAATTTACAAACTTAAAAATGGGAGGTGAAAGGGCCTTATAAGTGGAATAGCCTAGGGCCTCTTTTCATCTAAATCCGGCCCTGATAATATCCGTCGGGATAATCATTTAAACGTACTCAAAGTGGAATATTGAAGATATAATTATATTAATGTTGTAAGTATTTTAATATTAAAAAAAGATATATCATTTTATTAGGAAGTTCATTATTGCTCACATCTTGAAGAGTGCAGCTATTTTCTAGAAATAATTCATTTATGGAAATGAATGAAAAATTGACAGAAAATATAATATGGACGAATAATTTTTACGAATACAGATTTTAATTATTAGTAATTAAAGTATTAATTATTACTAATAATTATTTAAATGCTAAAAATTAGTCTCTGATTTATAAGGTTTCTCAATTTTTATTCAAAGAATAATAGAAATTCTTGCAAGATACTGAGGATTAGTCACAACAGCAACATATTTAATAATTTTATTGCAAATTTGAGCTTTCCTGATGTGATATTGAAATTGTTGTGCTACATTTATAATGTATATTTAATTGATATAATGAACTGAATCAGAAAAAAAAGTTATAAATGATAAATAAGTGAAAATAAATAATAGTAAAATGCTAGTAAAAATTAAATTTAGAAATTCCTTAGAAAATTAATTACTTGATATTTTTCTAGATATTTTATAATATTAAATATATAATACAATATTCATTAAAAATTTGAATAACACATACGAATCGATCGCTTAAAATGTATTAAAATTTTCATAGATTTTTCATAAAATTCATTGCTTTCAGCTTGAATTATTTGCTTTTTGTCATTCACCTGTAGTTTTTGACATATTTAAAATTATTAAACGCATTAAATGAAAAAGCAATAAAATACTTACTTGATTAATAATTAAATAAAAATTATTAAGTTAATAATTAATTATTAAATAATTTAATTATAATTTATTAATTATTTTACTTTAATTTATTTAAATAATTAATTTATTACTTTAATTAATTTAATTACTTAATTTAATAATAAATTATTAACTTAATTATTTAAATAACTATTTACTTTTAATAATAACTTTAATAATTTATTTTATGACTTAGTTATTTTTAACATTAAATAATTTAAAAAGTATTAAATTTTATTGCTTATAATAATCATTTTTAATTATTTTATTTTAATTTATTATTTAAGTTTTAATTTTTATGCATATTTAATAACTAATTATTAATTAATTACTTAAATTATTATTTATTTTATTACTAAATATGCCCAACTTATAAGAAATGATTTTTGAGGAAAATAGATTTTCTAATACTCGTATACCATTTGTTTCAATATATCTACTAAAATATTTCCTGGATGAAATATTACTACTAATAATAATAAGTCATAAGCTTTTTAAAAGCGATTTTGGTTGAGTTTGTAACAAAGAAATTAATTTATGCAAAAATCAATTTAAAAGACTATGTATTATTTAAAATATTTGAAATTATCTTTTCTGACATGAATGTTATAATACTGCAGACTAAGCCAAAAAGTTTGTGTAAGTAAAATTTCGTGTTTCTTCATGTAGCTCTGCACAAAATCACTAACATACAAAACCTCGTTTCATATTATATATCAAATTACAGAATCCTCCCATTCATTTTCTTTAACGCATAAAAAAAAAAAGACAGTTTATTCTATTTAGAGAACTTTAAAACTAAAGTCATCTTCTTTTAAGGTTACTCAATTTGTCATCCAGAAAATTACATACCCTAAAATTTAAATCTGGACAATTGGTATTGATCAAAATAATTTTTTTATCTCCTTTCCATTAAATTATCGTGTTGGAGTTTACGCCTGATTCAATTTACGATTCAAAATCTCATTCCCACAAATCGTAAGTGTTCTCTCGAAAAGGTAACTCCAATTCTCTTCAAATACGAAGTGTTGTAACTACAGAAAATATAAAGAATAAAAGACAGAAAATATATATACAAAAAAGAACTGAACTTCCTTACATTTCGTTTCCTTTTAATTTATTTTCTTAATAGGACAATGAATCCTTTTTCTATTAAATTGTAAGAAGTTATTCATGCTAAACATGTATACAAATTATTTCATTACAATGCGTCTCTTATTTAAATTGGCACTAGCACAAGCGTAAATAACATCCTTTGATTTAAAGTTTTTCAGTAGAAAAGAAATAGAGGAATTACTTTCTCTTAATATTAATTTGTCAACTTTGATATTAGAATCGCATAATAGTTCGTTTCCAACAGTAACAGTATATTCGATGTAAAGTTAAAAAACGATATATTTTTTTTATAATCATATTAAATTTTAGTTTTAGAAAGAATATAAAACATATATATTAGATATAATTATATTTTGGCAAATGCTACTGCAATTACACATTTTTTTTTTACTGAAAGTCCCTTATTTACTGCTAATTAACTTATCAATTAATGATAATATAAAAATAATACTATTTTTTAAATGTATACAGTTAAATAGTGGTATAATTAAAGTCAAAATAGTGCCGTTTTAAATGTGTAATGTTGTCATATTCAGATAGTAATATAAAAAACTCCCTGGCACTACAGTTCATGTTGGACCATGGCCGCCTGACTGGAGATGTTTTCATTTTATTGGGTAGGGTTGTCTATGCCCAACGCGCTCAATCCTATTAGACCGGGACCTACGGCTTAAAGTGGATTCCAAAACCCCCTACAAACATCCCGGGCACCGCCAGGACTCGAACTCGAAACCTGTGACATCGACCGCCAAAAGTAGTAATATAAGGATAATGAAATTAATTTTTATGAAAAAAAAGTTTTAATTAAATTTTGCTATAGGTATCATTGGCAGTACATAGATTCTAACAAAAATCACTTCGCTTGTGAAGTATATCGTAGGATTCAAGGTGGGAAAGGATTCTTTAAAGAAATTGAAACGTTTCATTAAAGAAAATGGGGTGTTATTTATCGTGGAAATAAAAAAACATGATTCATTTGGAAAATATTTTAGGGCTACTTCGTAATTTCATATGAAATTTTAAATTAACCTAATGCATTTTATTTATTTGTTTAAAGATTAATTTGTATACTGGAATAAAATTTCTTTTGATGGTAAATGTTTGATTAACTTAAGAGTTTTAATACAATTGAAATTTCTGAAAAAAATCAATGAAATGTTAGATATAAGTAAGTATAAACTTTAAAATTTTACTTAAAATAATTTAAAGCAACTTACAAATGAAAATTATCAATTTATAAATTTTTAAGATAATGAGGAAAGAGATGGATAATTTTATACATATTCCCTGACGGTTCACTATTTCATAGAAAAAAATTACATAATTATTTTTTAAACCCAGTTAACAGCTCTATTAAATGTTAATGCTTTTATTATAAATACTTCGTGATAAAGAGAATTTCTTAATAACAATTCTAAAAGACTTTTTGCAATTAAAACATTTTTTGACATCAAAACATCCTTCTATTTGCAATAAGAAAATGGCCTGATAGCTGAGTGACTGTAGCTTCCACTTTAAGCCTTAGATCCCGGTCTAATATGACTGACAACCCAATCCTGTACGAAATCAGCGTCATGGAGCCAAGCCAGACTTCTACCTACGGATGCTCCATCACAACAGAAGCTGTCCCTTTGCTTTATGTCCTTTCATGAGGCAACATGGGCTCTTGGACTTTGTCTAGATATCGCTGTCTACCAAGTGGGATTAGGAACAACAGCAACACAATAAGAAAATAAATACAACTGAGCAACATAGTAAAAAAAAAAAAGGTAGAAAAACTTAAAATGATAAATGAATTTAAAGCTTAACGTATAAAGTTACATTCATAATTAAATCTGTATTTTTAGAATCTACATGCATACACAAGTGAAGATAGTTACGCTTAAAAACATATCCTTCAATGGCATGTGTTTGATCGCATCTTAGAAAGAAGACTACAAATGCATATAATTTCAATGCAATTTGTAATCTATGATCTTAATAAAAGAATTCGAAGATCGCTACTTTAATCTCTTCAATTATCTGTCAAGACGCAGATCTTAACTTGAACAATTTTCCACCCAGCTAAAACAACACCCAAATTCTAAATAGCACCTGCACGCGTTTGTTAAGTTTTTTTTATAAGGAATCTTATAGAAATAGACTTAAAAATCCTTTCTCTGCTTAAAGATATAGAAAATTTTAGACTTAGGATTATATGATACGAAAGAGCTACAAACTGATCTTCGATTAAGCAAATCGTCCTTTTTAATTATTGCAAATTTTCAAAATAAACTGCATTTATTTATTTTTCTCGTAAGAAACATCTTCAAAAATTTTACTTCGCTGAACTTTTGCTGAGTCATGAGCCTAATTCTAGGTACAATCAAAAGATTTCCTAAAAAATCAACTGTAATAGACCAACTTTTGGTCTTCAGTTGCTTGAGCTGTAGCAACTTTTGCAATACAAAATTATGCGCTATGTCAGTTAATTGCTTCGATTTGGTACTCCATTGTATATACACCGATGAACAAAAATTTAAGAAACTTAATTAAAGAAAAATCAAAAAAATTGCTGCCCGTCTCTTGCAACCCTTTCGGATCTTCAATACTACCTTGAGATGGACTGAACTGCTTTGATAATGAACTTTGCAAATCAGATCAAATGAGTTAATAAACACCATTATTTTGAGCATAGGACATCATTGTAATGTATTTATAGATGTTAGAAGTGATTCCTTTCATATTGAAACTGATCATATATTAAATTTAGCCACTCTTTTTTTTTGGTATACTTCTATTTTGTGTATTTTCAAAACAAAAGAAATAAGCCTATTGTTATTGTTATGTGCCTAATTTGTGAAGCATTGCTTGATTAATATTTTTGCAATGTTTGATTAATGCCGAATTTCATTCATGGAAATTCATTTCATAAAATTTCTTTATTCAAAATTCCAATAAATAGAAATTACCTAACCTTTCTGATTTTTTCTTAATTTTTGAAGCCAGTGTATAAGTTGCATTGTCATTAAATGAATTTATCTAGTATTTTTCTGTTCCTTAAAATTTTTTAATGAAATCCATCAAAACTCTTCATAAAATAAAAATTGGGCTTGTTACACTGATACGCACTGTTTTAACTCTTACCAATCATTTAAATGGACTATAAAAATCAGTAAAATGAAAAAGTTTAAGAATACTTAAAATTCTGTTATAATAGCTTAAAATCGCATGAAAGAACAACCAACCAGAATCGGTTTAATCAAAAATCAAAGTTTACTGAAATATTTATCCTATCCATTATAATATTCATTCTCAGAAGCCTGAATTATCAGTACAGTAATTTTTAAGTACCTTAAAACTGTTCAACCATTATAAAAGTATTATTTTAATGTAAATATTCCCTTTTTAAATTGATAAAATATGAAGTTTAGTATGCTAACGTAATTAATTGATGAATCATGTAATTGAAAAAAAAAACTCCAAGATAAACACAATATGCTTCTAGACAAAAAAATAGTCTAATTTTTTTTTTTTTAATTTATAGCAAATTTATTAAAGTTAAAACGATTTAAAATATATTATCCTTGCTATGCACATTTCAGTTTAGTATAAACAATAACAATTTCATACTTTTTCATAATGAACACTGACACTCATAATTCGATTGATTATCAATGATATGGAAAATAAAACCACCGTAACCGGAAAGTACTTTTAAAAAAAATATGATTTTATAAAATTTAAATCTCTATCATAAGACACTCAATAATAAGTACAGTTAATTTCCATCGATGCTTTGTTTAAGAACAAAATGTAATTTCTAAGAAACAAAAATTAGAATTGTTCTTATAGTAATCTATTTATCCTTAGCATAGAATTGACCATCTTGAATCGATATATAATACAGCCTATAAACGTACCGAAAACGATCCGAGTGCCGGAAAATGATTTAGATTTATTATAAAACACCGAAAAGCTCTCCATTAAGGAATGAAACATTCCTGAGCTTCTCTCCAATAAATACTCATAGTTCCGTTAATCATATTAGAGAGAGAAAAAAAGCAGAATTGCTAAGGCAGTAAATTTCCTTATGATTTCGTTTTATAAGAAAGTAACTATTATTTCTTATTTAGAAGTTAACCTCTTTCATAATTGTTAATTTGCAATTTATTAAGTTCAAAATTATTTAAAAGTACACCTCAGCTTGAAATTTATGTAAGCTTCACGTTTTTTAGAAGGTCGAATAATTCGAATCACTTGCTTCGATTGTTTATTTATAGATTAAGTGCATTAAAAAGTTAATATCTAGTGAATCAGATATATGCATTTTCAAATTAAATTTACAATTTTCCCTAAAACGTAATATTAAAAAATGATTAAATTGTTAATTCGAATGTGGGGCACTTTGACCCAAGTCATTCGGCGGAGAACGATAGATGTGTAGCATATTCAAAGTGCACCACAGAGATCCTGTTGCACTGAACTCATAATTTTAAACGACACTCTCAGCATCTGGAATGTCACAACTTCCTCTGCAAACAACAGGGAAGACATTCCGACCTATGGACTTATTGTCCCCATCCCCAACATAGTGCTTTCAGTAAGATTTCGTTTGTTGAGTACCCCAACATGCTAGCCACCAAGGTACTTCCAAGTTTTTGTATTACAAATGCCGTTAGTTTTGTTATACAATCTATGTATAGCGAATAGTGTTGTGGATTTTGTTATGGAAAAATGGTCTTTTTTATAATTCATTCCTTATCAGTTCTCCTTATTTATTATATAAATTATAAAGAACATTATTCGATGGAGAAAGTATCAAGAGTTTATGATGTTCACAACGTTTATATGTGCGCACCATTGGTAAACACAACAGATCGAGTATCACGGCCTTTTTTTTATTTTTATTTCTTGAACACTTTTTGACTGTTTTTACTTACTTTGCTATGTGAATAATTTACCGATCCTGAGATTGTGACACAGAAGTACTGAAAGATTAAACTGCAGATTCCCCAATGTCATGTCGACATATTGTTTAAAATAAATTTTTTAATTACTTTGTTAAATTACATTTTTTCCCTAAATATTCTAGAATTGTTTTAATTTGTATAACTCTAGTAATATATAATTACCCAGAAATATCCGTTGTTTGCCAAAGGGAAACAAAATTTTTTGGACAAGCAGGAATGTGTAGTTCAAATGTAGTTTTTCCAAGATAAATTGGATAGTTCATAAAAATAATACATCCAACGTTCGGTCTGGGTTGCATAATAAAAAGAACCAAGATTAATTCAAGAAAGATTGAACTGGAATTTTTCTGCACGAGATTTTCTGGGCACAATAATTTAAGAATAAGGATATCCCCGTCCATCCCTCCTTATGAAAAGAATACTACAATGAACACCTGCAGTCAAAGTCGTAAAAACCAAAATTGAGAAATGTCAAGGCATTTTTAAAGGGCGAATTTACCACACTACAACCATAAAAAAACACTCCATCCCAGCAAATAATGCCCTTATTTTCATCAAAACATCAGATAACTTGCATATGCACCACAGTAATCCCATTTTTGCTCTGCGGAATATCAATAATCCACAGGAAGAGCGAATGTGATGAACGGAAGTCAATTTTAAGTATCAAGATAATAATTCTCCTCTCACTGGCCAATCCAGATGAGAAATTAAAGAAGCGAAAATAAGATCGAATCAAAATTACATAAAGAAGGATTTACGTATTCATTTAGCTTAATATAAAAAAACGACTTTAAAAATAAAAGGTAGAAGAGGAGGAGAAAGAAGTAAATCGGAGAAGTCAGTAGAGAGGAGATGTGTGAACGCAAAGGATTTACCAAGAAAAAAAATTGTTTGTCTTGCGTAATGTGCTGTACACACTACTCAACTAGTAGAAAAAAAGATAACATGCTATTAAGCTTTAAAAAAAAATTCCTTCAGGGCATCTAGTCCCCTCGCTGACTCACCGTGTGGTAACCATTACAAAGAAATCAATGCGGGATGAGTGACAGTGAGATGATTCAGTCTTCTATCGGTCCTTAACAATGTCATAAATATCAGGTCGTTACATCACTAGCGTGAACCTCTCGACTAGAACTTTCTTTTGGCTTAGTAGTTCAGTTGTGTTGTGTGTTTGCGATTTGTGTTCAGTAGCATTATTTAAAAATGAATATTATAAATATTTTGTCTAGTTTTGTGCCTTAAATATCTCAATAATATTCCTTAGTATTATTTTCGCATGTCACGGATTTTAAAACTTTATCGTTGTTCTTCGACACAATTTAGTTTAAAACGAGGTGGATAGTAAAGGTCTTGGCTTCGATGGAGTTACGAGACAACAAAAATAGTTGCGCTCAAAAATCGATGCCGAACAATCTCTCTGAGTCTTTAAATTACGCTCAATCTCAGTAGAGACATGATTCCACAAGGACAACAACCGGGAGTTCTAATTATTTTCTCCCTTAACAACAGGGCACGCACGTTCTTTAATAGAACTAAGAGACCGGTTATTTGTACGCAACATGTAATCAGTTGGGGGCGGGGGGTGGATTTCACTGCGCCAGTAATAAGACGCAAGGCCTGATTATGACATTTTTTAAGAGAATCAATTATTTTCTTAGAAACAGTAACCAGTGGTTCACAGCAATAGATCAGAATAGGCAGAACGTAATCGCTATAGGAATGGTTTAAGGTGTAACAACAACCTCATAAGGTCTGTGACAACCTCATTTCGATCCCGCCAAAATCTTCAATAGCACAGTCTCTTTGAAGTCCGACTAGTGACGTCCTCAATATAAAAATTCCAAGCGAGTTTTCTGCCGAAGGTTACACCAAGATATTCAAACTTTTCTATCAAAGGGATAATACTGTCTTTATAAAATATATTCGGGTGGAAGGGCTGGTAAGAAAGAAAAGATTGCACAAATGTCTTATCTAGATTAACTTTCTTGTTTTCCTCAAACCAGCTCTCCAAAATGAACATTGTTTTATTTAATATAGGTTACCTAATGACATTACCCAACTTATTGCTAGAGAAGCTAAGGACAAAGCTCAGAATTTTGATTTCATCAAAGAAATGTTATTAAAAAAGTTCAAACTGAGTGCCGAAAAGTTACATCAACTATTTGCTACTCACCAAAAAGCACCCGAGAAGACTTGAAAAGATTATTATTTTGAACTACGAAATTACTTTGAAGGCTGGTTAGCTGGATTACACATCCAGGACTTTGATGGTTTAAAAAACTTATTGATTTTAGATCAATTAAAGAAAACGGTCTTATCAGATGCGAGGGATCATTATATTGATGTATGGTGTGACTGGGCTCATCCCTGAGGAACTCGTCGAAAAGATGGACTCTTACGACAACCTACGGACAAGCAAGAAGCAGAGAGGGAAACTCGTATGTCAGTAATAAGTGTTATCCAAAGCAACTAAAATACCAAAGAACTGATAAGAAACAATATTATTCAAAAGTTTCTAAGGTGGAATATGGAAGAGGACCTATCATTCATTGTGACAGAACCTATAAAAGAAGCACTACTCAAAACGACAGAAAATAGGTTCTGTCCAGGGTCTCCAGTCAAAGTAGGCTGGATCCCATCTACATGAACAGATCCCTTCCTTCATGCTACGGTTGCGGAGCGTCAGTGTGCACAAAATGACCGTAGAGCGAAAAACCAAACCAACAATGTAGCTGCTGTCATTGCTAGCTAATACATTCAAATGCGCAAGCCTATTTAAATTATAGTTTTTTTTAAATTCATGCTTGAAAATATTGATAAACATATGTTAAAGAAACCATTTGACTAATCACTTTTGAGTTTGATTTCTATAAACATCGAACCAAATAATAAAATACTTATTAAATCAATGTAACACCATGCATCTACTTCTCGAACTATTACTAAATACAAAAAAATTTAAGTATTGTTTTTTTTCCCCCCTTCGTTCGGTTATCTAAAACATGCACGCCGTGTAAGTATGTATTACATTTCTGTTGTTCTGGCGTCGTGTTAAGGTCAAAGTGCCCGCCAATCGAAAACAGCTTTTATTTTATAATTTCGAAGTATTAATGCATATTTAATTATTGATTTATATGAAACACATTTACATACAACCCAATAGAAACATTTTCCCGTAATTTTTTATTTTCAGTTTATTCATTATTTTTAATTTCACACTTTTTACAATTCAAATTTGCTAAATAAAATCTTGCAATTAATATTAAAATTCCATCAGTCCTAAAACTAAAAAAAGAATATCGATGAGTTTACGTATATTAATGTGCAGAGAAAAAATAATTTCTGAGAATTTTATTTTAATTATTTCTCACTTTTATCTATGTTGCTTTTTATTCCATTTAATAGAGTAAAATATTTTTTCCAAAGATAGGAAACATCTGTTACTCATGCAAGAATGACGTGAAACAAAATAAAGCTCGAATGGACTTTTAAACTACAATTAGATTTAGTAATAGCAGCTTACGAGTACCATTCATGTTAAACTGTGTCTGCCATAGAAAAACAATTAAAGTACTAGAGAATTAAATCCCATTATTAAAAACCTTCAAGTTACGAAAATTATTAATTTTGAAATAATTAGAGCTCTGCCTCCTTATTCCGTTTTCCAAACGCAATGATTTTATGTTTAACCAAGAGCTTCATTAAATGATATTACCGTAAAAACAATACTATAAAAGTGCTAGCTAAAATTTTGTGTAAGAGAAAAACAGTCTTCAAAAATTAAAAAAAAAGACGGTTGGGCTGACGAAAGAGGGTCGAACTTCCATAATTTTTAAATGCAAACCTTTTTAGTTTCCATTATGATAAATTTATGAAATTTTTATTTTTTAACATAAATGCAGCATCAAGAACTGAAAACGTTTTGTAAATTTTATGCCCTGAGTATAAAAAAAGAATTTTATAGGTATAAAATATGTCAAAGGACATACGTGAATAGTCGGTGGATGTTAGTTAAATGGACTTATTTTTCTCGGATGGAAAAATAAACATTAGGATTACACAAAATAAATTCCGGTAATACACTGCCCGACTTTAAAAATGCAACACAATGAAAAAGTGGGTTGAATAAGATAGTTTACGAGCAGACAGGAAGTGTATGTAAATAAGTAATGTTATTTACAAGATAATTTTATACAGCGGTGAAATGTACAAGCTTATCAGTAGGAGAGTGATGTAAGCAGTAACCCTACAAATTTAATTAGAGTGCGTTTAGTATCCTAACGAATGTCAACCATTTTTCCCGCTTCGTCCGTCAATTGAAACTGGGGCAGAGCAAACAAACTACGTCCAATCACGTTTTAGATAAGCTCGATCTATGAGAGATGAGACATTGCTGACCAAGGAAGCAACTGAACGTGTTGAAAAGCTTGTCTGCTGCTGAATGTCATACACGGTTTCACATTGTCCTGATAAAAAATATCATTTTGCAGCTGCTGTATGCAAGCACAATCGGTTGTAGCACCACTACAACGTATCAATGTGCTCCCGATGCGTACCAGGAGGTAATCTGCTAGCGTATTTGATGGTACTCCTAAACAACTTGATGAGTTGTACAGTGTTCAACAGTGGTGGTAGGATTGACTCTCCCTCCGCGATTATCATTAGAAAAACAGAACCGACACTGGTCGCTGAACACCACATTGTACCATCCAGTCGTTCAAGTAGCTTGGTCTCGACAGCATTGCAACCTTTCATGTTGGTGAGTTGCCGTCAATAGCAACATTTGCAAAAAGTGGCTTGTGTGCAAAACGTTTTCAGCCAATCACCGCGAAACTGTTCTCCGAGATACTGGAGCATCCAAAATTCCCTGCACATTAGGTCGAATGACGAAATTATTTGGCTGTGGGGCCGCCAACCTTTCCCTTCGTATGCATCGAACCATACATTCTGATGTATGTCTAGGTGTACCTGGTCTTTAGCGAAGATTCACATTTCATTCATCGATCCAAATTCTATTCACAGTGGACACATCTACTTGCATTTCAGCAGCGATATGAGAATAAGACCAACCAGCCATTCGTAAACTTACAATATGACTTCTAGCAAAATCGTCCAATTGTCGAAACTTCCTTCGGTGTCGCTATTCAGGCATCTCTCTAATCTACACGTGTCTTCTGAAACGTAGAACTTCTGGATTCAGTAGGCGACAGAGTGTAGCGACCATTACTTTTCTTTTTATTATGCGTTATAGTCACGTGACCAACTTGAATTCGCAGTTGATCTGAATTGCTCCAAAATGTGCATATTTATGCGACAGAATTTCCGTGTTGTTGCATTTTCTATGCCGGGGATGTTTTAAAATTGTGTTGAATATTAAGAAATAGCAAACTACTCTGGAAAATTTCCCCTAAAGTCATTTTTAGAACGGTCTTGATCAGTTCTTTTAGTTTTTCTTCAACACTTCAGTGAATACAGTATTTCGAAAGAAACGTTTGCAGAAACACGAATTATTATTATTATTATTATTATTTTTTTGTAATATTAGCTTTAAAATCCATATTGCCATACAGAAAATACTTGATTTAATATTAAAGAAATTGTTTTCATAAATTGAGCATATAATTTTTAATGAATGAAATATTTTAAGTAAACATTTTCTCACAATTCAATGCAAAAACAGTTTGTTTTTTTTTTTTTCATTAAAGCTCAGATAAAAATTATAGAACATCTTTTCTTCCCTGCAATATTCTCTCACTTATTCTTTTTCAATATTCGCTCAGAAATACTCATACAGTATGATAATTGGCAAACGTGTATGTTCAGATTCCATTTCTTTTTATTATCTAGTATAATATTTCAGATAAAAGATAATGCAACCATTATATTTTCAATAATATTTTAAGTAGACTTCTTATAAAATTAAGATATCTACATTAACAACATAGAAGCTAGTAAAATTTAGGAATGAAGCTTAGGAATTATATACTAAAAACCTCAGTTTAAATATTAAAAATCATAATTTCTAATTAAGGCAAAATTAGCTAAAAATTTCGTTATGCACTTTTCATAGGAAAGTTGACTAAAAGTGAAAATAATGTCAATGGTACCGGCTAAAAAATACCACTAATACTTTAATATTCATTCAGCCCACAATGAAATAAAAATGTTTTATTTTAATAGTCTAAAAAGTGTTTAAATAAGAAATTAACTGGTCTATAAAAATTTTAAGGTAGCATTTTTAATGTTATACAACAGCACAAAAGAACAGAAGTAAAAGCAAAAAAAAAAATAATAATAATAATAATACAAGAGGAAAGCAGGAAAAGAAAATAGAGTATTGACATGAGTGCAATTACAATTAATAAGAGAAAGATAATGTTAACTAGTAATAAATGGAATAGTAATTGTTCGGAAGTATTCTCAATTTGCAATACATTTATTAACACTGAAGTAAATGTCAGCTTCCATCACATTGAATTTTTCTGCCAACATTAATTCATTAAAAGTACATGAACAGAAATTTTCCTTTCAGAAAAAGTCAAATCTTTGAAGTAATACTTATCTTGCATGCAAGTAAACAGTCAGAAGATTATCAATAGAATGTTTAAACAGGTTAAGTCAACATGAGCATGCATGTCGAATCAGGATTTGTAACTCCATAACACAAATCAGTTATTACAAATCTTTCAAGACATCAAAACAAAAAAAAAAGTCTCATATTTCTTTTCAACATATTGCTATATTATTAATAAATAGATAAACAGCAGAAATTAAAATTATAATTTCATTTTCTAATGTCTATGTTTGAGTTTGGATGAATTTTTGTCTAAAATTCTAATCATAAAATTTTAATATTTATAAATATAATAATTTAAGTTTCTTCAGGCTGTAATTTAATAAAAAAAAGAAGAAATATTAAACATTCAAACATTAGTCATGCAAAACATTAATACTAGAGCGATCAAAATATCACTTAAATTATATAGAAAATTACAACAGTAATTGATTCAAATGTAATTAAAATAACAATATTCAATTTAATACCCTAAAAATCAAGGAAACAGAAATTTGGTTTTTATTGTACACTATGTTAAGATTTAACATTTATGTTGCATGATAGCACAATTTTTAAAATAAAAATGAAAATATTTATTTCTCATCAAGTCAGCTATGATAGTAAAACTCATTTGAAAGATCTGACATCTATGTAGTTATTTCATCTTTTTTATATTACTGTGAGATAATAAATTCATAATTTATAAAATTACTTTTTAAATTATTATTATTGATAATACAAACACTTAAATACTTGCAAAATGGTCAGAAAAATCTCAAATACGTATGGGTAAATACCTGCCAACAAGCAGTTGAAATGCTTAACTAAAATGTTGTGCTATATTGTTACTAAATTAAAATTATCAATCCAGTCAAATAGAAAATTTTTACATACCACAGTACTAACAAACTGGGTAGTTGCAATTCATTTGGCATACAAAAAAATTAAATTAAGATCAACATACAATTCTTTTTCTGTCAGTTGCATAATGTGTGCAAGATATTAAAAATATTGGTAAATTAGTTGTAGACAAATTACACACTACTAACCGGTAACATTTCAAACAAAATACACAACTATACTTTATAGGTCTTGTATGAAAGAATAAAATTTATAATTGGAAGTATGTCATAATTTAAGTTATATGTCTTATACAATAATTAGGAAAGATTGAAGAAAACCAAAATATTACAAATTAATGGAAAATGCAACACAATTCAAAATAAATGTTCAGAGAAACAAAGAAATATCAATAAATTAACTATTAGAAACAGAAAATTTCAGAGCAAACATATACTGAAGTTTATTGGACCCAATAAATATGAAAATTTATATCACATTAAAAAAAAATTCAGGAGATTTAGGTTTTCTCAAAGAATTAACAACATGAATTTACATTAAATACAGTATGTTTTAGCTAACTAAAGTGGTTTTTAAAAAAAAACTTTTAAACTATACCAAATTTTTCTTCAAAATTTAAGTAAACAAAAAAAAAAAAGTCTACATTGAATAAATAAATTCTGGAGAAAAAATATTACTGGGCTTCATTTATATTAATAAATTGATTAAAATAATTTTCTGTGCGTTAATTTAAATGGCTGGTTTTTGCATATTTTATTATTTTATTCCTGCACTGTTGAAAAACTTTTCATATTTAAAATGGCCGCAACATAATTTATTCTGATTGAAACAACTTCAGAAACATTAAAAATTGTTAATTTTCACAAATTAACAATACTTTTGACTACATAAAAGCAAGCAGGAGTTAGCATAAAAACCAAACTGCTTTAGATAAATTTTATTCAAGATAAATAAAATTGATTTTAATTAAATCAAACTTAACAATATCAAAAGTATATGAAAGTAGAATTTAATCAACTAAACATTTGTTTAATCTGACAAATTTCTATTTATTCTAATACTAACCCCCCTCCCAAGTAATAATCAAAAACAATTGTCCTTAATTCATCAAAAATTACAAAAACAATTTTATATTTCATCATAAAATTCATTGTAGTGTATAAATAAAAATTTATAAAAAGTATTTCAAGAACATGATTATTCATGAAATCAAAATTATATCCAATAAATTGATAACCCTTTTCAGTTATCTTCATTCTGCGTTTTCAGCAAACGTCTAGCTCCACGGTTAGTTGGGCCTTTTGGTTTTGAAAATTTTTGCTTAAAAATATTTTGCTTTGGATGGATCTGATCTAATAAAAATTCCTCTGTAAGATCCTGTGCGTCATCTATTTCAATCTGCAAAGAAAAAAAGTTTTCATTTAAATTATAATTTTCTCAAGGATTTATGAAATATTTATTTTTAAATATTTCACAAAAATTGTTATAAAAATGTCTGTAGGTACAATGGGAAAAAAAATTTGGATATTCTTAGTTTTCATTAATCTTCACATAACTGGTATCGTTGGAAATGCTTGAAGGGAGCTAACTTAAGATGTAAAGCAGTTGATTAACAGAATTTAGCATAGTTAATTAATCACTAACTCGAAACATTTCCCTTACTGAATCCGAAAATTTTAGTATAATTTAGCATGTGAAAAAATTATATCCACCAATTTTTATGATAAAAATTTCACTTTTAAAAGTACAAAAGATTTGCATACAATCACTTCATTCATTAACATGACATTTATTGTAAAAAAAATCCCTTTTTTTAAAAAAATTATGTGGTGGCATAAGATAAATAAATCAAAAAAGAAATTCATTTGAAACCTTTCTAAATTCGAATTTTAATATATTTTCTCAACAGAATCGGTTTAAAATTATAATTTATATATTTACAAAAACATTTCACATTTGACTGAAATCAAATACTAGTTATATAAGCCATGCATATTAAATAATAAAAGTTCAATGAAATACAAATCTATCATTAAGAAAGCCTTTTTTTCCTTTCCTGTTTTAAAGCCATGTTTAGTCAAAACTATTGAAAAAAATTCTAAAAATGGTTCTTGGTTAATTTATCATTTGTTACATTTTTAAAACAACAATTGAATGTTAATACAAGATTCTTACATAAGTTAGCACAATGGGAATGAGTTTTTTCTTGCACTTGAAAAATATGATTCAAATGCATGCCGTAAATAAAACGAATCTTTCATACTGCATATTAGTTGCACACTATCCCATAGACAATTTATAAATTTGCATACAAAATTTAAACATATGAGCACACGCACATAAAAAAAAAACTATAGAAAAACAAACACACATGCATACACAAAAATGTAAAAGAACAGAAAGAAACTTTTTTAGAAAAGAGGGCATTCGATGACGATTACAGTAAAATGTATATACATCTTGCATCAATAGTCAGGTTACATAATGAGAGTTTTATAAATTTCATCTTATAAGACATGCAAATAAGTTTCCTTTAAATGTCTTCCCGGATGGCAATGTCCTCCAATTATTATCCATGGATGGGCTACTGGTCAATTCATGGATAATATTATGCACTAAACTTTTTTTTTTTTTGAAAATTTTTGGAATTACAACTTGAAATAATCCTTGCTTTATTTCAACACAACTTTAAACATCATAAAGCATTTTATTTTTATTGTAGCTGACATTACCAGATCATATTATGCTGAAATAAATATGCATATTATTGAGAAAAAGGATGAAAATATTAATTTATGAAAAAAATCAGTAATATACATATTATAAAAACTAAATTATATTACTTATAGCTGTGTAAAATAGATGAACAGTTTTAAAGATCATTTTAATGTTCTAAAATATACTTTAAAAATTTATTACTTTCTAATATGTAGTAGTACAACCAGTTTTATATTAAATCAAAGATCGGCACAGTTCTAATTTAAAAAAAAAAAAACATTCCAATAACTTTAGTACAGCAAATAACTGACTTTTTTTTAATTTAAAAATGTAATTTTTTTAAAATCATTTATTTATTAATACTTATTAAGTCAAATTATAATTCTTCGTTTCAGAAAAATACAGCACCAAATTATTTTAAAAATATAATAAAAAGTTTTAAAAGAAAGAAAATCTGATTAAATGAATGAAACATTTTTTTTAAAGTAATAAATTCCTTATTAATTTCCCACTTTCTGAGCTTGTATGAGTGACAAATGTTATGCATCTACTTTTGCCCAAACAAGATGCTTTTTTAATTTGAAAATGTGTCTCTCATTAAAAATTTTTTAAATGTCTAATATCTTATAAACTTTTCATAATTTCAACAAAAAAATTATAACTGAAGACTGGATAGCACTAGAAAACCAATTGAATACAATTAGTATACAATAATTCATTTTTTTAATAATGATATTTAAAATTTAATGTTCTTTGAAAATATTCTTAAAAATTTAATTTAAAGAAGTTTTTTTAATTTGGAAAAAAAAAAGTATCTTTCAACTGGTGCAAGATTGAAAAGAAAAAATTTATAAATATGGGAGAGATTGATTTTCAAATAGCAATTAAGTATGTTAATTGATTTTGTTAATCAACTGCATTGTAACATAAGTTTGATCCATTTCCAACAATACCACTTATATGAAGACCTAATGATAATCACTAAAGGGTGTCGCATTTTTTTTTTAGTGACTAAACACACATAATTGCCTGTATTCTCATAGATTTAATTATCAACATGAACTTATATATTTATATTTTTTTTCATTTACATCTATAGTCCGACCATAGATAGTATGGAATGGCAAACTTTCCATTTAACATAAAACCCGGATGAATCAATTACTTGTTAAGAGCACTAAGTGAGATATAAGTGGCACAAAGCAGCTTTGAAAGAAAAAGTATAGTAGTGCTGATTTTTTCATTGTGCATTTCTTTTAATATTGTGCAATATAAAATTAAAATTAATTAACATTAAAATCCTTCCTAAGGGACATTTTCTCACCAATGATACCACACTTTTTTAATCCTTCCGACTTGCCAGCTGGTCAATTTTTCACACTATCAGTGGTCAGACTACACATACTTACATGCCTAAGAGCACCGATTCATCTCAATAAGTATATCTACATTTATATATGTATCACATAGGTTTCTGTATTTGTATAGGGATACATGCATGTATATGCAGTTATGCAAAAGATTTCATCTACCACACCCAAAAGTAGAAGATAAATAGTTGTCAGCTATGATAGAACTAATAATTCATAATAAAATAAAAATTATTGAAAATAATTTAAGCCTTTTAATTAAACATGATAAGGTTTCATACTTAAAATATAATTCCCAGATAATATTTCTAAATTTCACTTCCAGGATATTCGTTTAATAATTATGAAGCCAATAAAAAAATAGTTGTCATATACTAAAATGTAAAAGAATCAATTAATAAAAATAAAATAAAATCCCCCAAAAAAGTCAATTAACGACCTTTGCCAGAATATTTTTGATTTCCTATAATTTTTTAATAAACAATTCTTCATACAATCAATCCTCACAATAGAATAGTTTTATTTATTGATATTAGTATCAAGCTAATAACTATAGAGAAATTTTATGCCAATTTTAATTAATTTTACAAAAAGCCTAAAAAAATTACCTTTTTTGCAAGCTCGATACCTATCCTATTTTCTATCACATTGAGAAGAGGAGCTTTACAACTTGAATACAACATTCTTTCTTTAACAGGGCAATCATAGCCAGGAACAGAATAAATAAAAACTGAAAAAGACCATTAATGAATCGTTAAAATATAATACAAATAACACAACTTCTTTCTGTATTTATAATTATTAACATTTTCCGATAATATTAGTATCCTCAAAATAACCTTAAATACTACTTCAAAAGGAAGGAAATTTATGTAAAATGAAACTAATGATATAACATGAAACATTATATATCTATAATATTAATAAATCTTAAAATTAAATAATAAAAATAAAATAAAAAGATTTTAGATTTATATAAAGCAATTTGACACTTAACTGAAATTGATAAATTTACTGAAAGATATGAAAGTTCTTAAAAAATTACGACAAAAACACTTTAAGAAGTCACATTATAATTACACTTCTGAAATTTATTTTTAAAAAATTAAATATTATAATAATAAAAAAAATTAATTATATAGTAACCTAATAAATATTTTATAATCATTATTCATTTTTAAAACAAATTTCTACAATCATCTAAATTTAGTGAAAACTTATAGCTTAGAGGGAAATGAAAAAATTATTACTTACCAACACTGTTAAACTGATCTCCTTCATACGAGTGAGGTAGACAAAACAAATGATATCTAGCATGATCAGATGGAACATTTTCAGCTAAAGAATTCACATCAATATTCATTCGAGTTTCTAAATTAATTTCTTCTTTGTCCATGTCAATACTCTAAAATATCATCAAGTAAGGTTGAGATGAAAGAAAAATAAGATGCAATAAAAATTATTTTAAACTTACAATGTAAACAAACAGATTTTTTTCCCCCAAAAAGCTTACTAGTTTCCGTAAGCCCTTTACTTTTATATGAATTTGCACTAGTCTTAAGATAAATTACTCTAAAAGAAGTTGAGAAAATTACATTATGGTATACTGAAATATAAATAAAAGTAAAATTGTATATTTTATTTTATATTAGGAATAATCAACTTGTTTGCAATAGTGATTAATTTTTCTACGTAAAATGTATACTTAACATTTTATGAAATTTCACTTCTTTAATATCTGCAAAATTTCACAATGCAACAGTACAAAAATATCAAGCAAGACAAAAATTATCATTTATTTAATTCAAAAGAAACAAAAGTTTGCTAAAGAGAAATCTGTTATTACAAATAACGACAAAGGCAAAAAGTAGAATTCTCAATAAATTTTTTAATAAAAATCAGATTTTGTCACATAATTTTAAAATGTGAAATTTTTTCTTTTATAAAAATACAATTAATGAAATGAGAACAAATATATAAGCTATGCTTTTCAAAACTATAAATACATATTCTATGCTAGCATATTTTTTTTTAAATTCTTACAACTATGCATCTTTTAAAATATACTTTTATAATTTTTATATTTTTAAAATTAATATTTTTTATAATTTTATTTTCTAAACAGCTACTCTTACACAAAAATATTGGCCTTTTTGGTATATTTTTTATGAAACCTTTTTCAAGAGAAAATATAGATATTGAACAGTATCTCTAGGAAGAACAACACTACCTATAACATTCATAGCCAAATTTTATATTACTGGATAAAAGGGTTACAGTTACTGCTTTGGCGCTAAATTATCACTCGCCAGCATGGCGAGAAATTCCCTTTTATAGGATGTTTGTCATTGTAACCTTTTGGTAGTAAATAGGGGACGGAGGGTTCGGATTACCGTTCCGAGTTCAAAATAAACATCAGCCGTCACTTTTGCTACATTTCCATGTTTTGGAAATAATATTTCTACTAACCTTAATTAAGCAGCCAATTAAAATTTAAAGCATATTTATGAATTAAGATGAGGAGGTTTAAGGGGTATTTCCCCTGTTGGTACTCCGTAATCGGTACGCCAGTTGCCAGGAAATAATTTCGCTTGTAAACTGGAATTACTTCGTACTAGAATTACGTCTCAGACCTTTATCTGTAATCCCTGGAACTCTGCATTGTTAGGTTTACAACCCCTAAGGGGAGATTAGGAGGAGTGGGGCGGGATAGACCCAACTTGGCGAGAAACGGTCAAACTGTAGCACGTAAACAGTACCTGTAACCGGGCACCTCACATGGTAATCTCCCCAAAATAAGATCTTTTCATAAATCAGTAGCTGTCATCTAAGAGAAGTTTTTCTGGATTAATTTTCTTAAAATTTTTACATATATGCTTGTAAAATTCAAACTCACCACCAGTAATATAAAATATTTATATCTTGCCAATAATGAATACAATATTTAAATGTTCACCAGAACATAGTAACAAAGTATAGTGATTCACAGCATATTTTCATAAAACAAAAAGCCTCTATTGAAATAAATGACTAATTAACAATCTTATTTAAACTTAAAAAAATATAATTTCTTAATGAAGACAAAAGTAATTACCAGCTTACCATTTGTAAATAATTAATACGGAAGTCTTTCAAGTCACAGAATGCATTAATGAGATCATCAGACACTGGAAACGATACACCTTGCATAGTTTGATGCTTGGCATCAATACCTCCTGCAGCCTAAAGTAGACATAATAAACAATTAAGCAAAACAGTAAGTGACCAAGTTCACTATTTTAGAGACATTTTGGTTGAAAAGAAATTATAGCTTCAATATTTCAAACTGTGAGGGAACTACTATTTGTTCAATAATTTAATGATGAATGATTAATAATACACTGAGCATGAACAAGAGGAAATAAGAATGTAACAAATTAATTGATGCAACAAATGAAAGTGTCTTTTATTATATTTAAGATTTTACTAATGTAGAGATATACAGAGCATCAAATCTAAAGTATTACATTGTTGCTTGAAGGATGAATTAAAGCATCTTAAGATATCAATGTCAGCATAGCACACAAAATCTTACATTTAAAAGCAAACCACATATGCTCCCTAAAAAAGACAACCAACAAATACATTGTTTTCTTCCCATAAACAAAAGCATAAAAATATTTATAACATTATAAACATATGTTATTATGAGAATAAATGCAAATAAAGAAAAGATTTAATTTTTTTAATGTGTATTTTATATGAATAAACTGCCAAGATATTATTTATAATGTTTAATGGTTAAATACATTATTGTCTCGATCAATTTTTTCCCAATTAGATTTTCTATTCGGAATTTAAAGAGTTCAAAAGTTCAAGCCAGTCAGCATAATTTAATATTTGCATATTTTGAGTTCCAACATTGATTTTGTCCAAGCATGAATAATCAAACAATTAAATAAGTTGATTCTTTTAAGGTGTTTCATTTTGGAGAAAAGTGCTCGGTATACGTCTTTAACAAATATAAAAATGTTCATTTACTTTATTTTCTCAGGCTTTTTTTCCTCCTACCTTTACATAAACAAAATACTTTAATGTCATTTTTTTTAATGCTTGCTATTGTTGCCTCTTGGGTTCACATAATACTAGAGAAGTGACAATGTTATTGTTCAGTGCAATTTCATTAATAGATTTGTAAATACAATTACTTGTTCTTGAATTCCAATATTTATTTAACTTAGATATGAATTAGATTAAACTACTACAATTTTCTGCCAAATACTTTTTATTTCCGCTCCAAAGGTGTTTGATTTGCCTATTTTACTCAATTAGAAAGAAGAAATCAGTTTCTTGTAGATTACAGTATTTTTTCGAACTTTATTTTCGATCACCCTGAATTATGGAGAGAGAAAAAATTAATACTCACTTCATCTTTTTTTATTTGTTGTAAAATTACTTCTGAAGAACTGAGTGGTTGGGGAGCTTTTTCACTCTCAACATGCTTTTTATAACCTTTCAAGCTCACATCTTCCTACAAAAAGATTAAATGAATAAAATATATACAACTAAATGAAATAAAAATATAATAAGTTTTGAGTAAGTAAACTTAATATTTTAAACAATAATTTTGTAAATTAAAAAATATTTTTAAAAACATATTTGAGAAATCTATATTTATTTATAACTCTGAAATTTGATAGCGATTACAAGATAGCTACAAAAACTGAAAAAAAAACAGGAAATTTTCACAAAATAATGAATCTACCTTCAATAGATAGACAGCAAAAATCATGAAAAACATTACTCATGGCATTCAGAAGGTAATACACATTGATAAGAGCTAAGTGAATGAAAAGTACTACATAAAAAGAGAATAAAAACCCATCTTTCTGAAAGTTTCATTAAGGCTGCTGTTAGCCACATTCATCCGATTACTGCTCTTCTTATTGTAATGGAATTCCAAAAAGATAGAAAACTGTTAAGATTTAACTTGGCGACATTAAGCTTCAGATATAAAGAAATGATAACGCGAAATGACTGATAGCATGAAGCATGGCTCAAAATTCTCTCGTCGGCATTTTCACAATTTTCAGATATTTCTTACGAATTTTCCCACTTTTTCCAGATTGATAAAATTCCATGATATTTTTCTGATATCTCCGATTTTCCGGTTTTGTCACTATTTTGAATTACTAAATTTAAACTTATGCAACATACAAATTGTTTTATTTGATTATTAATAAGTTGCATTGTTCCATGAAGAAATGTTGTACAAATTTGTTACCCGCTGTGTTCCAAACAGCTCATCCTTAATTTGGCCACCACCAAATTCTTTCTTAAGAGTAGCTTTTGTAGAAGCATATAACATTTTTTGTCTGACCTGGAATAAAATATTTACTAGTTATCATACAGTATATTAATAAAGTAATTGGTTACAAAAAATATTTATACAATTGATTTAGATATCGTAATTTCATGCCCATGTAACCTAAAAAAAGCTTCAAATATTGAGACACAGATTGCAGCTGCATACAATCTGCACACATTTTTTTTGTTTTTGTTTTTTAAGGAATTTTCTTAAAAATCAACTCTATAAAATCTCAACTTAAAAATGTTTTTGTACAATAAAAATTAATAACTTTCTGCAAGGGAAAAATAAACTATATTATACAACAATTGTAGACAATGAGAGTGAGTCAGAGTTTTAAAAACTTATGAAATCAATGCTTAATATACACTGGTGTGCTAGTGGATGAAAAATACCTGGAATGAACATATAGATAATTAAAAAACTCTCCACAAAGGCTAAATTAATTTTGATACTAATCAAGATTGCAAATTGTGGAAAAATATTGCTTTCCCCATAATTTCTTTTAAGATTCTACCATCTTAAATTTATAAAATTGTTTTATATAATTGTCACATCAAGAATACTTTTTAAAAATACGTTTTGTAAGTTTTTGCCTTTATGTTTAAAAAGATAGAATTTAATTGTCATAGAATAGGGGCAAATCTCCTATAGATAAGAGATGTTTTGTTTTTTCTGATCCAAAAATTTCATCTGTGTTATACACTGAAGTGACAAAAGTCATGGGATAGCAATATGCAAATTTTCAGATGGCAGTAGCATCGCGTAGAACAGGTATAAATGCGCAGTGCTTTCGCAGAGTTTTCATTTCTGTTCAAGTTATTCATGTGAAGAGGTTTTGACATGATGATGACCGCACGACGGGAATTAACAGACTTTGAACGCGGAATGTTAGTTGGAGCTAGACGCATGGGTCATGCCATTTCGGAAATCGTTAGGGAATTCAACATTCCCAGATCCACTGTGTCAAGAGTGTGCCGAGAGTATGAAATTTCAGGCATAACATCCCACCATGGACAGCGCAGTGGTCGACCGCCTGCACTTAACGACCGAGACCGGCGACGTCTGCAAAGAGTCGTAAATTCTAACAGACAAGCAACACTGCATCAAATAACCGCAGAAATCAATGTGGGACGTACAAGGGACTTGTCTGTTAGAACTGTGTGGAGAAATTTGGCTTTCTTGGGCTATTCCAGCAGAAGACCGACTCGAGTGCCTTTACTGACAGAAGGACATCGCTTGCAGCGACTCTCGTGGGCACGTGAGCATATCGGTTGGTCTCTAGATGAATGGAAAACCGTGGCCTGGTCCGATGAGTCACGATTTCACTTGGTAAGAGCTGATGGTAGGGTTCGAGTGTGGCGCAGACCCCGCGAAGCCATGGACCCAAACTGTCAGCAAGGCACTGTGCAAGCTGGTGGTGGGTCCGTAATGGTGTGGGCTGTTTTTTCATGTCATGGACTTGGTCCTCTGGTGCGACTGGACCGAACATTGACTGGAAATGCTTATGTTCAGCTACTTGGAGATCACTTGCAGCCATTCATGGACTTCATGTACCCAAACAACGATGGGATTTTTATGGATGACAATGCGCCATGTCACCGGGCCACAACTGTTCGCGATTGGTTTGAAGAACATTCTGGACAATTCCAACGAATGATCTGCCCACCTAGATCGCCCGACATGAATCCCATCGAGCATTTATGGGACATCATCGAGAGGTCTGTTCGTGCCCAAAATCCTGCACCATCAACGCTTTCACAATTATGGACGTCTATCGAGACAGCATGGCTCAATATTCCTGCAGAAGACTTCCAACGACTTGTTGAGTACATGCCACGTCGAGTTGCTGCACTTCGCCGGGCGAAAGGAGGGCCGACACGATATTAAGAGGTATCCCATGACTTTTGTCACTTCAGTGTATGTTGCTGTGGATTATAGTCAGAAATTTAGTCATTAAAAGCTAATTAAAGACTTTTCATATGAAAATTTCACTGCCTAATTGTTTCACTTTAAAATTCACAAAAAATTTCCCTTTAAACCCGAATAGTAAAAAAGAATAAAGAAAAATATGCTAAACACACTTTTAATAATTAATAACTATTTAGCATGACTTAAAATATTGTGGAAATTTGTTATATACGATCATTAGCAATAAACAAAGAATAAGCACTCAAGTGAATGGTAAACATTTTAAAAAAAAATATTAAAACAAAATTTTAAAAAATATACTGAATAAGTAATAATTACTGCTGAGACATCAGGAGACCAACTGATAAACAACCATTCATAACCAGCTTCATTTTGACAGTCTAATCGATAAAATACATAACAAGGTTGCTGATGCTCCAATAGAGGCAAAACCAATTTGTCATAATTTACACTGAAGTCAAGGAATTATTTAATTTACCAACAAAATCTACATTTAAGACAATTTTTTTAACAAGTTTAAAAAAACACAAGGAACATAAAAAGCTAAGAGCATTTAAAAGAAATACCGATACCAATATGTTAAAAATAGCAAGTTAAAACTTGCAAGAAATTATATTCGGTAAAATTGTTAAGTATGATAAAATCGAAATTACTTTTTGTGCCAACCCAATATAAGCATTATCAAAAATTATCTCTGAACTCAAAAATGTTAATATAATACAAGGCCACACAGAAGAAAACAATTTGAGAACTATTTACAGTAAATAAAACATTAAAAATTCATTACAAGAAAATAATTAGAAATACTTAAAATTTTATACAAATGAATAATCAGATTAATTATGTTAAACATTTAAAACTAAACTATATTAAGATTGATTATCTGCTAATTATTTACATACAGCCATAAAAGTCAAAATATAGACCCTCAAAAATGGCATTTTTTATGTAATTAGTAAATTTAATGTAACATAATTATGCAGTTATAAAAATGGCACTTTTTTTATGTATATAAAGCTATATTTTTAAATTGAAATACAAATTGAATTTGTAAAAAAACACTACAAACAAGAAAAATTTAATGAAAATCACAAAATACAGTGCAGATACACTTAAAAGAAAATGAAAAACTATACAATTAAATATAATTTAATATTGTGTAACTTGGCCTTATTAATAAGTTACAGTTTGCAATCTTCTAGGCATTGAAGTAATAAGATTTTGTGTAGCATATGGTGTAATTTCAGACAATGATTTGCAACAATGCATTTTTTAAAGGAATGTTTGTCTCAGACACTGTATTTTCTAACTTTTCTGTCAAGTTAATACCATATGCGCAATAGGATGCAAATCTGGCAAATGAGGAGATGTATTAAGTTGTGCTGATATTTTGTAAAGGAACCCTACTTTCACAATCTTCTGCATGTATTTAGAATTGTTGTCCTACTGAAAGACCCACTAGCTTCCAAGGCTATAAATTGCCAATGTGTTTGCACATTATCTTCAAGTATTTGAAATGATCCATTGTACCTTCAATGAAGGGTAATTTTCCCAACACTAGCAACAGACATTGAACCCCAAACAAAGACTCCTCCTTCATTATGTTGGAACATTTGAGTTACAATTCTTCGTTTTACAGGGCTAAATTTTAACTAGTCCTTCACATCCGAAAACATATTTACTCTCATCAACAAAAAAGGCAGATCAATGTAAAAAGTAGATTTTCCCCCAAATCAAATTCCTAGTGGAAATATTCATCAAGCAAGTTCAGCCTCTTTTCTTTGATTTTCTCTGGATACAAGTCTTTCTTTTAGCAGAACTCTGCAAATGAAATCCTTCAGATTGGAAGATTCTTCAAACTGTTTCCATTTCCACATTTACACTTTCTACTTGTCGCCACAAAATATTCAAATTCAGAAGCAGACAATTTTGGATTTAACTTCACTTTCCTCATCACTGCAGCAAATCGACCATTTAAAATTCTTGGCAGTCAGGTAATAGTTTCTTAAAAATATACCCAGTAGTTTTGCAACAATTTGGACAGCGGACCGACTTTTTCCGGCATTTTTTGCAATATCAGTTCAAGATTTTTCTCATTAATTTAGCTATCAAATTCCAAATGTCAATATTAATTTCCTGTCTAGGAGATATTTTAACTGGTATAATAACAAAAATTGCTTAATACATATTCAAGATCTTCTTCACAATAATGGCCTGGCATGCAATGTTTTTACGTTCTTGTTTAAATTAAAGTAAAATAGTGAGACATTTTACAAAAGCACCTTCAGTATGTAGATTTTTTTTTTTTTTTTATGAGGTCAAATTTCCAGTTTTTTGCATATTCTGTAGAAGAAATTTGCCTTTTATCACTTACTTTTATAAAATAATGTTTAACTTGTAAATTTAATAGGTTTATGTTCATTTTTGTGCTTATATTACTATAATAAAAAAAAGGATATCTTGCTCCCATGTTCCTATACTTTCACAGCTTTTTTCCAGAACTAGCTCCTCTAAAAAAAAAAAATAATAATTTTACACATAAATATGAAAAACAGTTTTTATATATAATGTATATAACACTGAAAAAAGTTAGAAATTAAGAAAGGTACAACATCATAAACTATCAATTAGCTACCAGCTACAATATAAGCATTCAACTACCAAATTGCAACAGACAATAAAAAATGATTTAACAGTTATGTAAAACTACCTAAATGCTAAAACAGCTTTAAAAATTCTAAAGAGTGGAGAATCCTAAATCATTAGTACATTAGCAGTTGTAACCTCTGCTCAAGACAATATATTCCAAACACAAACCAGAAAGATAAATTTTACCTGGTTTTGTGAATGAAAAGTTAAGTCAGAAGTACAATCCTAATCATTTTAGCTTTTTCGTTCACATTCTGATACATCAGATGAATATCTAAACAGTGTCAAAATTCATGTTATGGTGCATTGCTAATAAAATTTATGCAAGATACTTATGCCAAGTTATTGAGGATACAGAACAGCACTTTCTATGCAAATTCAGCATTTTAGATACAATTTGAACAACAAAAAAAATATTTAGATTCTTTCATCATTTCAAAGTTGATCATATTTTTAAAACATATGAATATGTTTAAAATATTAGTACCAATGACAAAAGTAACTTCTGCAATATATAAGAGAAAAACAAAACATTAAGCATTTAAAAGTATTGTATTGTCACTCTCAAGCAACTCAATTTATTCTATTGATTTAGATGCAAATACTGATTTAGGCCTTTTAGAATTACTCAAGTAAAAACAAAAGATATATAGAATAACTTTTTTTATGAATTAATAACAGGGTATACCATTTTTGGAGAAATTTCATATAAATATTAGATTGTTTATAGACATGAACAGACAAATTATATTAATATTGTGTAATACACTTAACATCTTTCTTTACAAATTTTCCTGAATTCAAATTTTAATTGACAAAGTGAATCAATAATGGAACAATTTTTAAATGAGCATTCAAATTCTAATAAAAAACAAGAGCTCTTAGTATGGATATCATAAGCTGTTTAATAAATAGTAATATCGTCAAAAAGTTTAATAAATCAAGAGAGGGGAGAATATTGTGGAACAAAAATTATACTACTTCAACCTAAACTTTTGAACTTTTTGTCTTTACCATACAAATTTTATATATATTTATCTTCTAATCATAGGAGATTTTAAAAAATTACTACATTTAATAGTATTGATGATTTGGATGAAAAATGTACAAAAACACTTGTTGCTTGTCTATAAAATTTAAATATGAGAAATATAGAATAATGATACAATTAAATTTTAAAAAGTTTCGTAAATCTGATAAATGGAGTCTACTGTTGTTCTTAAGTAACTATTTCCTTTTTTTTTTTTTTTTTTTTTTTTTTTTTACTTGTCACAGAGATATAGTTACCAATAGTAAAAATTTTAAAATTAAGGCACCACTTATAATAACCTTAGTTTATTTTAAATATTATAGAAAAACATTATAAAAACCTAGTTTTTGTATGTTTTTATTTTAAATTTAACAGAAAATGTTTTTCATTAATAGGTAAAAAAAACTTTTATAGATGTACAACTGAAGTTAACCCGGTCAAGAAACAATTTTATGTTACACCACTATTCTGTACCAGTTTTTTCCTACTATAAAAAAAAATTCCAAGCATATAAGAAATAAATAAAAATTTAAATACATTAATATATTTGAAGTATATTTCATTTAAAAGCAAACCATTAAAAGAGATACTAAAATACCCAACATATAATTCAAATTAAACAACATTTTAAATTCAATTATGAATGAATACAAATTATATATAAGAATATAATTTAATAAGTATAAATTAGAAAGCATTTTTAAAAAAGGAACTTTACAATAAGAAAAAATATATATATAAAAAAAATTACATTTTGTATATTTTATTTGATTTAAGTTAACCCCCCACCCCTAAGTATATCACTTAAAAACAATAATTAGCAAAAACTAATTAACAAAAATGTAATTTGCATATTCTTCTAATTTAATAATCCTAAAAAAGTATTAAAATAACCAATTTTTTTTTAAAAACCATTTTTGGAAAAAATTAAAAGGCCAAAAAGAATACACGATTTTTTTTTACACGACAGCTTGTACTTTATATTTTATTTGTTTAGTATTACACTGTAGTAGGATCAAAAAATGTGAAGATATAACTAAAAATTATTTTTCAATCTGAATTGGCTGATAAATGTTCTAGCAACATAAAATAATTTCCTGAATAAACTTTCATCTTCCCCCTAAAAAAATACAATTCCGCTTTTTTCCCTTGCATGTCTTCTACTGTATTCTTTTTTTCACAAATTTAGATTCATCCATCAATAACCTTTCCAACTTGGATTGCAACAAATTTTAGCTCATGTAATATTTTATAGATGAGGTGCCTTTAATCTGTCAATATATATATTTACACAACTTATTTGACAGGACCAATTTTAACACATTTAACTATTTTATAGTTGAAAAGTAGATTATCTCTAATTCTCATTTGTGCCAAAAATATTAAAATTTTTAATTAACAAAATGAACCAACAAAAAATTTTTTGAATGAGCTTTAATTAAAAGAGAACTAACAACTTTTTCCCTCTCAATTTTTACTTTTTAAATTTCAGAGACTAATTTTCTACTAAGGAACTATACTAAAAATTAAAAATTTAAAAAGAAAAAAAATTTAATACACTATTTAAAATTAAACTTGTTTTTAATAAAATATTTAAAACTAGAGTAAAAATAAAAAAGAATAAAAATTTTTAAAAATACAACCTGAAAGAAATCACTACTGTAAGGCTAAATAAAACAAATGACAAAATAATTTTCTTTAGAATTTTCAAATAATGAAACATTTCACAAGAGCAGGTTAATGTAACGATATATTTGTATTTAATATATACATATATACATTTTAAAAATAAAACTATTAATTGATAAAATGATGATAGTAGCTGTCATTTTGTTTACATGCATGACCATCTTACTTGGGGAAAAAACCCCGCTTATAACATATTACGAAAAGTTAAAACGGCACTTATTAAAGATCAAAAAGCCATAAAACAAATATAAAAAAAAATTTCTGAAAAAATTGTAGACTTCTTTAAAAAATAAACCATTATCTCATTTGAAATATATTTTGTAATTGAAATAAATATTATTCATAATTGAAAATATAACATATTATTAATGGTTAAAAATAAAAGTTTTAGGTTCCTTGAGTAGGGTAAATATCCTATACAGGTCTTACCTTTATTTGGCTTTAATAAAAAAAGTTCAAAGAAAATTTTATTGACTTCAAATTGATAATTGATATGCTATCATGAAAATAACATGAAATACTCAAATTTCTATTATTTAAAGGGGAAAAAAAGCAATTTTATATATTTACAGCCATAAAAAGATTTGTTCTACCTAGAAACATAAAAAATGTGTTATGTAATACTCTGAACAATGGGACTATTTTATTTTTTAATTTATGGTTTTAAAAGATTTAAACAAATGTATAAAGTCAATTTAAAATTTTAATTTCAAAGTGCTCATTATAATTCATTACGCAGATGTCTTAATAAAAAAATTATTACACAATAATTTTGATTGGTTCATACACCGGATTATTGATTACCTTTATTATAAAATAATACGAAAGGAGATTATGCATAACACACATACACTAGGACTTAGAATTAATTTTAAGGAATTTACAATAGATGGGCGTAACTTATGCTATTCATATCGCACACTTTTGTATCAATATTCATCACTCTAGCTTTACTTTTGTATTATGTGTCCTTTTACCGAAGTGTAAATATTTTTCCTCAGCTTCACAGATATTATATTACAAGCCAACGAAATGCCATTTGTGGTAAGTTTTACTTTTCCTGTATAATTCAAAGAAAAGTCCTGCTGAAAATCATCCAAGTGCTTTTTGAAACTAACGATGAACATACTCCCTTGATAAAAAGAAGTTGAGTATTGATTCGACGTTAAGAAGTGGCGATTTCGGTACAGTTGACAAAGAATCCCCTGGTCAACTGAAAATGTTCGAAGATGACGAATTGGAAGCATTACTTGACTAAGATTTATATCAAATGCAAGATGAACTTGCTAAATCATTGAATATTGATCTAACAGTTTCCAAATGTTTAAATGTACCAGATATGATTCAAAAGCAAGGAAATTGGGTGCCATACGAATTTAAGCCAAGAAAGGTTTGCCGATTTTTCACGTGTGAAAAATTGCTTCAACATCCAAAAAGAAAGGGCCTTTTTTTGCATTGTATTGTCACTGGCAATGAAAAAATGATATACTACGATAATCCTAAATGTAGAAAATTGTAGGGTTTGTCTAGTCATGAATCAATAATGACGGCAAGATCAAATATTCATGGCTCGAAACACATGTTTTGTATGTGATGGGACCAGCTGGTTTTGTGTACTATGAGTACTTCAACAACAAAAAAAAATCAGTGGTGAATGCTACCAAACATAATTGATATGTTTGAAACCATGGAAATTAAAGATGGCTGCAACTCAAAGCAAAGCCACGATAAAATAATTTTTCAACATGACAACGTTCGGACATGTTGTTTGTAGCCAAAAACTTAGAAAAGCTGAAATGGAATGTTTTACCACTCTGCCATATTCACCAGATATCGTTGCATCGGATTACTACTTGTTTAGATCTCTGGAAAGAGACCTGGTTAAGCAGTGCTTCCAATTTCATGAAGATATGAAAAATTGGATCGATTGATTGATCGAGTTGTTCTTTTGACACAGAATCCGTATGCTGCCAGAAAAGATAGGAAAAAGTAGTGACTAGCAGTGGAGAAAATATCAAAAATTTTCTAATGTTGTTGGAACAAATGGATAACGAAATAATTAAAAACAAGAAAATTTAATTTAAGAATCAATATTATGAATGTAGAAGAGTTAGCAAATTATGAGGAGAAATCATAAAATTTACTATTAAACACTGATTGCTGAATAATATCTAAACAATATTATATAAACAATTAAGAATTACATCTACTCGAAAATATGGATTGAGATGATTACTTTTACAAAAAGCAACTTCAAATAGATGTTAAACATAAAATTTTCCCCAGATTTATTTCCTTATTTTATTACATACAATTGTAATAAAATACAGTTTATAAATTGTTTTATAAGCAAAATAGAAACCTTATTAATGAAAACTTTAAACCAGAAATACAACAGAGAAAGTAATAAACACGAGTTCTCAATACAGACTAATTAATTAAATAAAGTGTATTTAAAGAATAACCTATTTTTAATTAAGTCTCTGGATGATTAATTTGAAAAAAAATATCTTAAAAGAGAAAATTTGAAGAATTTTGAAAATTGATTAATTTACTTTGCATACAAAATAAAGCAAAGCAGACTAATTAGAAATATTTAAAGAAAGATGAGATGTAAAATCTAATCAGTTAATGACATATGAAGTTTTTTTTTTTTATTCAAGCAATCGACAAATCTTACCTTTATAAGATTAACATTTCTATCAATATTAAAACACATAGGCATTTTTAAAATTTAATTGAATATACTTAATTGAATTGAACAGCTGTTTACATATACAGAAAAACCATACCATCTTTAATAGCAACTTTGAAAGCCCGAATTTTGCCATCCTTGCATTTGCTGAAGAAATCTTTTAATTCAGCACTACCTGAAAGTGTATTGAAAATTTTATTAATTCAATAGTAATTTCGAAAACTATACAAAATTAAAGAATCTTCAAAGAATTTATTTTAAAGTATAAAAATAATTTTTTTTTTAACTAATGTAATAAAAAGTAATAGGTACATTCAATTGTTTTAAAATGAAATATTGAATATTTCAGCGTGAATCATTTAATCTATTCGTGTAATAACTGAAATAAAAAAATTACATATGAAGAGAAATTTTACTACATACTTGTAGCTACATTCCAGTTTACATGTCTAATATAATATCCATAATATTGTAATTATTCCTTTCTATATCAGCTCATAATTTTTATAAAATGATTAAAGCGCTTGTTATAAACCTCTTTAAATACATAAAAGACAAAATCCATCATTTAAATGTTTAGTATTAAAAAAAAAAATTTAAAGTTCCATGCACATTGTTTAAAACTGAAGAATAGTTCTCAGTAATCAGCATTTTTTTTTTATATGAAACAAATCTAAAATTTTTATTTCTTTAAAAAAGAAATAAAAATTTAATATGAACTATTAAAAAAGTATTGTGAATAGTATTCATAAATTAGTTTACATAACAATCACAAATGAACTATAGTCAGAAATATATACAACGTTCACTAGTCAACTTCAAATCCATAAAAATTTATTTAATTTTATAAAATACATATTTATATCATTAAGAATTAATCTGATGTAGATAGCATTTTACAGCTGAAATTACTATTGTAAATTGCCTTTTAAAACAGAATTCATTAAAAGAACTTATTTTATTTCTCTTAGAATGTTTTTATAACAATATGTTTTTATTCTTTGCTTTTAATTTTAATTAAATGATTATGTAACAGGAGGTACAAGGAAGGATATTACTCCACAGGCACTCCATATAAGACCTTTGCCAGCTTTAAAATGCTCACTATATTAAAAATTGATATTTGCTCATTATAAATGAATCCAACTGTAACTTTACCTGGTGAAATTTTAAAATGCCTAACTAAAAACTTAACTTTATATTGGCATTCTTTGCTGAACAAACATTTTCTGTCCATTAATACAAGTTTTAAACATTTAAAAGCTCATTTTTTATTCAGAAAATTTCTTAAGAAACATTGTAATATTGAATTTACATAATTAAATGTTCAACTAGCGCTATATTTTTCACTTGACCTGCCCAAAATTTTTATATCCCAACATATATGAAAATATAGATACAAGGCAAGTTTAATTTGACAAAACTAGGACTGGAGCTATATAACCTTTACCACTTTTTATATTATAAGTATCTAAGAAACTAGCCCAAATATAGTGAAATACCATTTTTTTTTTTTTTATCACTTTGAGGTTTATTAGATTGAATTAGAAGAAAAATAACAATATAAACATCTAACTGCAATTTACAAGAACTGGAACAAATAAACAAGCACCATAATTTCCTGCCTATAATCCACAGTCATATATAACCCATGGTGTAATTTTCAGCTAAAAATGAGTAAGACCTTGTATAATCCACAGCAATTTATAATCTATGAATGATTCATACCTATTTTTTGATATATCATACTAATCATGTTCATTTTTTTTTTATAGACAGCATAAAATTAACAAAACACTTCTCAATATTAGAGGGGTTTGATATCACAATATATATAAAAAATTTATCAATTTATTATTATAGAAAGCAGAAAGAAGATATGCATTTAAGAACTGGTGAAAAACTATTTTCCCCAATGATTTTTAATCTTCATATTTATTAGATATGAAAATTTTATCAGTGTCAGTTATTAAGCATTCTATAAAATGCTTATATGCAACCTCATTCCAAATTTTTTTCATCTACTATGCATCCAACCTATATAAGATGTGCATCACGTTTTTCCCGATTTTGTAAAAGTAAATCCCTACCATTATCCAAAACTAATAGTGGGGTTTTTTTTTTTTGTCAAAGTTTTATAAATTTTTGTGGACAAAAAAACAAAAACTTTAGGAAATTTCAGTGACAAAGAGGAACACATTGTATGCAATGATCTATAATCTGCATGTATGCAATGATCTATAATCTGCATTCTGAAAATATAAGTTTCTTTAAAACTATAATCTACAGATAATCTGCTTTTTTACTATATAATCTACTATAGTACTTTTAAGCTCACAATTACAATACAAAATTTAATTATTAATAATAATGTTTTAAGTACTTTATGGGATAAGCAATAACTTTAAAAAGCAAAGTGCATTTTATGTTATTATTAGTTTCTGTTCAAAAGTTAAATACTCAAATTTAATGTATATTCCATTTTATCACAATTTATCGAAATGAGACAAAATTTCATAAAAACTACAGACATTCCATAAAAGTTATTCAGCAATGTATTGAAAAGAAAATGTACAGAATCTATTTAATACAGTATGTAAAAATATATCTTAAAATAAAAACTATTCTTAATTCATAAATGATTTTTAATAATTGATCAAAGTGGTAAAGATTATATAAGTATTCAAGAAAAAAATTAATTTGTAATCTTAAAAGTTTCAATAAGGGCAATGTATAGAAGTAACAAAGACATATTGAATAATAACATAGCAGTTTTGTTTATGGTGGCAAAATTTTATTAACTGCTCCATTTGACAATTTTTAAAGAAGTTTAAATTTTTATCTCGATTCCAAAAAAAAGTCTTAAAGAAATTTTTAAAATATTCATGGATATTAAAATCAATAAGGATGCATATTATAAGCAAGTACTTGTTTTGAGTTTACGTATACTTAATAAAATAAGTTTATACATTGTTTTCTTTCAATATTTCTGTAATTACATTTTCGAGGAACAATCGTTTACAAAACATGTTTTTATATCTCTAGTAGTTTGCTGATCTATGAAATTGAGACATCAAAATGTGTAACCAAGTTGGAAAAAAAGTTTTTATCAAAATATATAATCTTTTTTTACTACATCTATTCCTAAATATCCATGTTTTAAAAATATAAAGAAAAATTGTAAGATCAATAAATAATTTGGTTTACTGTGTTTATCTATATCTTCAGATCGAATCAATTATTTAATGAAACCCACTTTCATCAAAACATTATAAAGTCACTAAAAATAAAAATATATATATGCCAGAATTTTTAATTCCATTTAATTCCTGAAGCACAACAAAAAATATTAAAGCAATCTAAACAACAATTTATGGAACACTTGGGGAAATTAGGCAAAGCCCCAGATTCTACAGAACATAATTTGAAAATCACTGATATATAATCATTTTAATGAAAATAAATTCTTAAGCAAAAATTATAATAATGACACACACATTTTCTCATATTTAACTCTTTGTGCAAAATATTAAAACATCTAACAGTTTATAGAACTAGACGGCAGATAAGTGGAATATACAGTATAAAATAGAACTCAAATAACTTCTAATTGACAGATTATGAAAAAAATTATATTATTTAAAATTAAATCCAATCATTTACATTCCATTAAAATTTGCCAAGAACAGTTAGAGTTAAGATATTATACTGTTAAATATATATTTTTTTTTATACAGAATATGGAAAAGTACTCAGCTTGATTAACAGTCACATGGGTAGGACTTCAAGTGTGGTGCAAGGTTCTATCTTAATAACATGGAAAAATAGTTAAGATTTTAAAAATACAAATCCAGAGAAGCAACAATTATTCTAAAATAACCAAGAAAAATTAATTTTATAAATAACCATTATTTAAAATTTCTTTAATATATCAAAAGTCAATTATAAATCTGATAGTTTACTGAAATAAAATCTTCTATTATTTTCAACAAAAATTTTTTTAGGCAATATTTCATATTTATTTAATCGCAATTCACAGCACAACACTGAAGGGAAAAAAAATCTTTATAACCAAATTTAAATCCAGTATAATTAAAAAACAACAACGCAAGTTTAGAAATTCTATTTATAATGTTATTACCTATATATAATAATGTTACTTCTATTTATAATGTTACATACTCTCCCTCTCACCAGAAAAGTATATTTTGTATTTTTAACTTCAAGTTTTTTTTTCTAAGTTTATAATTTTAATAAATTGAATTTATTACACCAATAAAAATTTTTTCATTATAAAATTGTAAGTAATTAACGAGTATTAAGAAATTTATTAATTTTTAAATATGTGCTTATAAAATAAGCGAGTTCTGTAACAGACTCACTAAAGTAAAATTCAATCTGGAAGTGTACTATTAGGTATAAAGAGCAAATACGAAATTTTCAATACAAACAAATAAAAGCCAATTAACCACACAAAAAAATTAATAATCATATGAAAATTCCTGAGAATAAAAAATCTTTAAAATTTCAATTTTTATTTATCTCGCTAAACCGGCTCTTTTATCGGCGTCATTAAACCCAATTCGAAACTGTCGTATGGAGCAAATAATGTTTTTAAAAATAAAATGTGTTTCAATATAGAAAAAACTACTTAACTATAAAAACTCTCATGGCATAATTTTTTTCAGAAATTCGTAAATAACAAATCTAAAAGCCATATTAAAAGCCCGCAAGACATCTTTTCAAAAACGAAAGTACTAAAGGAACCTAGATAAACACTGAAGTATAAAGGTAAGATGGGAGCATTTTGTGGAAGTAAATAAACTTAAATATATCAAATTGGAGCAATATAATAGGTAAGAAAACTGTTAAATGATGGTAAGATTAACCTTGTATTCCTGTTTGATGAGACATTGCCGCCTCACTATGCTGAACCTCAGAATAAATAGTGAGCGACAAAATCAAAACGGATACCACCTCTACTTGCGAAATGTTGCCAAATTGCATTATATATTTCAAGAAATACACGCCGACAAGTCGGTAATGTAAGTCGATAATTTTGACATATCTATAACAAACATAACAAAATATCTCTTATAAATATAACATAATATTTCTTATGAAATATATTTTGGTATAACATCTCTTCTAAAATATGATCAAAACTAAAGTTTTTTATCCCCGAAATGTTCATGTCAAACAAGAATAGATATAGTAGAATCGTTATTGTAAATACTTACTTTCGTCCCATTCCTACTACTAAGTTGAATAAAGAGGTCGAATGCCTGAACTTGATGCGTTCATCTTCTCAATGGTATGTGATGGAAGTAGGAAAGAAAAGTGACGATGAATATATAATAGTAATCCTAGGAATTGGGAAAAGAAAAAGAATATAAAGCATTGGTGATGAAAATGTAACATGAAATTTATGATCAGTGAAGAGCGCAGACCGATGGAGCAAAAAGCAGAAAAATATAATTCAAACAACAAGGGAGCGTAAATAAAAGAATAAAATCAACTGCAATGACCGAAGAACTCAAAAGAGAGTTAAGGCCAGTAGGGAGGGAAAAAACAAAAACATATTGGAGGGGATGAAATAAATTATAACGATCAAAAGGTTCATTTAGGAGCCAAGGTCAAGGGGGAGGAAAAGTACGTTGGAGAAAATCGAATTGTTATTGTCAGTTTGTTTATGTAATAAATCTTACAGAGTTGCGTTACTTATGCGTTGAAGTAAAAAGCGATGGGGAAGAAATGAACCATTGGAATAAAAATTGGAAATGAATGCGAATTAATATTAAAAAAATCGTCTCATTCCTTTGAATTTGTTTTTTAATCAACCACACCTCCGTGTTGAATTGCGGTTTTTAAATTTTGTTATGTTATTTTTCTTTCGCTAAAACAAGGAGGGGCGGTTCATGACAAAAACTAATTTGGCGAATAGTTTTTTTTTTAATTTTTGTATTTCTGTTCAATTATTATGGTGACAAAATTAGCGTGATTAACTCTGTAAAATGGATGTTCGTTTTATACCTGGCTAGTTGTTAATATTTTTTTAGCATTAATGTGATATCAATTCCTAAATTTTAGACAAACATTTTGTCGTCTATTCAACCATTTTTAATGACTCAGTTTTACTTAACTTTTAGATTTATGCTCGCTATTTGGATGATTTGTCATTTTTATAGAAAAAAAATTAACATCAGAATGATAAAAACATGCAAACATTATAATCGCAGTCAGAATTTCATCAATTTCATTGAAGAAATAAGAATTTCTAAACTGACAGAAATTCCTAATTAAAGAAAAAAGGTTTATCAATAACAAAAAATGTTTAACTACTATTAAAAAAATTCTTTATTATTTATTCCTAAAAAGTTTTAATCATATAACATATTCTTGACATGTATATTTCTTGATATACAGCTTGTGGCATTGATACAAAATACATCTTAATAAATAAAAACAACAAAAGGTCAGGAAAATATCAGTATTCTGTATTTAAAATTGTATTCTGTAAAATTCTGTATTTAACATATATTTCAATAGTTTTATCGAAATTGAGGAACTAAACTTTAAATGTAGTAAAATAATAATAATAATTTATGATTTTACATATTTTTATGAAATTTATGTGCCACCAAAAATGTAATGGTATATACCACCAAAAAGGTATTTCGCCAAGTTGATAGTTTAATTTCGAAAAACACTTGGATATTAATATTGAATCCCGTTAATAGTAGGCCACTTCACTACTCCATTTGCAAGCAATGTATCTATGACATAAGGGATTAGTTGGTGAATTCATTATTGGAGGGGTTGATATAGAATATTATTGCCATCATTTACTTTAGAAAAAGTAAGAAATTGTACAGACATTTTCCCGCAGAAAGTCATTATTGATTTAATCTATTCAAGACATTGTATTGATATAACATAGTATTATGTTTTCAAGGCATAGAGCATAGTATTATGTTTCAAGACATAATATTATGATTCCGAGTTTTAGGGATAAAATGTAATAAAAACTGTTCACGTATAAATAATTGAAATTTGTTCAAGGATTTTAATATATATATATATTTAAAAAAATTTTAGACACACACAATGGAGAAGCAGGTTATTTTATTTCCTGCCAAAATTCAATCAATAAATATTGTTTAGTTTTTTTGTTTTTCAAAAGAAAATTTGTCGATTTTGATGGTGAAAAAATTATTTTGTTTTATTTGAAACTCTAAGTGCATTAAGTAAAACTCTAACATATTATGTGAAACTTTTATAATTTTTAGCTAAACACATTTTTTTTTCTTTTGGACGGGAGAGTTATCTGTCTGTCTGTAGTTAAAACTAATTGGCACAAATCAAGAAATTCTTCCACAATATAAAAATTATCTTTCTGTAAAGCACAAATATTCTTAACTGCGCATTATCTGTGATGTCACAGCTTTCATCCATAATTAATGAAGAGTATTTGCAATATTGCAGTCCAGAAACAATTTGTGCGCCAATTGTTTCTGGGCTGCATTGCCCTGCTTTCGTATGCCAATTGTTTCTTCCAATTGTTGTGTGCTGCAATTTTGTTGGCCTGCTAAAGATTTCTTTTTTAAGGATAAATTCCGTTCACAAGTGTGATCCGACAGGATATTTGCTATTAAAATCACAATGCAGTTGTTTGAAATGTCAGTCCAGGTTAAAGTTTTCGGCATTGCTACACAAATTCCACATGTCAAACAAACCTGCATGAAAGTATTTTGATGCGTCAACAAACATTGGTCTTCCCAGACAGTTTTGAAATCACGAATTGAAATATCCTCTTCAAATTTTCTTTTCGATGTCAAAGGTTTACTGATGGACGTAGTGAAATAAAAATTTTAAAACAACGGCTTTTGCCTCCAAAATCTAATAACAATTTTAAAAAAGCCTAACATTTTGCTCGGCAACTTAAAAACTTACAGCCAGAGCGCTGGATTCCCTCTCGCTCGAGAACGGACACCATAGTAAGACACAACGGCTCCAAAGTCCCACGACTAGGCTGTCTTACCGCATAGTTATACTGGTGTCGAGCAGTGCCGCTTGTTGTAGCGTATGTGTAGAGTTTTTACGGATTTTGATGAAGTTTCTGAAGACAACATTATTATTTTTTCTAAGTTTAAAAAATTTTTATTAAGTCTTTGCGGGACACTGTTAAAACTCCGCTGTGCCACACTGTGGCACGCGTACAACGGATTGGTCATCCATGCACTAGAAGAAAGTGGCCTAATGGTAAAGGGGAATAACTTATGGTTTGAAGGCGCTGAAATCGAAGACCGTTAAGAGAACCGAATATTCTTTCTGAAAATGAGCACGATAACTTAGTACGCAGAAAAGTGACTTTTGGGGGTTAAAGCAGAAGTGTGCGAATCTCTAGATGCTTCTCTTCTGAGTATATGTTCCAAATTGAAATAGCACTAAAAGGTTTTTGTAGTATAGAATACCCCCCTCACGCACACACATGGTGTATCCTGGATAATGTCGAATTTGCTAAGATTTCCCTGTGTGATGGACAAATGACACAAGGAGGATTCTCAGCAGTGACAACATAAAACTGATAAAAAACGTTCTAGAAAATAGGCATCGAGAATGCCCATTTTCAGAATAACGATATATTTTTGGTAAGATTTTGTTGACTAAACATATGAATGAGAATTGTAAAATTAGAATTCAGAAAACTTCACTGAAAAGGATATTCAGTACATTATATAATCACGCTTTTTTGTAATTGATTTTCAAGCTTGGTGAAAACTTAATTCGAAAGTTCACAACTATGATACCTCAGAACCACGTGGAGCTTGATTTGAAAATAATGAAAACTTTAAGAACAAGTCTAATTTCCAATAGAATAACCGATCAAGTTAGTCAGATAACTGCTGAAACCGAAAAGGTGAAATGAAGAGTTTCCATGCCACAAACAGCATATGTTAGTTGAGAACAAAGAAAATTTTCTACAGCTGATTAAACTTCCATTTACACTCATGTCCATAAATTAAGGAAAATTCAGAATCACACAGAAATTGAACTCTAAAATAAAAATTTCCCCTGCAGAATTATCACACACATCTTGAAGAAGAATATGCAAATTACAGGAAACCACCAGATGGCGCGGATAGTACGTCACAATGACGAGAGTGTAAGAGAGGGGTATATAAGGAATGGTGGCAAAGAAGTAAAATTGTTCACAAGCGCTTTAAAAGCCTTTCAGTGCAATAACCGCATAGTTATGGCACAAAGGAAGCATTTGAATGATTTTTTACGTGGTAGAATTATCGGACGACTGGAATGTGGACGTACCCAGCTGGAAGTATCCGAGGAACTTGGAATCACCCAGAGTGTCATCTTCAGGCTTTGGCAACGATTCCAAGATGATGGTAATGTGAGTAGATGTTGCAGCACAGGTCGCCCCCGTGTTACAACGCCGAATGAGGACCGGTATTTAGCAGTTACTGCCAAAAGAAACAGACGGAGCACAGCATCAGACCTGTCTCGTCAGCTCTCTTCAGCTACCGGTATGGCAGTTTCAAGGCAGATCGTGTACAGACGCTTAGGACACATTTGTCTATATGCTTGTAGGCCTGTCAGATGTGTTCCACTTACCGCAACTCACTGTCGCCTGCGATTAACCTGGAGTAGAGAACATGCATTGTGGACACCGCAACAGTGATCTGGTGTGATGTTTTCCGACGAGTCCAGGTTTAGTTTGCAGTCTGATTCTCGCCGGACTTTCATATGGAGAGCGCCAGGTACCCGTTACCACCAAGAGAACACCATTGAACGACACCGTTACGGTGGTGCAGGATGGCTCGTTTGGGGAGGAATTATTCTTGGTTCCAGAACTGACCTGCATGTTCATAGTGTAACGATGGCAGGCCACATCTATTGGGATGTCATTCTTGAACAGCATGTACATTTGTTTCGGGGCGCCATGGGTGCTGAATTTCTGTTTATGGATGACAACGCCCGTCCTCACTGTGCATACATTGTAGACGAATGCCTTCAATTGGAGGATATCACCCGTATGGATTGGCAACATACTCACCGGACTTGAATCCAATAGAGCATGTGTGGGATATGCTTGGCCGACGAATTGCAGCCATCAACCCCCTCCCACCTGTCAACAGGAACATCGGAGGGCATTGCTTGATGAGTGGTGTAATATTCCCCAAGATCAGATTGATAATTTAATACTCAGCATGCCTAGGCGTTGTAAGGCCTGTATTGCATCGTGCGGGAGACATACTCCATATTAACCATCATACTAACCATGTTATACTGTTTTTTGTAAATAGGTTCTTTTTTGAAATTTGCTCCAGGGAGTAAAAATCGCAATTTTTATTAATTATGTCAAACATCTTATGTCATCTTTTTTGCTCTTTACCTTTTGTTTAATAAATAGACTTTACAAATAAGTCAAATTTGTTTTGCTTATGTCTCTTTCTTTGCCTGAACTTCATTATCCTTAATTTATGGACATGAGTGTATATAGACTTCTGTATTAAGAGAGCACTTAATCAAGCTAGAACAGTCAACTCAGTCACAGTCGGGTAAAATATTAACAAGCTATTTGTCTCCCGCGACACAAAATGAGTTATCTTACTTCTGGGTGGAATTGTTAAGAAAAAGATTTTGACTGATATTAAAAATGCAAAGTATTTTAGTATCAACTTTAAAAGCAAGCGCGATATCTCGCATATAGATAAAAGAAGTGAAATCAATCGTTAGGTTCACACAGAGAATAAAAAAGTTGAAACAGAGGAATGATATCTAGTTGTTTTTTTTCCAGCTAACTGGAAAGAAAGTTGTTGACATAATGGAAGATGTTTTAAGGTCATTGAATGTTATGATCTAGATATAACAATGTGCTGAGGAGAAGGATTACGAAAATGCTTTTACAATGGCTTAAGTACATTCAGTAGTTCAAGCAAGGATTTAACATCTGAATTCAAAGCATTCTAAAGCATTGTTTGTACCCTGTACAAACCTTTCCCTCAGTTTGTGGAGTATATCCTCTCGCAACAGTTCCTTTATGTGCGTCTTTTTTGTGATCTGAGAAAGTTTGTACGTGTTTTTCTTACATATTGCATACAAATGGGCCATCCTTCTGGCAAATAATGAAGTTACGATAAAGCGATTTTCAGAAACAAGTTGGAGTGCTAACTACGAAGCTGTTAAATCTGCTTTTAAGTGATTTAGGAAGATTGTCGTAGAAATGTGTGATGTTTCGGAAAATATCGAAATCAGAAGACTAGCTCAAAATTTGTTCCTGCAATATGCAACTTTATTTTGTGTTCTTTTTGTGTTTATGGAATAATGCCTCAAAAGAAATCGATCACGTTCAAAAGTATTTGCAAATTCTTAGAATAAGCTTCGAGAAGTCTGTTATCAAGATGAGAAAGGTAAAGGTCTTTTTAATGTACAAAAGAAAGGACCTTGTTGAGGAAGTACTGCAATTTGCACAAGACCCATGTGAAGAGATGCATGTTCCTATAGTAAAAGGAAGAATTATCAGGAGGAAGAAAATTATGCCCGGAGTGAAGGCTGCATATGATCCGCTGACTTTGTATCAAGAACTGAAAAGTTCAACGTTAGAATGAATAGACAGGTTTCAACAAGAAATTGATACACGTTGAGAAAGCATGGAATATATAACAGAGTGGTATGCAGCCATACAGCCCAGCAATATGATCAAAATTTCGGAAATTGAACTTCACGCGTTTGTAGAAAGTTTGAGCTCCTTACAGAAAATCCGCACCCAAGAAGTTTTCTAAAAGCCGTGAAAGTTTCAAAATAGGAGTACCTTAGTTTGGCTTCCTTAAGATTCTTACAGTTTACAGTTAAATATGAACTTTTCGACTCTGTTCCCAATCTCACTTTAAGATTTTTTTTAACTATGCATTTCTGTTGCACCATGTGAAAGCAGCTTTTCAAAATTCAAACTAATTAAAAATTATCTCAGATATATTACTATGAACGTAGGTGCCTGATGGCCGAGTGATTAGCTGTCTGGCTCTCGGTGCCACAGGTTTCGGGTTTCTAGTCCCGGCGGTGCCATAGATGTTTGTAGTGGTTCGGAATCCATTTTAAACCATAGGTCCTAGTCTCATTTAACAGTAGAGCGTTGTGAGGGTAGTGTTATTCGAATCCGTAGCATATCTCAAGCTGTTACCCATTTAGCACTACTTCCTGAGTAGTGCTAAATGAATAACAGCATTCCTCGGTGCAGCCCACATTGAGTTGCTCACAAGGAAATGGTCGATACGATCCAGTCCCCGACTTAATAAAAAAAAACACTATGAACCTAGTACGACTCTCTGGCTCAGCCATTTTTCAATTGAAAATAGCGTAGCTGAAGGTATCAATTTTTGATGATGGAATTTAAAAAATTTCAGAACATAAAGCTAGAAACAGATTCTAAATATCATGTTAAAGTACATTTTGTTGGATCTGTGCCTGAAGAACGAAATTTGTAAATAATTGAGTTTTCATTAAATTGTATTATAATAAAAATAAAGTTGCGCACTAGGAACTTACATTTCTTACACTGTACATTAAAGTGGCTTATTAATAAAAAGGCATTCACCCTTTTATTTATAAAAAAATTGTTTCAAAAATAATTAACATTATGCCCTCTTTACTTAACTAATTGAATACAAAATTGTTTTCTCAATAAATTTCATTTTATATTTTGGTGGACATGGGGGGTGATAAGTTTAAATTACACACCCGGTGCCCGGTGCAACTTTATTTTTTGCTACGCCGATTCTACAGGATCGATGATTAAATTAATATAGCTCTCTGCAGTTTGTGCACCTGAAATGAAGCATAGAAAGGACTGCTTGTTATGCATTTTTCCACCTTACACCATAATTCTAGGTGTTGGATCTGGGTGACCTTCCATCGTAAAAATCTTTCATGGAGTCGACCAAACATATTTCTAGTTATTCGAGACAAAGTGGAATTCATTACTGAGGAGAATACTCTCTTTTCAAAACTTTCCTTCTTGATCTGCCCCATAATAGCGTTTGAACGCTATGTCATGAAGTTACTGGAACACCAGTAGTTCACTTTCATGCAAACGCCATCTGATTGTTTGCGCAGACGCTGCTGAACGTTAGGATTTGGAATGTGTCTTTTCATTTTGCTTGCAGTAATAAAAGAAACACTGAGATCCAACCACCTAATGAAACGGTCTGTCCATTGTGAAATTTACCTTTGTGCTCTTTTTTATATGGTTCGAATTCATCATTCTCACAACCATTAGGACACACAATGTTGAACAGAGATCGAGGCTAGCTCGCGTTGAGCTTAAAAAATTTCCACGATGCGTTTTGAGAAATTCGAAGCTTTAATCGGCTATTAAAAATAGCTTTCGATCATCATTTTATGCCACTGAAGGCTCTCCCACCTTTCACAGATCTCTCGCTTGTCTATCGATCCAAACATTTCCATAATTCTACAGCTTTTACTTCTTGGCGTTGCAATTTTAATAATAAGGAGTATATCTATCTAGCTATATAATTTAGACAAAAGCAGTTTACGAAATTATTTTCTTCAACCTAAATGGTAAGTATGGAGTAAATGAGAAAGTAAGGTAATCGGTAATGAGATCAATGAACTACATTATATATTAAAACAAACAAACACTCAGATAATTAATAAATAGCCACGCAAATAAATAATAATTCTCATTATTCAAAAACTTTTAGTAATATTTATAAGAAAAAAACAACACTTATAACTTAATAATTTTATTTTTGTTAAATAAATGTTAAATGAATACAATGCTTCTTAATATAATGACTTTACATAGAAGTTTCGTTATTACTCTCATCATCTACCGCTGCAGAAGCTGCTTTGACAAAATTTGATATCCTTTTTTGTTTAGATGTGTTACGAAAAGAAAACTGCGCTGAAGACAACGAACTTCTTCGCCTGGAATCTGCATAACAGTCTCGTATTTCAATGTTAATTCTATTAACATTAGTTGATTCCAGTTCTCCTCTGCATAAATGATGTATAATCCCAGCACCGAAAGCATCCCCCAGAACATTAATAGATGTCCTGACTCTATCCCTAAAGTAAGAAATAGAAACACAATAAATTTACTTAGTAAATATCAAAATGATTTTAAAACTTTCTGATATATTATTTGAAAATCATTTTAGATAAGCTCATATTTTATTCGATCATATTTATTTTATTTTATTTATGAGATTTGAAGATAATTTTTTTTAGTAAATCCTCTATCCATCTCGTTTATCCTTTTTGTTAGTAGATCCTCTATCCATCCTCTATAAATCCTCTATACTGTGTTATAAATCTAACACAGTACTCTTTTATACATTACGCTTCGTAGACCCGCGCATTCAGATATTTCGAATGAATGTTTTAGAAATAAATATCCCAGATAGAATATCCCAATATCCCCAGAAATAAATATCCCAATAGATTTGAAGATTTTTGTTTTTAATTTTAACATATATTAAAATTAATGTGGAGAAGGTTAAGAGTAATTCTTTATTTACGGTTTTGCTATTTAAAATTAAATCTCTAACTCTAAAAATATATTTTATAGTGTTTTTTATTATCACTGCTAAAAATTTAATAAGCATCAAATGCTAAACTCATTTGTGAAAACCAAAAAGTTATTTATTATATTATAATTTATATTTATATTATATTTAATTAGTCATTATTATATTATAATTTATTTTATTATGTTATAATTTAGTATTTATTATATAATAATTCTTCTTTGTTACAAAACAAGAGCAGTATAACGAGGGATTTTTGTATTTACCAATGAATATTATTTAAATAATTGTGTCATACGTAAATTTAACAATTTAATTAGCTGATTTTCAAGTCATGAAATATGTAGGTAATACTTATAGGAAAAGTCTGTTAAAATTTAAAATACAGTTGCATTACATCATTTCATAATGATGATCAAAACCACTTATTAGAGATCAACTGATGATTTAGAGAACAATTCGAATACACATGAGCTAAATTGAAATAACTAAATGAGAAAGAAAATCTGTTTATTCTAAAAAGAAAAGAAAAGAAAAAAAAAAAAAAAAAAAAAAAATCTTCAATGTTTTTCATATATATTATGCTCTAAAATATAGCCTTTTATACATTTTAAAAAATCAGTTTTACATTAAAATACTTTTTTACACAAAATATTAAATTATCTTGTCACATGTAACAGAAATCATGAGTTATCTCTATAAAAAGTGCTATTGTAATAGAAAGTTCTCTTTTATATAAAATTGAATACATTCAATTACATAATTTTTCCCAATTGATAAATGAACGAAAATTGTCAATAAAACAAAATAAATGTGTATTCGTTAATTAAGGCGTAAATATTTTATAATATAATAAATAGATATATAAATTTAGTTTCCCTTTCAGCATAATGATAACTAAATTTATGACGCTAGAGCATCTAACATGATTTTATTTTTCTAAATCAACCATTAGTAATGAAAAATGAGAATTGCCTTGCTTTCAGAAAACTACAAGTTTTATTAATGAAATTATTTCTGTTTACTTAAATACATATCTGTCAACTATATAATAAAAGCTCAATAAAATTTAGAAGGTCTAAACTTTTTGTTTAGAAACTTTTCACAACCATTTTGAACTATTTTTTGTCATAGAATTAAATCAAAAAATTAAATTTATCTAATTAATTATTAAATTAATTAAATTAATTTATAAATAATTTAATTAATTAATTAAATCTATTTATTTCAATCAATTATTTAATTATTAATTATTTAAATTATTTATTTATTGAATTTCATTAATTATTAAATTAAAAATCAGTTTTATTGATTTTTTTTTTTGTTGTTTCACGGTTGTTTAAAGAAATGACAATCTCTAGGAAATGAAATATAATTTATAACAGATATAATATCATATTTTAAATATATCATATCATATATTCTTAATATCATATCATATATTCTTAATATCATATATTCATATTATAACAGATATAATATTATCTTTTATTTCCAAATTCTTGTTTACAACAAATAGAGTCTTGCCTTAGTATGGGAGAAAAATTCATTAATTTAAGAAAGCGGAATATTATGTTTCCAAAACAATTTAAGAACATTTGCATTGTTATATTGCGCATTCGGATATTTCGTGTTTGGCTTTTTTAGGGGAAAAAAACCAGTCACACAAACTGAACTAACTTAGTTTACAGGTTTTTAATTTGATAGTTAACAGAGAAAATATGAATACACAACAGGTAAGTAATTAGAGTAATTTTCTGTTCGTAATTTTGTTAATAAAAATTACATCGGTTACTTTCTTATTCCATATCATAATTACGAATAAAACATTATAACATTAAACATTATTCTGAGTAAAACATTATAACATTATTCCGAATAAAACATTATAACATTAAGCATTATTCCGAATAAAACATTATAACATTAAACATTATTCCGAATAAAAAATTATAACATTAAACATTATTCCGAATAAAAAATTATAACATTAAACATTATTCCGAATAAAGCATTACTTAGATAAAGTTGTCGCTTATGTATTGCTCTTTCAGTATACTTTGCTTTTTCTTTGTGTCCCGCGATGAAGGATTTGACATCATCATATGACTGCAATCATTCATTTCATAATTTCATCAAATGTTTTGTACTCTTTCTACCAAACGTTTGATAAATATTAGTATTAATTATACTTCTACTACTGATTGAAAAGAATCATTGCTTTTTAATCAACTAGCTCATTTTAAGTTCTAGAACTGAACTTTAGAAATCAATTTTATTGAATTAATTCGTTTACTGTGTTGTTTATATTGGGGTTGCTTCACTATTTCGAAATTTATTCATTGTATTGCAATAGATATTTCACTGTATCATTTTGCAGTACAAAAATAAAAGTGATGAGTTGGCTAAATTCTAACACAAAATAAATTTAATTTGTTAAGGAAAGTTTACCTCTAAAACATTTGAAATGTAATTAATTATCATTGAATTTTATTGCAAATTCCTTTAATCTCAATTTCTGATTTTGATATTCTCTACCATGTCGAAAAATTAAAACTTGTATATAAATTAATTATTAAATATATTTCTTATAATATTAATTTCTGAGAACAAGCAAAATTATGTTTGAAATAACTTTATCAAAAAATGATAGAACTGTGAAATATTTAATACTAGCTTGTTGTGATGTATAGTAACCTGAGAATAATTAGTAATGATTAGTTTGCTGCTCCCACCATCGTGTACTCAGATTACCTCTTTTAAATTTCAGCTTTCATCTCATAGCTTTCATAGCTAATTTAATACATCGATTTTCTTTTCTTAAAAAACCTTTTTTTCCTCTGAAAATTTGATAAAATATTTGTAAATGTATAAAGAGGATTATTGTAATTTTAAAAATAAGTTTTACAATGTTAAAATAAATTTCTCAACCATCGAGCTATAATCTGCGTCTTGTAAAAGATCTTTCAAAATATTTTTAAAAGGTTAAAATAGAAAAAAAAGTTATTTAATAATCAGAAAGGTAGGACTTGATCATAACTTTATATTTTTTCTAATGATGAACTTAAACTTTAAATCTAATTTAATCTAATTAGGATTTTTTTAATTAGGAATTATCAAACTTTAATACACAGCTGGAAAAATATCATGAAAAATTTGTTTTAGCCACTGAGAGTCATGTATTGTCGTACATGGCACATACCTCCCCCAACACACACATTTAAAAAAGGGGCCCCATTTATAACTTTCGTAATAATCAATAGATCTTCATATAAGTGGCATCGTTGGAAACGGCTCGAATTAAATGACGTTATACAGTTGATTAATAAACTTAATTTACATGATTAATTAACTGCTAACTTGAATTTTTTTCCGATACGGAACCGGAGATGTAATCGATTAAGTGTATTATGAATCCTATACACATCCATATTTATTACAAAATTCCTATAACTTTTAAATTTAAAGAAACGGGTCCGTATCAATTTTACAATTGTTTTATTCATTAGCTGAATATTATGTATTCAATGTAAAACTTTTGTAAATAATAAAAAAAAACTGAAATGGTTTATTTAAATAATAATTACATATTTTTATTATTTTATCGCAATTATACCATTTAGAGTAAATAAAATCGTACGGCCCTCCTCATTTGATTAAGTGTGTGATAAATGGTTAAAAAGTTTAATGACAAAAGTTACCCAACAAAATTACATTTTTTTTTTGTATGTGTTTTAAATTTTTTAAGTCCATGGTATCAATTAGCTAATAATGAAAATAAGTTGTTGTTTTTTTATACTCTGCTAAATTAACTAATGGGATTTGATTTAAGGCAGCGATATTAAGTATTGTTTTTTAAATTTATGTATTCTGACCAATAGGAGTAGTTGGGAGCAAAAAAAGAGGGAGCTTCCTTATTGGCGCCGGTTCGTTATGTATTGTTCATTAATGAAAGTGAAAGGATTTTTTACATGAGTATGGCTTAGTAAAAATATGTTAAATAGAAAAACTTATGAGAACTTTAAGACTTTAACGTTTTACGAAGGAATTATTTAGCATTTTTGTTCTATCAATAAGATGATTTTTAATTTTTTAATTAAAAATTTAACTATGAAAATTTCATTTAATGGAACTAATAAAGGCATATAAATCGGATTAAAATGAGAAAAATTGATAGTAACGATGTAATATTTCAAATTATCATATAAGTAGAGACATTTTTAAAAAATTATGATTTGAAATTTAAGTGGGATAAAATAGTCGCTGATTTGCAGCGAAAAAAAAAAAAAAAAAAAAAAAAACGCGAACATGTTACTGGCCAAAATTATAAATTATATGTTGACCTTTTTTTTTTAAATAAATTTTTTTTTTTTCGAATGATAACTTGAAATAATCATTTGCTTTCTGCATGGGCATCTGTACCTGTACATGTCGTCAAATCTCTGTTTGACTCAATGCCCAGGCGTATAAGTGCTGTTATTACTGCCAGAGGTGGTTGTTCTGGGTAGGGATCTTTCTCAGGATCTATGCACCCAAATTTCTTGAAAATTTAATCACTTGTTATTTATTTCCAGTATAATATATTTGTCCAATAAATATCATTTTGTTATCTGCATTTCTTCATGGTGTAGCAATTTTAATGGCCAGTAGTGTATATTACTTTTAAAAACCATAATAATTATTTTTTAAATGAGAAAATCTAGTTAAATGCATAAAAAATTTAACACTTAAAACAAATGAGTTTATATATTTATTTTTTATTATTTTTATTTTAACTTTCCGCTTTCCGAACTTGCGTTATGTCATTAGCTTAATCCGTTTACGCAAAAGCAGTTCCAGTTTTTTTTTCCAGTTTGCAAACTAGTTCCCAATAGATGTTTTCTTGAATAAATTCTTCATAACAATTTCACAGACATTTGTACCCTGAGGGTTTACGACACTAGAAGGACAAACGCATAAAAACTTTAATAAGTTATACTTCAACTTTCTTTTCAGTAACGTTATTCAATCTTCAATATTTCTAAAAATTATTTACAGAATTTTTATTAAAATTACTTTTTAAATTTTGTAAAAAGTTTGTTATGGCTAAAAAATTTTTAAAAAAATTAATTAAAACACGAGATATCTTTCATTATGTGTAAGTTTAATTTAAATTTGAGAAAGAGATATTGTCAACAAAACTTATCGAAAAAAGTATACCTCTCCATATCCCAAAGCTTTTAATCTGACCTCTACAAAAAAATTATTCTGTACTTCTTTTATTGTGCTGAATCGAGTACATTAAAAAATCTCGGCTTCTGTATTAGATAAATTTCGATTTAATACCTAATTAATCAAGTTAATTAATTCTGTTAATCAAGTGCATTACATCATATGTTTATTCAAATTGCATTTCTAAAATTGACACCCCACCAAAAGAAAACAAATAACTTTGTGCTATTATCTACAATAACTTAGAAAAACGTTAAAAATTTAATGAATATCTCATAAAAAAATTCCGCCTGTTAGTTATTTTAATTGTAATAGATTCCTTCTGAGGAAAAGTTATATGGAAAAATATTCTGCGCAGCTGTTAAATAAAATATGTTTCAAAAAATGTCAATTACACAGCAAAAATTAATAAATGAAATGAAAACCAATGTTACAAGTTCCGATAACTAATAAACATACTTTTGACTTTTCAGACGTAAGTGACCTTTAAGTAGTGCTTCTGTAATATAAAATTCTGAGTAACTAGATCATTTAAAAAAGTTTATTATCATGCATCTATCAAATCTAAATCGTATTACAACTTTTTATTCAATTATTTATATTTATGATTACATAGTAGTTTTCTAAAATTTTAAAATTATTATATTCCAAAATAGGTTTTCTTCCTTATTTTATCAAGGTTTTATATTATGTATCTTATATTTTGTAAGGTATAATTATTTTATTCATTTGCAATTTTTATCAATGGCAGGTATAGAATTTTTAAGATTTCTTTAACTGGTCGTTACTAAAATGAAGGAAAATATATTTACAATAACCAATCAACAGCAACTATCATGGAGATGTCTTCAGTTGGTAAACCCACAGATGTAAGTACTAATAACATAGTAACTAGACCAGCGCTTGGAACACTAGCTGCACCTATGCTGGCAGCTGTAGCAGTTAAACTAAAAAAAAAAATAATAAAAAAAAAAATAAAAAAAAAAAAAATATTAAATATATATGTATATATCTCAATGTATGTTAGAGTAATAGACGGAATTGTTAAAAGAACAAAAACATTTTCAAAAATTTATTTTATCAATTCACTTGAGAAAACGATTTGAATTAAACAGAATAATAACTTATAGGCAATAACTAATAATTAACATCTGATATTTTTGTATTTAAACATTTCATTCAAATTTAATACCAATAAGGTTTTTAATAAAATATGTTGCAAAATAGGATACACGTTATAAATACACTCATAACAAACATGTTTCACAAATTTTTGCTTCTCATACTGAAGAAACATCACTGACTTAATTGTTTATCAATTATTATGTAGCCATTAATTATTATAAATAATCCTTATTGGTATGAAATAGTTATTTTTTCCCCCTTTAGTCCCAAAGATTTAAGTAATTTTTAAGAAATACATTTATCGACTAAAAGTGTTGTTAGATAACTCTTTACTTGATTTGAAAAGATTTTGTAAGTATATAGCTGTGATTATCAATTCCGAAATTACCTATAGAACTGACAGTATCGGTAAATTAGTATCAGACAGCAGTCTAACTATATTAACTAATTTATTACCTTACAGATATAACTTGCCCAGCACTCAAATAAATGCCATTCATTTGAGCTATAAAAATAGCAGCTACTGCTTCATATAATGCTGTCCCATCCATGTTTACTGTAGCTCCAACAGGTAACACAAAGCGAGTTACTCTCTTGTCTATCCCATTATTCTCTTCTAAGCAACGGAAGGTCACCGGTAAAGTCGCTGCACTAGAAAGAAATATGGATATAATTAAACTTGAATCTAACAGACGAAGATAACGAAAGTTAAATTGCATATAAAATATTATTGATTATCTTGCCTGGACGCAGTTCCTAACGCAGTTACCCACGCTTGTAGCATGCCTTTGAAAAAAGTGAAAGGATTTTTATGCGTCACAGCGAAGTATAAAAAAGGCAAAGTAACACATGCATGAATTGCCAGCCCCGTTACAACGGTTAGCATGTACAGACCTAATTGCTCAGCTGTCTTTGCTAAATCGTTAATCGCCATGATCTTACCAACTATTAAAGACATAATGCCGAAAGGAGAATACCTAAGGAAGAATAAAAATGGCATAGTTAATAATTTACATCTTAATAAATTAATTACAAAATGAATATACACAATATTTACAACTAAATATATAAAATTATAATCAACTGATTACAATGTGTTAATCGATTTCAGGTTATTTTATTTATTTTAGAAATGAAGTAATAATTAAAACAAACGAACCCTATTTTTCTTTAAAATAATGCAAAGTACTGTTAAGGTGAGTTTCAGCTGCATACTAAAATCTCACATCGAAGAATGCCAGCCAATTGGAAGAATGACTGAGCAGGAAATCAGGCTACCGATTGCTTGGAGGTTCTCCAAAATTTGCAGTTTTTCTTTTTTATAGTTTTTCTTATTTGCAGTTTTTTTTTATTTTATCTTTCTTATACTCTCAATCTTATAGTCTCTTTATTTGTTTTAAGAAAGTTATATTTTTTGTCTGCGATAAAAGTTAATAAAATTATAGCATTCTTACTCTTGCACAAAAATCAAAATTAGAAGTGGGAATAGATTATTTAAATAACTAAAAGTTTCAAATCCAACTCAATTTTTTAAATTTATATTTGAATAATATATATTTTATTATTTTTTTCAGGTTCGGCATCGTATTTAAAACTAATTTGCCATAATTACTCTTTCTGGAATTAGCTAAATTTATGTACCAAAGAAAACCACTCAAGCTATTTAAAATAAATATCAAATTGTAAAATATATTTTTGTAACAACAATTTTTCGTCAAAACTTTCCTACAATTCAAGTTTTTTTTCCTATTTTCTTAAACACCACACATCTAAGACTGCTTAAGATTATTACGCTTAAAATAGACTATTAAATTCAAATTATTTAATGTTTTTTCAAAAAAAAAAAAAATAATAATAAAAATAAAAATTTTTTTGCTCTCGTAATTGACGAAAAAGTCTTAAAAAAAATAAATAAATCACAATCAGCCAAATATAATGATTTTTCAATTATTTGTATTTTTGTAAAATTATTTTTTATGTAAAAGTTATTCTTCAACTCAATTTTTATTTTTGCATAAATATTTTTAAAAAATGAGTTAACTTTACTCTTTTTATATTTTATTCTATTCTTTTATTCGCTATATTGTACTTAAGTCTTATCCTGTAAGTGGTAAAATTTACAAATTTCGTTTGATAAAAATTGCCATATATTAAAAAAATCTGAGTCGATAATTAACATTTATTGTGTTTTTTTTATTGATTTCATTATTTTTAATGCCAAATTAACAAACTAATTTAAAATGTTAATTTTTACAAAATAATCCGAACCCAAAGGCATACCTAAAGATTTTTAATTTTACCATAATTTATTATGGTAAAATTAAAAATCATGGTACAATTAAAATAAATTAATGCATGGTAAGTACGAAGAATTCTGTATTTGAAATTTTGTTAACAAAAATTACATCTGTTGCTTTCAAATCCTCTATTTTGTGATTCTGAATTAACACATAAAAAAAGTAACTACCATTAGAAATTAGATAAAGTACGCTGTATTGTTATTTTCTGTTGCCTCCCAATATATACTATATATCGAGGGTTTACTACAAACATAAAAATTTAAGCAATATAGATGTAATATTACATACTTTGTTTTGTGATTCAAATGAATATTTTTAAATAAAGCATATAATACCAAAGGAGTGTTCTTTCTTCTGTCAAATAAAGTTTTCAAATTTTTCGCAACGAACTCATAACTGAACTGAGTAAAGGGAAGTAATTCAGAAATTAAAAAATTAAACAAAATATAATAAAATAGTACTACCACATAATTATAATGACGATACGCATTATAATTTCATTTAGAATGACGAAAAAGCGAACCATAGGGGCACCAAATTCTCCTAATTGACCTCCGATTATACCAAATGCAATACAGAAAACTATAAGACCTATAAAAGAAAAAAAATTTATTGAAATTAAAAATACAAGAGATATAATAATTAAATACATTAATTATACAACCTTTGTCCCATAAATTCTTGAATTAACTTTTTTGAAAATGAAACCAATATCAGATACCTGATAAGTTATATTAATGGAATGATTTCTTCTATATTGAGCACAATAGAATGATTCCAAAGAAGCTACAAAAGGTAAAAGCTTATTTAGACAAATTCTCTCAAATATATGTTATTTATGCTTTCATGGATACTTTGAACAGTTCAAAATATTGTTCATACTTTGCATTTTGTGTGTGTGTATAAAAGGTTTCATAGAACATTGAAATTCATTCATATACTAGAAATTCATGGTTTTATATACAAGAAATTCATTCCTCAACTTAAAATAAATCCATCCTTCTATATCAATGTTCTATAGAAGATGTTGTAGAGGTACTTTAAAAAGTTCCACTTATTGGAATCACTATTGAGATACAACATAAAAAACGTTGTAAGTAAGTAAAAAGTTAAGATGTGTTAAAGTCTGCTTTCAAAGTTTCTGTTTTTCGTACAAAACAAGTAATATAAAAAAAACAATTTTTAAGTCAATTCCTACTTTTTTTTCACTATATTGCAGAAAGTCCTTTATAAATAATTTTCATTCATTTTTTTAAGTTTATCTAGCGCCATCTATTGGTAGATGTATGCAACTTAAATCTAAAAAAAAAAACTAAAATTAATTAATTAAATTTAATTACTGAATTAATATTTGAAAAAACTGTATTAACATCAAGTGTCATCCACTACAAGTTCAAAAAAATGTATTTGAACTTGAGTGGATGAATAAAAAGTATTTTATTAACGATTGAAAATATGAACAAGATATATATAGGGAGAGTGTGAGCTAATAGAAGGAATTGAAAAAAAAAAAAAAAAAAAAAATGATTTCAGAAATTTGAGAATAAAGATTGTACTTAAAATTCTGAGTAAAAATATTTAATTATTTATCAAACCCATGTATGCTATTCTAAAATTCTCTTCTTGCTTTTCATATCTATATTTAAATTAATTCGTATATTCGTGTCTAAGATCAACCAATTAATTTTGACATAAAATAATAATTGCATCAAAATAAAGTAATGTAAACATTTTTAAAAACATTTTTCATACCGAACGAGAAATGCAAATTGAAAATATAATACTTTCATACAACCTATATTCGAGTGACTATCATTTTGAAAAAAAAAAAATGTACATTAACTTTATATTTGTAATTATGGATCCATTTCTGATTATTAATTTAATGAAAAATTATATCCGTAAGAAATTCGTATCTTCATCCTAAAATATTAAATGTATTGCTTAGAAAAAAGTATTTTTTTGCTTTATTTAATATATATATATATATATATATATTATTTTTATCTTTGAAATTACTGATTTAGGGCTAATTATTACAATATTACACCTGCAATGCGAGATAGTTATAGTTCATTTAAAAATTGAATGAGAATTCAGCAGGGTAAAATAACTTGATGGATTCAAGAAAAATTTATAATTTAACTTGAAAAATGTTTAGAATCTAAGGATTTTTACTCCCTACTAAAATAAAACAATGAAAAGATAATGACGTCAGTATGTTGCGGAATTTTGACATTAATTTCAGAATAATAGTTTTTTGTAAATGTAACACATTTTTTTTATCACAAAACAAACAAGATTTCAAGCTTTTTAAACTTCACTAAAGAATTAATAAAGTTATATTCCACCATCCTTGATTTGAAATTAAATTAAATTCAGAAATAGTTTTAAAAATTAAGAGCTTTTCTCTGAAAATTAGCATTGTTTTTTTCTTGTTCATTGGATATATTATATATAAAAATGTAACTCACCTAAGACATTGGTACCATCTTTGTACACTTGTTTTCTGTCGAAGTAACTAATTGTCAGGGAATCGTTTGCAATGGTCACTTCACCATCTTTATATTCCATAGGAGCTACTGTGACATTTTTTGAAATCTGTCTGAACACTGTTTCAACTTGTTGAAAACAAGCTGTCAACAAATTCTCAGGAAACATATTTCTAAAAAACAAAAATTCTCATAAAAAATATGATTCTTCTTAATCAATTTTGACATGGCAGCCAATCTGTGGAAACGAAATTTAAAACTCCACAAAACAATTTTAAATAATCTATTATTTCATGATAGTTTAGTTAATTTCATATATCAAGAAAAATATATATCAAGCGAGAGTAATTTATCAAGCAAATTAATATATATCAAGCGAGAATTTATTAATGAAACGAAATTAATTAATGAAATTAGTTCATAAAATGACAAATTTAAAAAGAATTTTTTTAATGTAAAATAAAAAAGGCCGGAGTGGCCTAGTCGATAGAGACCAACTAAGAGAACTTGGTTCTATATTCGACAAATGAAGTTGAATCAGAAGTTCCCTTCCCTATGCAGGAAGGGAAGACACAATAAAATCTATATGCCCTAGGGAAGAGAAGACACAATAAAATCTATATGCCCTAGGGAAGAGAAGACACAATAAATCTATATGTCCGAGGAATCTATATGACCGAATGTCTTTCTCCTGGCTGTAGGAGGTACGAAAAAATGCCACTCTTGGAGATGATTGGGATAGCAAAATGTGGGTGGAGTGTAGAAGTCCCCACAGTTCACCCTAGATCAGGGGTTTCCAAACTACGACCCGCTAGCACCATCTATGCAGCCTGCCACAAATTATTTTGATAACATTGTAAAATTAATAATGTAAGTAAATCATATAAAATAATGAAAAGATATTTTTGTATAACAACTTCTTTAAGAAACACAATAACTGACATACATAATGAAATTAAACATTTCAGCTATAATTAATGATATGAGATTTGTCTTAAAAACTTACAATAAATGATGTACATAATTAATTCATATAATGAAATTAAATATTATAATTATGATTAAGGAAATTTATGTAGATGTAACAGGTCTGTATAAACCTACATCTTTTTATAATGAAAATTAGAATTTCGTTCATTATTCCATGACAGCATTTAATCAAACAGATTTAAAAAATATCAGTGACTTACTTAAACTTACGTTTCTCCCTTTTAAAACTATTTCATTCTTTAATATCTACTGAAGTAAGCGAGCCTATACTACGATCTTTGATTACAAAATGTATTGATTCTTTAATTGAAGTGGTGTTTTTTTTTTATTGCGATGATAGATAAAGGTTCAAAACTTTTTAGAATATTATATGTTTTATTGTTCATTTTTCCAATTAATGGCGCCCCAAATGTAGCCACAGTCGTGGCGCCATCTATTGGAAAAATGAAAAATTTAATTATGTTATTTACTTTGTTCTGGTGGAATTGTTATAATCCGTGCTAATCTGCATCACTTGTATTTTTATGTTTTGTAAATATCATGTTTATGTATTTTATTCTTTATTTTATATTATTTTTATTTATTATTATTATTTTTTTTGAGGGGGGCATCGTGTAAAGGATACCTAATTGTACCCATAGCTTTTGCTTTTTCGATCTCCTGCTTTAATTGTTCTCAAGCAGGAGGTGTTTTCTTAAATTATTTTATTTAATTTAATATTCTTATTCATTAACTGAAGAATCTTTATTTGTACAAATTTTTTAATTAACTTTAAGATGCGGAGGTTTAGTGGTTCTTAAAACCACATTGGAACTCCGTAACCGATACGCCCGTTTATTGATAATAATTATGTGTAAACACATTTTAATTTATTTATGAGAACTTTTGTCAGAGAACATCAATAAGCACTAATCACTGTATTGTAGTGTAGTAAAAATACAACACTAATAAGATCAAAAGTAAGAATAAGTATAATTCACTAATTAATGAGTGTAATATTTGTCATATTCTAGACATTTATATCCAAAATGCGCCACTAAGTTACCCAAATAAAATATTGGAGCCAATAAAATTATCCTTGACAAACCTTATTAAATCCAAAAACGCATCCAGTGTGGAAACATGCCTAGAATCTCCTCTGTAGTCACTCATTTCTTTAATCGTTGGATCTCCTGGTTGTATGGCAAGAACTAAAAGAATACCCAGAACAGCAGCAAATATTGTAGTAGATATGTAGTACAAAAGAGCCCAGGAACCCATTTTACCACAGGCTTTAGCATCTAGTTGTGCTAATCCTTTAAAAGAAAAATACATTACAACTATTGTAAGGCAATTTTCACCTCTCTTCGCCAATGTAATTTTATGTCATGACTCGAAACTCATACGTGATTGATTCCTACCTATCTATTACCAGAAAGTCAAGTGCAACATTTTAAATTGATTTTTACTGCAATTCTGGTTTATTCAATCCTATCAGCAGCTAAAATTTTTCTAGAACCCCCCTTTCTTCCCTGATAGAACCTTTAAAGAATACATATCCATTACACACATACACAAAGTTGTGTAAATTAAATTTAAAATAACTGCAATAAAAAATGAAAAAATTAAGCATTATTTTCAAAAACATAATGTCAAGATGTCCATATCTTTTTTTTTCTTATCAAGAAATTTATGATAAGCTATTGATTGTCAAGAAGAATCCAAGAATCCATACAATTATATAAATAAATGAAGAAAAAAAAATACTATCGCGTATTATAAGGCAATGGTACTAAATGATGATATGTAAAAGAAAAAGAATTAATTAAATTTTTTGAAGAGCATTACAAAAAAATGGTTTTATTTCAAAAATTTAATCAAGAATTATTTTATATTTAATAATTTAAGTAAATATTTAAATCAGATATAGTATGGTATTATGTGTATACATATATATTTTGTACGCATAATTAACTAACAACCTAAATTATTTTTAAAAATAAAAGGAAAAAAAATTAATACTAACGCCTTTAAAAATATTTAAATACACTTACAAAGGGTGTTCAGATATTTTTTGTAACGATTTTGACTTTCTCCAAAATTAAAATTTAAATGAATAAAAATAAAATATGAAGTCTACTAGTTATTTTTGAGCTTTATGAAGAGAAAAAACTTTAATTCGATTATTAAAAACAGATTTGGGAAGCTTGATTTTAATATTTCTGCACGTAAAATAAGTGACATAATTAATAATAATTTTTAAAAAAACTTTAAAATTTACCTTTGACCGCAAAAAAAGTAAAAAATGAAAACTCAACGAAGGTGCATGTGTATCTAATCCTCAGTGTCCTGTAATATAGGATGGGCATTCCGTGAGTAATATATCCATGAATGGATGGAAAGAAACAACTTCAAAAAAGAAGCCACCAGTGAGAATCGAACTCACGACCCCTGGTTTACAAGACCAGTGCTCTAACCCCTGAGCTATGGTGGCACACGGATAAATACGCCACATATAATTTATAAAGTCATATTTCCTACTCAAAAAAAAATAATAATAATAATAATAATAAATAAATAAATAAATTCCTTCGGAAAATTGTGGTGGAGGAGTGGAACAGAATCAATTTTAATATTTTAGGCAATACTCTTTTATCTTAGAAATTAATATAATTCAACAAAAGAGGCATCAGATTGATCATATTAGAAAATAAAATTCTTATATTTGTTTATAAATATATTTATTCAAAATCGTTACAAAAATGTGTGAATAACCTCTGTAGAATATTTTTTTAAATGAAAATTAATTTTATTTTGAGTTCATATCCCTCAAATATGCAAATATTATTTGCCATAAAGGGAAAATAGGGCTGTTCTCCGATTATTTTTTTCCAATAAAATTGAAATATATCTACTTATAATTGATGCTCTTTCTATACTACAGAAATTCATGTTTTTCATTCCATATTTTTCTTATGTGTAGATATATACGGGGCCTGTCGGCCGAGTGACCAACGCTCGGTGACACCGGTTTTGTTTCGGCGGTGCCATGGATGTTTGTAGTGGTTCAGAATCCACTTTAAATTTTAAGCCCCTGTCTAATATGGCTGTAAAGCGTTGGATGTAGGGCTGACAACCTTACCCCGTAAAAAGAAAACATCTCTCGTCTCGAAATCTGCCAGTAGGCAGACGGCCTTGGCCCACCATGGAGCTGTCGCGCCAATGATGATGATGATGATGATATAAAAATGATATTGAATAAAATGATATTGATTGATGATATTCAATAAAAATATGCTAAAAGAATTTTTAATTTTTCTCCCCAATTATTGGAAACTTTAAACAATATTTATTTATTTTTTTTTTTTTTCATGGGAGAAAAATTTTACTCTTACCTGATATCATTGAAGATATAATGAGCGGAAGAATGAGCATTTTGAGCATTCTCATGAGTAACTCTCCAGGGAAAGCTACTACAGTTACTGTATCAGTAGTGTATGAGAACATTCGAGCAAAAAACCCCAAAGCAATTCCTATGAGGACAGCAAGGACTGTTAGCACGAGCAGCAGATTCTTTTGCATCCATTTAGATACCTTAAAAAAAAAAATTTTTTTGTTTAGAGGGATAGTTGAGTTTTTTTCAAAGCGATGTCTAAAATATGATTGATATCGCAGAAATTGCAAAAATATTTCATTTTCAAAGTTCGTACACTTTTATGGCCACCATTTTTTAACGAAAAGATGATAAAATAAGAAATTTAATAAATAAAAATATTACCGTAACTTACTATTCGGATTATTCATTAAAAACCTTAAAATTTCTTGGTGGAAATTACGGGCCGTTGCATTCAATCTGTAGAATTTTTTTTATCGGAAATTTTGATACAAATTAATTTGAAAAAAAATCTCTGGCTAAAAAGAGTTTTTTCCACCTTACATAAAGACAAAATTTCAGTTGAGAAGAAAAACAGTTTGTTCAATAGTAAAGTAAAAAATTTGTTGAAGTTGCGGGTGACAAAATGTAGCAATATCTTTATTAAAAGAGGTAATACGCGACGCGCGTCATAAGTCACGTCCAAATTTGAGCAAGGAAGAACTGAGCGACGCATAAAAAAACCGGTCGAAATTTTTATTGGTATATGATATTAAGGAAAATAAGTTAACATTCCTGAATCGTTTGTTTAATATACCAGATTATATTTATTTTACCACCAAAAATTGTATCTGCCGATTATTCTATGGTAGTTAATCAGAGGTTAAATGTTCAGGATATTTTAACTATAGCAAAATATATTAACAACACTTTTTCATGTCAATGAAATTGAAATTTATCTGTATAAATTATACAAACAAAAAATTTTGGGAATGGTTTTGGCTTATTTTTTTTATTGGAATGGTAACACAAGCCTATTCCAGAGAATAAAATGTTCAAGACTGCGTGAGTTGACACTGGTCGCTGTCATTCAGAATCAGTATCCTGCTACGCGTATTAGCTGAGATTTTATTCTCTTTAAACTTCCCAAATACTGCTTTTTTTTTATTACAATTTTCGTATAATCTTTCAATTATCCGTTAACAGCTATACGAAGATTATAGAATTCGTTGATGGTATAGCTTTCAAGAGAATTTCACAATTAAATAATCTTTGGAAATTTTTTTTTTGAATGAAAATAAATGTAAAAAATTACCGCATTTTTACACTTATTAGAATCATCCTGGACTCTGATGACTGTTGAATCCGGAATCATTGGTGTCCTGGCATTGGTGTCTGTTGGTAAAGATTCCATCGGAAACAAATGTTATGAGCTTCTATTGATAGTTCATATTTGTAAAAACCTGCAAACTGTTTATATAAATACAAATCAAAAAGTATAACTAAAACAACAAAACTTATAACATTAAAAATATTCTTTGTGCATGCATTTAGGAAGAGTACAGAAAATTCTGTCACCAGTTTTAGAAACCCTCAAGCAAACATAGTGAAACTGTAAACCTAGTGAATTCTGTATTTTATCACAGGCAAAAAATTTATTTTTTTCGCAAATTTTTTTAAAATTCCATTCGAATTTCCTTCTAATTCAATGCAACTTCTTACCTCAAAATATTTTGAAGAATTCCAAAATAACCATAACTCGAATAATTCGTTGTGAAAACTAGAAAGCAATCGTAACATTTTGTAGCTATTGTTGGAAAAAATAGTGTTAGTTAGGTTGAACATTTACAGGGTGATTATAATTAAAGTCCCACTTTCAAAATGCTGTAAAAAGAGAACCACTCGTCACAATGAGTTCAAATTTGAATTGAAGAAAGGGGAAATGGTACGGCATCAAAAAAAGTTCCAAATTGTATTAATAGATGGCGCTGTAAGCGCCATAAAGAAAGTGAATTCGGCTGCATGAGTTGCACATTACACCAAGTGTAGTGTTCAATGTGCTTGATTGTTTCGGCTTTTCGACGGAAAAAATTACTTCCAAGTCATTCAACAGTTGTGACACTGTTAGGGGAAAGCCCATCCACCACGGCAAGGTCACACCAAATTGGATGGGAAAAATCGGTGGAACATTTCTTGATGCCATACCGTTTCCCCCTTCTTCAAGGAACTTCAGTTCAAATTTAAACTCATTGGGTCGAGTGGTTCTTTTTTTACAAGATTTTGAACGTGGGACTTTAATTATAATCACCCTGTATTTAGAATCACTATACAATTAAAATTTGGTTAAATTTAGAGAATTTTGTACCCTTAAAAATTAAAAATTTTAACATTCGATGATTATTTAACCCTCAGCATCAGTGTATATAAATAGAACGCAATATTTACAGAAGGAGTTCTCCTTTCTTGGAATATAGTATCCATTTAAATCCCTGTAACATAACTGTTCTTAGTCTTTTCGTTACACAGATTTTTTTTTTCAGTCAGATGAAGACCATTGATGTTCTTTTAGAATAATATTTTTAAATTCATAAAATAATTTTTGGTCAAGTGTTAATTTTCTGTATATTATTACAATCGTGCTCAAACGGTTTTTTTTTTTTTTTTAACTTTATATTTGACTCATTACAATTTGCACCGAAACTTAATATATCACATTTTAATAATTTTTATTTATATTTTACTCAAAATATTTTTTGTAATTATGTAAAATAATTACACAATCTGTTCATTACATTACATTTTTTTTATTACATAATAAGGCTTTAGGCTTCTTATTATTCATTGAGCAGAGACTTTTTTTTACCAACTGTAATTATTAACAAAATATCTATGAATTCAATACTTCAAAGTAATGCTGTTACACGCAAAAAAAAAAAAAAAAAAGCGATATCGACATTTTGTTCTAAATATGCTGACAATTAGATATTGATATTGTTGATGAGTTATCTGACAATTAGCCAGCTATGTCACATGAAAATATTTAGTGAAAAAACTCGCAAAGAGGCTGTTGCCAATTTTAGATTAAGAATTGGACACGCCTGCCTGGACGAACATCTGACCAAAATAGGGACTGCGAACTGTGATATATGTGTTTTATATAAGACAGAGGAAATGAACAAGGACCATCTGCTTGTTTGCTATGGACGGGACTTGAGCAGAATGGTGATTTGTGTACTCTTTACTGGAGGATCAGAGAAAATATGTCCTGATCACACGGACTTTTGTTATGGTGCTTCTAGCTTTTTAAATTTTAATCCTTAGAACATTTAACTTGTTTTTAACTATTTTTAAGACCTTTTGGTCATTTTTGTTAAGAATGTCTGCTCTTTTCCCTTTGTAATTTTGACTTGTTTATATGTTCTTTTTTTTCCTACGGTAAGTGGCCAAATTTGTATGGATTGAGGTCCAATAAAGCTATAGGTTAATAACAACATATTGGAAAAAGATGCAAATCTAAAGGGGGGGAATAATAGATAAAATCTATGTATTTTTTCATGAGTTTTATGTTATTAGTTTCAGCTTTCTATGTTTAATAATGAACTGTATTTAATTAACTTCAATAGGTAGAAAGATTGATAAACATTACTGATTTTGAGCATTTGCTACTTATTCAAGCAATGCTTTTTGATAGGTGTACCCTTTTGCTCCTATCATTTTAATATTAAGTAGTTATTTAATTTAAAAAGTTAACAATATTTCTCCATATAATTGACATTTTGTTAATAATTGTGAATCTAAATTACAAAAATATTAATAACAATAATGCTGTATAGAATAAATTATTGATAACTTAAAAAATACATATGAATAGTATTTTGATATAAAAATATGCATTTATTTACCTTAAGGCACGTAAGAAAACATTGTTTTAATATATTTTTATTTCATCAATGCATTTGAATGTTACGGGAAATTTAAAATGAAATCATTACAGACAAAAGCAATTCGCATTACTTACCTATAAAGACACTCGAACAGAAATTCTGCAATTAATTACGTCATATCATATAACAATTAAGTTATTTTTCTTCTGAAAATGAAAGATTTCAGGTGCATGGAAATATTCGTCGTTTTTCTACGAATTCGTCAGACATGAAGGAGTACATCGCTTTCGCAAAACTATCTTCGGAATACGATATTGTTGTCTAGGTTGAAGTTCGGGGTCATTTTCAAGTCACGCTTACGTGCTCAAACCACCTGCGTCTAATGCAGGTGATGGCTACTTGCAAAGGGATGAAAAATAAAGTTAAATTGTAACGCAAACTTTTTTGAAATACAACTGCTTAAGTAAAAATAAGTTTTATCAGATTCAATTTTATAATTTTGAAACGTGTACACTCATTTTGAATTTAACTTGCAATTCTCCATTAAAATATCCCATAGAAAATATAAACATTTTCGTTTTCTTAAAAATTTATTTTAAGTGTAAATGTTGCTTCTCTTAACATAGGTATTCAAGTATTATTTTCAAAATCTGTATTGTAATTTTCGTTGCATTATACGTAAATTAAAAACTTCATACATTAATTTTGTAATAGATTCCAATAATTTGTAATAACAATTTCCGTTGAATATTACTTTTATTAAAATAAACTTTAACCAAAAATTTATGAAAATATATTTTCTTTAATATTTTACCTTTCTGAAATAGAATTAGGCAAAGTTCTCCGGTTTATTTTTCAAATTATATATATAGTTGAAAACAAAAAGTATAATTTCTTTCATAAGAATATTTATGTCTTGCTTCTTTCTTTAGAGTCATTAATTTTCTTCTACCCAAGAGATATTTAAAGAATGAAGAAATAATTTTTGATGACATTGTTGGATCATTATTTGTATAATTTTTCTCTTAAACCTTTTTTCTTAAGGTTAGAAACATAACAAGATAAAAAACAAATCAAAAATTTATCTAGTACATACCAATAGATAAATGACTAATATAAATATCATATATTTTAGAATAATATCATGTTAGAAAGTAATAAAATTGAAACAGATAATAAAAAGAACGTATTGAAAGTCGTTTTAATTAGTACGAAATATGGGGGATACATAATTTTGTGTTTTGAATTGGTATCGTTTTAGAATATAAAAGGGAAAAAATGTTTCGGAAGTAAAGTAAACAAATTAGCCTTTCATTTATTAGTATAAACTAAATCTGATTTTGTGTTGGATTGCAAATGTGAAATTTTGTCGTTATATTTTATCTAAATGACAGAATCCCTGGAATGAACTTCATTCCAGGGATTAGGTACAGTTATAATTGTGTCAGTATACAGTCTAGTGTTTTGGAAAATTAGAAATAAGGTCTTTTGATTTATCTGAATGACAGAAATTTTTTTTAAACAATGATCATCATTCAAGTGTCTAAATGCAAGTGTACTTGTTTGGTGTTTTTCACAAACTTTTGCTCACTACCTTCTTCTTTAAATCTTTCCAAAACAAAGTACATAAAACAAAAGAAAGTGTCTATGTGAAGTGAAATTTTCCTTCTCTTCTAATCAACTATTATAATTTGCTTTTCGGAGTACTCTTCGAATTATTTCTGCAGTTACCTACTGCTTTAGAATTAGATATAGCAATTTTTTGCAGCAGTCACCTTAGGATATTTTGTAATTTTTTTAACTATTCTTTTCAGTGTCGTAGAGGAGAGAATAAATTTTCCTCCTCTTTTAGTTTCATTAACTATTTACCCAGACATTTCATACTTAAAGATAAAATTTTAAACTTATCCATGACTACGTTGAATTTTCATTGCAATTTTCCGTGAAGATTTAGTCTCTCTTGACAGCCTAATAAGAAGTTACCAAAATTCAATATTTGCTTCACTTCTAGAATACGTTTTGGTAACTAACATTTTTATTTACATTGGAAAATAAAGATAGATATCATAAAGCAATAAAAAAAATTATATTTATTGCTTTAAAAGTAAATAATTGTAGTGCGTTTCTTTTCTTCATTTAAGTGACATTTTTGACACCATACTGAAAATATCAGAATGTTGAGTATGTGCAGATGACATTTTCTTATTTACCAATAATAGCAGGTTCAAAAATGTTCTTGATATTCCGTCACATTTAAAAACTGGTTATTAGTGCTATTGCAGTGTGCGCATGAGATTAAAGATATTGAGTCGTTGAAGGATTCAATTTATAAGTGATAGAATTTACGAAACAGTTGATCCAGGAATGGCTTTACACATAAACATTTAACCAGCCCATAAGTGGTTTAAACCTAATTATTATCTCGCGATAAAATTAAATAGGCATCTTACATCTAAAGGGAAATCTTTTTCTGAAATGTATTCAAACGAGCGTAAACAAATTTCAAATGGAAAGAGGTGAAAATAGTGCTCGCCGAATTATGTTAGAAAAGATGGCAAAGAAAATTGAATCAAATATCTCCCATTTGAATAAAAACAGAAAACCGCTTTACATATAGTTTGGAAAGTTATTTTGTGAAGGAGTGTGGAAAAAGTTTTTAAAACAAAAAAAGAACCTACAGTAATAAAGGAAGTTCATTTTGAATACTTTAATAATCCGTCTGCAGTTGCTCGTCAACCTCTACATAAGCGTGCGTCGGAAATGGGACTGATTGATTCGGGTGCCCAATTGTTAGTAGCTAATCCGATTATCTTCCCTCGTTATGAGTTGTATGTGAAAAGATTTATTTATTGTCTGTTTTGGGGTAAAGGGTTAAAGCAAAACTTTTTAGGATTGTCGTTACTGTAAATAACAGAAGATTAGTTAATCTTTTAGGGTGTGTTGGCAGTTACAGTGAACTTTAAGTAATTATTTACAACACCAGCTTTACTATCATTGATTATTTAAGAGATATGAATGAGTGGAAATAAACATTCGGAAGAATGTACGATTTTTTTCACGTGATGAAAATTTGGTATGTGACTCAGCAGAAGTATACGAAAAATAATGTGACTTCTATTTTGGAAGAGGGAGAAATGCAGATAAATATATATATATTTTTTTCCAATGGCAGGATAGAATAAGTAATAAAAGAAAAAAGAACACAAAGAACATGAAAACAACAACGAGAATCGAAAGAAATTACATAGTGACATGTTTAGCCCATAAGGGCCCTAGCCTCCCAGTAACGACCATACACAGTAGAGGAAACAAGTGCAGGGCAGACAGGAAGGTGAGATGAATCCATGTCCTCTCCAAGACTGCAGAGCATGCATTTCGTGCTTGCAAATATTTTCATACGGAAAAGATGATTGGCCATACAATCATGGCCAGTCAGGAGTCTGAAAAGGGCAACAGCTTTAAATCTGGGCTGTTTAAAATAAAGTTAAACCAGGTTTTAGATGAGTTGCCTTCAAGTAGATTATCAGATAGAGTGTTCCGAAAAAAGTCTCGGATCATCAGTTTAATCGAGTCAAAAGAGATGTCTTTACAAAAGGTTTGGGTGATGATTGTTCCTTTTTTGGCAAGAGAATCCGCCTTCTCATTACCGAAGATCACACAATGGCCTGGGATCCATTGCAAAACGATATCCTTGACTTTTGAGGGAACCCATTGCCAAGATTGTAGATCATTTAGCCGACAAGGCGTTGTCCGAGGAGGTAGATCTACGTTGCACCCCAGATAAATAATGTGAATTGTGAGAAAAACAATTTTAATTCGGATGCAATAAAATTAAGAGAGGAACACAAACAATGCGAATCGTTAGGCAAAGAGAGTCAATTGTTAATGGACAACAAGGGAGATTTAATGCTGATTGAATTAATTTGTCATAAGGATAAAATATTAATATTTTTATAAATAAGCTTGTCTTACCGAAACATCGGCGTGAGAAAATATTAAATTTAGTTTACGAATCAGAATTTGAGGAATACATGGGATTAAGGAAAAAAATAAGAGGTTAAGATAAAGTTTTTGGTGACGGAATATTGAAATGGTAATCTCTTAATTTGTCCAGACATGTACGAGTTGACAACTTCATAAGAAAGGGGAAGGGGGTAGTAATATATCACCCATTACACCCGCTGTTAACCGAAACATGTCCATTGATATTGTAGACATACATATAATTAGTGAAATTCAACCCCTTCTGCATCTGACTATAAATATATCCTGTGTTTAATGGCATACAAAATGGCCGGGGTGATATCTATCAAATTGCTATATACTAAAACTGCCTATGATGCTCTTCTAGAAATTTTATTGGGGACTAATATATCAAGTAACCCAGTGCCTCGAATGGGCAGTCATTAGTGGACTAATTTCAAATCTGCTTAAATACAAGAGTTTTTGAAGATTATTGGATCGAGTCCGAGATTTTATTATCCAGGATAACCTGCCAGAAACGAATTACACTACGTTATGTGAACGTTGTAATAAGAGTTTTAAAAAGTAGTTTGCATCACATCATTCGTGAAGATCCGAGAAACTAGGATAAACAGCAGTCATATTTGTTATTTGCATATAAAGATGCCAAATGCAACGACTCCATTCAAATTACTTTTCGGGGGGAGATAATCGGGGTCCACTGGGTATTTTAAAGTACCCATGGAGTCAAGTTACCAACTAATGTCATCTAGCCTGCCAATGCGTATCTTCAAACAACGAAAATTCACATGAAGAAAGCAGTTCTCACTGCAGTACACCATCATCATATGCGGACTATTTCGTTTAACTATCCTCAGTTAAAAACTTTAATGCTGGTGATCAAGCCATCTTACTCATTCCTGATTCACTGAACAAACTTTATGCACGACGAACTGGTCCATGCGAAATTCTTAAGCACATCCACTCTTTTATATAAGATTCAAGATGCCAGATGGAAATGTAAGGCATCTGCACATGATTAAGATCAGGAGAAATTATTCTCGATTTCTAACTGTTACAGTCATTTATTAAGAGTTTCAAGATTACGATGAAATTCTTCTAACGCCGGACACCTCGAAACTTAAATTCAAAAACCTTGATTTGAATCATTTAACTGATCGTCAGAGAACAAAATTAATGGAGTTATACCATGAACCTTTCTCACGGGGAAGGTGAAAGTGACAAAGGTGGGTGATCATCGAACAGGGATAAAACCAGGTTCTGAGAGGAAAAACATTTTGTATACCTTATTTCAGAGTCTCCCAAAAGTGAAGTAAATGAGTAAATAGAAGAAACATTTAAAACAGTATCCTTTTGAAGAAAGAGATGGCGAAATAGCATATCCCATAGTTTATGCCTCTGTGAACAACTCTTAGCTCGGTGACAGTCTTCCATGGAGTTGCCAACATCTCTAACAAAGTCTATCTGGTTGAGGGTGTTAATATTTTACTTCATTGAAGTCACACCGACAGCCGTACAGATTTAAAGTAATGAGTTTCGAACATACAAATGGTTCGACTACCTTTCAGCGTGAAATGAATCGAACTCTCAAAATACTGAGATTTTTTATGGTCATGCATAGATGACATTGCCGTCTTTTCTAGACGTTTGAAGGAGCATTTAATTTATTTGAGTACAATCTTGACCAAGCATAGCGAATAGAATTTTACAAATAACCTGAAGAAGTGTGTAATCACAAGCCCCATATAAATTTCTGGAACACATAATTGGTTCCAGGCTGCATCAGCCAGATCCTGAAGATGTGCAGGCGTTTCGGCGTCTGAATCGTAAAAGAAAGAGCTTTGTCCAGTGATCGGATTGTCAACTACTATCGCGAATATATTAGTGCGTACAGTGAACAAGAGTATCCAGACTTAATTTACTAAAAAGAAAATTCCAAACAATATTCCGTGGAATGAGAAGCAGAAAACTGCTTTCCACAGACTGAAGGATGCCCTGGTGAAAGCTCCCTTTCTCAACACACCTGTTTTAAGCAAACTATATATTATACATTCTATATAAATTGAAACACTATATTACTATACAAGTCTAAATTTTGCTTCTGGGATACTATCTTGCTGTCTATCTTGTACAAACTCTAGATCTATCCTATATCCTTGTCAAAAAATACTAAGATACAATAATTTTGGTTCATCCTAGAACGTGAGGTTTATGCGATTGTGTGGTTTTTGAAAAAAATTGGAGGGTTGATACTGGAATTGAATTTCATACTATTATCAGCCCTTGCCTTGATAACAAATTGAAAATTCTTTTAATGAATAACTGTCAAGAGCCTTAAATATTTTTAAAAATACGTAAATAAAGAATTATTGTGTAGCATTGGCTTTGGATCGAATTATTTGGACTTACAACTTAACTGTCATTAACTATTAAAATTTTTTTACTCAAATGAATAATTTTTAAAGCAATATTTTTATATTGTTTATTTGAAATGATTTTAGAAGATATTATTTAATTCATAACAAAATTATTTAAAATAAACTTAAAATGTGGAAAAAAAATAAAGAAAAGATGTTATAATTGCAGTTAATGCTTAGTAATTATTTAAATAACAATTTATTGTCATCAATCGTCATATAAATTATAGTGCATTCATTTTCTCTCCATTTTCGTTTTTTATGAACTATGGTATATATACAGCATCATATAAATTCAAAACTTGCAGAATTTCATAGCGACCTTTTATTTTTATCTAACCATTTAATTTAAAGCATACAACCAACCAAGATGGAACAGCATTCTTTCTTTTATCTGAAATTTGAGAAAGATGGGAGTCAATTTAGAAAAAGATTTATAGAATTATAGTTCTCTTTATTTTTGTGATATATTAGATTGAACGGAAAGTAATGCACGATTTAAATAGACAATTTCAAAAGGAAATATATATATATATATATTGCTACATATATTTAAATAGTAATGTATTCTCCAACATATTCTATCACATTTAATCTTTCAAGCAATTTTTTGATCTTATATAGGAAGAACTTTTTTGGCATTGCAGCAAAATACCATTTAGAGAATTTTCAATCTCCTGTTTATTACTGAATTTTTGCCACTAAATGCTGTAGAGACCTAAATAATAATAATCTGATGAAGCTATGCCTGGACTATAAGGTGGATGAGGTAGAATTTTGCATCTTAATTCATTCAGTTTCTGTTGAGCCATTTGTGCTGGGTGAGACCAGGCATTATTTATTTATTAATTATTTTTTTAATAATAGCACTCCATCTATTGAGCAATGCAAGTCGTTGAGTGAGTAAAGCCAGTTTTAAATTCCCTAATTTTCGAGAGTGGATGCCTTGAGATGTTAGCTTGGTTATTCACAAGCAGTTCAAAACAAACCACCCCTTCCATATTTCACCAAATGCAAAGCAAAACCTTCTTTAGATGCAAGCCTAGTTTTACTGTGGTAAATAGGTTTTTCTTTTGAGCTTAGCCATTGTCTTTTTGAGTAACGTTTACATAAAGTTTTCACTTTTTATCTCCAGTCATTATATGTTTTAAAAAAAATCAATTTCTTTTCATTTATTGTGACTGTTGATGTGCAAATATTTTGTAATGTATTCTCCAACATATTCTATCACATTTAATCTTTCAAGCAATTTTTTGATCTTATATAGGGCTCATATGTAGGGCTCAAATATCTTTCCTAACATTTCTAGGTATTTCACTATTGTTGTTCGAGTACAGTAGGATCTACAAATTAATTCGCTACTTGTTACATGGAGTTCTGCTCTACCTGCGTTTTCAAATAATCATTATTAACCTGTATTAGCCAACCACTTCTCTGTTCATCTTCAAGACTAAAATTACCTTCTCAGAACTTTCTTACACAATACTGAAATTGATTTGCACTTATGGATCCTGGATATATGGAAGACATGTTTCGAGATGCTTCTGCAGCATTTACATGAATCCTAAATAAAAACACATGATATGGCTAATATGAAACTTATCATATCTATCACTTCTTTGGAAATAAAAATATAAATTTAATGGAGTGCAGAATATAGGACATGATATTAATTTAAAAATAATTAAAAAGGTTATCCAAACCTAATTCGGACATTTATATTAACTTGACTTTAGGTGAGTTAAAATCCAGCAGTACTTTCCGTTCACAATATCTATTTCAACTAGTTGCAAATCTTTTTTTGTGCAAGGTAAATTTGAGAAATTAAAGTAATTTGCACAGTGATATTTAAGAAGTTTATAACTTTAAAGCGATTTCAGCAAGATAAGATACCTGTTTAAAGTGATAAATGTTGGCAAGATACCTCTAAGAGATTAGTGAAAAAACAGATGTGTCTATAAGGTCAAGCAGGTTAACCTACATATGTGAGCCCTCCTTTCATTTGCTCCAATCAACAAAAAGTTTAAGATGCTTATATTTTTCTTGCGTTAATAACATGCAAGAAAATTTTTAAATTACAGCAATGCTTAAAACAATGCTAATATTATCTTTATTCATATAAAAAAAGTATAGCAAACTTTATTTTTTTTAAGTTTAAAACTATTTTGAATATACATAAATCAAACTGTACATTATTCATAATTATCACATGACTGGAATGTCAAAAAAGGTATGTTGCTTATATGTAGAAAATACATGATAAATGTATTTTTAAGACATACAGTCAGCATTACTTTCAACAAATATTTTGAAATAAAAAATTTCTTTAGATTTGGATTTTTTCAAACAAATTATTATTATTATTATTATTTTTACAGATCAAGCAAAAGTAATTTCAAAATGCTTAAAATATGTATAGGAATAAATGATACACTTCTAAACACAAGGCAACAACTATAAAGAATAGTGTGAAATTCTCTAAAAAGCAACCATTTTGTCACTGAACATTAATTTTAAAAATATGTAGTTAATAAAGATATCATTCTAAACTTAAGGAGTAATTACCAGTAAATTTGGATATTGATAGAAAAAGAAATAATAAAAATTCAAGATTACAGAAAAGATTCTCATTTTGAGATAAAGGATAAAATTTTAATAAAGGTAATAAATGGGAGTCATTATATATATTATACTTTGTAAATGTTCATTATCTTAAGACATTATCTAATATCTTCAATTCGAATTTATAAATTGAGATTAAAAAATTATAAAATTCCAAATTCCTCAAATAATTGCAAAGACATAAGATTTTTCTATCAAATAATAGGACAGATGCTTTAATGTATAGTTTTTTAGAAATTTTAAAATTTCCCAAATTTTTCCCTAAAGGCTCATTCCCACCGAGGCGAGAGACTTGAAGATTCAAGAGGCAAGCGAGAAAATTTTTTTGACCCCTTCACAACGAAACATCAGAAATAGCATTACGCCTAGTGAAGTTCCGCTTCGAGTTGAAAGTTGGTCAACTCCAAGCGGCGGATTTCAAACTGGTTTCAGGCGACCGCGGTGAGGCTAGTGATTGGTCAAATTTTTTCGCTTACATCTTCTCGCCTTGGTGGGCACGAGCCTTAAGTGAAATTACTCAATTATTTTTAAACAAAATATAGACATATAAATAGATATAATTAGAATTAAATCAAATAGTTAATAATTTAGACTAAGTAAAAAAAATTATGATTTTCAGAGAAAAAATTTAAAGTAGAAACGAAGATTTTTTATTAACAAGAAATTTTTACTTTTGACAGCATACATGAGACACAAATTATTGATTTTTTTTTTTTGCATTGCTTGCCATTTTATTATCGTAATTACCTAAAGTGATTCAAAGAGATTAATTAGTAAATAAAAAGAACACATATCAAAATTGGCAAATTATCCACTAAACTCTACAGTCTGAATTTTGATCTATTTAACGCTCAGTATTAAAATAGTTTTTTAAAGCCAATATCAGATACAATTTAAAAGGCGATTTTCTTTTTATTTTCCTATAAATAATAAAAATTAATTTGAAAAAAAAAAGCATTGAAGATATTAAGGATTTTATAACTGAAAACACAACTAATCCCATTTTTCTCAATACTTTTTAGGATTCTAATCAACAAAATGATGCTGACTGTAATACATGTAAACCATTTTTGGCATAAACAAATATTTTATATAGCCATTGTGAAAAATATGAGATGAAAAAGATATGAATAATATAATATGTAGTAAAATTCATGAAATATCTAATTATTAAAAGAATAGATAAGCATAACATTTATTATGAAATGAGAGGATGACAAGTATATTTAATTTACTAATAAATTAAGTAATAATAAATCTGAAGCTCAGGAAAAGTTTTTTTCCTAATTAACAAAACATAATGAAAGACGCTGTTTGATCATCAGGCACATTTTCTTTCATGACTATACTTTTTCATATGTATCATCTTCATCTTCAAGATCATCACAAGTTAGGGAAATTTTTTCCATTTCTGCATCAAATTTAGCAGCTATATTACTAGGTACTCTCTCGTATTTCTGTCCTGTACACTTCAATTCACATAAACCTACAGAATATCCTTGTAATAATCCAAAAATAAATACAAACACTAAAACTGCTAGAAAACAAACACCTATCACAATTGGTATAATATGTTTTAGAGGAACAATAACTTCACTAAAGTCTTGAGATGATGACGTAACTGCAATACTGCGAGGATGATCAGAATTGATACATACATCTGGAAAAAAATAAACATTTGATTTAGAATACAATTGTCACATAGATTCAAAAATAGTGTAATGCAGAATCAAAAGTTTATAGATAGGTGTGCATGTACAACTGTAATAAATTACCTAGGTCTCTGCTACATGTGCAGCATTCTGATTTTTTTAATAATGCCCCATTACAGCAAGGTAAACATATATGTTTTACTTCATCAAGTCTGAGAAGACCTGAACATGACAGGCAATTAATATCTTCAGGTCCAAAACATCTACCACAATTATCATGACACCTTTCACATTGCTAGAGAGAAAAAACATTGTAAAGCATGAAGAAAAGAGGACAAACTGAAATAATTTTATTAAATAGTTATAGCAAAATTCAAGGTAAAATATAAATATGTTCTAAATATAATATATTCATCTACATAACATCTTTTTCTTTATAGGAATTCTAAAAAAAATTCTGATATAATGTTAACTATTATGAACTGTTAGCAGTACAAATGTAATAAATACAACTTTTGAAGCAAAGACTAAGATTTAATATGAATGTACTTTGCAAATCTTAAACGATCCAGAAAATAAAAATTTAAACGAGATAGCTTGGTTTGCGAAATAAAATGTGCAACGTACAAATTTTTGAAAATAATTTAAGACCACTACTACTGTTTTCACTATCACTCTTAATATGCAGGGAAAGGGGGAGGGGGCAACTAAAACAATAACCTTATAATAGATAAAGTTGATCTCTACTTTAACAGATGAATAATTATGCTTTTTACTTATTTATTTATGTAAAAAAAAAAAAAAAAAAAAAAACATGATTTTTACTATTTTCAAATATTTATTATTTCAAGAAGGTAAGCATTCATTTTTTTTACATGAAATTCTGATGAATAATAATTTAATTCAATGCCAATAAATAACTTCTTTCTATGAAAGATTCTTAAATTAACAAATGATCTACTAAAAAATTAAAAAATCTTTTTAATTTTAAATTCTATTGGAAATATGAAGACTTTTTAATATTAACATGCAACAAACTGAAGTGAAACAATAGATAACCCAAAATACCTAAGTCAAAACATTAAAATAGAGACAAAAGGATATGTTACTCTATACCTTATTGTCTTTATTGAAGTATTCGTCATCTAAGCACGGAATGCAAACATTGTTGGAAAATGATGAATTATCATAACAACTTGAACAATATGTGGGTCCATAATCTGCAATAGTTATAAGATTTCAGAATATTACTTGATAAATTTAAAAAAAATTTTAATTTTGCATTCCAAAAAATACAAGTATATCTTCATATTTAATTTCATAAACCAATCTTTTTTTTTAATGTAAGTATAAGAAATTATTTATAAATAGCTCAATCTAAACTCTTTGTACAGAAAAGAAATTGTGTTACAAAAATTAATGTCACTTTAATATGAAAATATCAATAATGGAATAAGATCAACAGCAGCATTTGTATTAATTATATAGAGTGTTCACTGCTACTAACCAGTTATTTTCTTAATTGTTAGCCAAGGACATAATTAAAATTAAAAAAAAACATTTTTAAAAAAATCAAATGCAGGAACAATTTACACCTTCTAGGTTATCAGTTTTTGAAATCATATTAAAATAAAATAAAATAAACATTTTTTAAATATAGTTATAACATGCCTTTGTATTACTATTATTATTTTGAAGCTGTGGATGAAATTTTTTTTTAATAAGCTGTGCTAATACAGATTGTAAAGACGGCAATCCATAGTTAATTGCCTACTTAATATCTGTTTCAAATATGAATATTACACATAAGTTACATAACTCTAGTCAGTTTTATATCTGTGAATATAAATAGGATTTAAAGGCGTTACAAGAAAATGCAACATGTATTAAAAATGAAACAAAATTTCTTAAAAAACATCATCAAAATGGTCACCATTACCAGAACTTTCTGGCAACGATCATGCAGCTGCAAGATAACAAAAGGAAAAAAGGATTCATTCTGTGTTAATATGATGTCATCAATTTAATTTTGGAAATTTCTTTCTAATATATTTGAAAGTTTACAGCAGATAAAAATTTTACATTATTTAGAGCAAATAATGGCCCAGATGAGCTATGCTGGAATTACATATAGGGTGTTTAAAAACTTTCAAAGAAAGTTTAAGTAAAGTTTTCTTAGCCACTTCTAAGCCTTATTTAATCAACAAAATAAATTGAAGCATATATTATCACTACCTGGTTTGCATTTCAATTAGCTAGTATCACAGAAAATATTAAATTAAAGTCACACTAAACATTCTTCATGCTTGATGTAACATATTTTTATACTGTACTAATAAATCCCTGAAATACTATTTAATTTAAAACAATAAAATGAACTTGATTTTATTAACAATTCCTTATTTCATATTTATTTATTGAACAATGGTGTAATTTTTTGTTTGTATCTATTTGTTAACATCAATATTCAAAATTAAATAACCAATTAAAGTATATAATAATTTATGTAAAAAAGCTGAGACGAAAATTTACCTAAAAGAATGTCTTACCTGAACACGTTTTACAATTAGAATAACATGGTAAACAGTAGGTTTCTTCTTCATCTGTATAAAGGAAAAAACCATCTGGACAATAAGGTTGACAAGTATTCTCTACTAGTTGATATCCTTCATGACAAGATGAACAATTGGAATTTGAAGGGCCAAAGCAATGTTGACACTCTGTATGGCAACTTTTACATTCATGTTTTTCATTGTCATAGTACCTAACAAAAGAATAATTAATTTGGATAGGAGATTCCCACTTAAAACTTTGAGCTAATATCATGTCTTTATTGGGGAAAAAAGTGCAAAGTTTAAAGAAAAGTATTATTATTGAGTGGAAGACCTAAGTATCATTACATTTCTTCACATTTTTTTTTTGAGGGGGGAGCGAGAGCATTTTCATGGAATAAAAAGTATGCATAGATATGAGGATTTAAAAAACTGAACACAACACTTAAATGAATATTAAAACATGCAAATACATTTTTTATAATTCTTAAAATATCACTAAAGATTCAAACTTTTCTCGTTATAACTATTTAAGCAGAAAAAATTTCAAACATTACATATTTTCAAAAAATTAGGAAACTTTTATGCTTATGCATTTTTTTTTCATCTGTACACACATTTCTTACACTAAGCAAGAAAAATTGTTCATTTATCTATAACAATAGAGGTGTTTAATATTTTGATCATTCAGATGATCATATTTTGATCATCATACATACATGCATTTTAAATAAATTTATGCTTGTTAATTCACCTTGATAGATTGAATTTTGTGTTATTTCATTTCAGTGCGTAAGGCTTATCATTGATTTTAGCAGTAAGAAAACATAAATTACTTTCTAGAAAAATTCTTTAAGCCCATTATCTCATATTTGCATAAAGGATGACCAAAATCTTTGTTAAACAAATATATTATGACATATACATACTTAATTTAGTGTAACCATGTATCGTTTTATACTGCAAGGGCAAAATATGGCCAATCTGTGCTAAACAATGCAATATTCATTAAAAAAATCTTTAAAAAAAAAAACCTAAAAAAAATTAAGTAAAAACACGTTAAAATTTAAAAATAAAAGGCAAAACCACAAAATAAAAAGATAAACGCATTTTTAAGATTAAATAAGATTTGTCAGGATATTATTTTTTTTAAATTTTTATTTATTTATCTTTTGGCATTTCATTAATCGTTTTCAGACCACAAATAGCAGTACCCTTTTAATAAAGAACTTTAATTCTGTCAAATGCTATAGTTTAAAAGAGTTTTATTTACATTTATCATGAAGGTTTGTTTGTTTTTTAAGTAGGAGTTTTCTATTTAACTTAGAAAATAAATTAAGTCTCTCGATCATAAAAGATCTGAGATGCAACAAAGGTTGATGTCGAATATTTACTCTTACAAAAAAAAAAAAAAAAAAAAAAGGGGGGGGACTTATGATGAAATAATAAGTTTTTTGAATAACTGCTTTTTTGTTTTTATGCATTTTCCATATTCTATTTCATACAGAATTTATAATGTAGAAATAATCCAAAGCATAAAATTAAAATAAATATACATATGGATGAATTTTGATTTCAATTTTCTATCTGTACATTACATTATAATGGAGAAGAAATGATATGTATTTAATGTATGTAACATATAATGCATGTAATGTAATGAATCTGTAAAATTTCTTTCAAGGAAAACATACACAAACTTATCTGTTTTGGCTTTTATAACTATGCAATTAGTAATAAAAAATGCTTGATATACAAGGCGTAATTTTCAGTTTCGAAAAAGTTAGAAATTATAAAACTGCAGAATTAGAATATGAATATCTCCTTTACGTGGTTTACGCTTATTTTGAGCAAATTAAAACCAATGTAAAAGAATTATTTTCAATTAAAGTTTGCCATAAATGACTCTATTTTTGATTTTATACACTAGTACACTAAACTATTTAGATTTCATTTTTCTGCATTAGCAGCAAAATTGGCCACTAATTTTAAATTTGATATTCATAGCTGAAATATATCAATCTATATTTTCATGTAATGTATAATATTGCTTAACAAATTGCATCTGAGCTAAAAATAGTTATTTGAATTGATTTTACAGAAAGGAAACCTTTAATACAGAATTACTGAGGTAAAACTATGTTAAATTAAGAAGTATATAATCTTCCTTGAAATAAGTAAATACAAATTTAGAAATAATGTCAGTTAACATTTCTTTGTTAAGTTATATAATAATGAAATATTTTTTCATACCCCATAGGACAAATTTGATAACACTTTCCAAAATGTGAAATGAAGCCATCCTTACAAAGTAAACAATTTTCATTATTTTTACATTCAGCGCATTGTATGTCACATGGAACACATTCATCTTGCGAAGTAAAATAGCCATGAGGACAAGCTTCAATGCAATTACCATTATGCCAAACATATCTATCGAAAAAGAGAAAATAAAAGAAATTCAAAATACACAAAAATAAATTCTAGAAATTTTTCTACGGCAATATATAACATGAAATAAAAGAAAATAACTAACCCTGATTCACAATACACACAATCTTGAGTATTGGGTCCAGAACAATGACCACAACGGTAATAACAATCTTGACAAATATCCAAATGTTCATTATACCAACCTAGAAAAGTTTCCACATAAGAAAACATGATTTTAAGTACTAAACACAGCTGAAAAAAATCATTAAACTTTATTTCAACAAGAGCTTTAGCTAAGAATCTCTTCATACCCATTTTCAACTTTCAGATATAAACAGCAGTAATGAAAATACATAACTAAGGTTCAACTTTTTAAAATTATGTATACACTTTGACTAATTGTACAAGTTAGTGACAATTTATTTATGTCCAAGATATGTGAAACACAACACAAGATATGTGAGATATGTGATACACAAGATATGTGAAACACAACAGTTAAACACATAGATTTTTTTACTGTGAATTTAAGTAAAAATTATACATTTAGAATAAAACGTCATATTTCAATTTAAAGAAGAGTTTTATACTAATTGAAATTTATTTTCTGTATAATATGTTGAGTGATCAACAAAATACTTTTCCAGCATAACAGAATCGGGGAGGGAACCCTCTAAAAGAAAATATATAAAAAATAGAGGTAAAATTATTGCATTAAAAGAAATCATAAAAAATGAGAGACACAAAATAATGCTCTTTACATAGATGCTAATGCATCACACATTTTAGGTCAAATTTAAGAAAAGGAGAATAGCAATACCCCTCATAAAAATTTAAGAAAAATATATTATTTCAAGCTATATTATCTACATTTACATGAAGCCGGCATATTTTTTTTAATGAAAACTATATAAATAGTTAATTTTTAGATAGAATAACAGAAAATTTTTTAATTATTAAATTATACATACCTCCAGGACATTTCGAATTAAAAATACAACTATCTTCAGAATTACGAACCCAATCAGAATGGCATGTTGTGCATGCAAAACTACTGGCACAATCTTCACATGATCTGTGGCATCTAAAATTAAAACAAAAACATGCTATTATATTATCCACTAGTTAATGAAAAGAACCTTACATATCATTCTCATTTAATCCTTTTAATGCTTGCAAATTAGGATTATCAATAATATTGTTTTTATTTATTATTAAAAAACTGTAAGTTAAAAACATTTCAAGTTCTTAAATTGAAGTTAACTTTAAAGTAGATATTACTATTAAGTGCATTATTTAATAACAAAATTTAATTGATTTCTAACCAGACATATCTTGCTTGAACATAAAAATTATTATTTTGTAATAAATTATAGAAACCCTTTTTTACTTGTCTTTTACCAAAGTAATTATTGTTTTTAATAAAAAATGAATAACCAAGTCTTGAAAATATATTTCTATTTCTTGCCTCCAAGTCTCTTCCATTAAATGCAATATATATACTTTTAAATTAAAGCTTTTTTTCAATATTTTAAATATTAATGCAGTTAATTGTAATCTAAGAAAGAGAATCATAATTAATATCTTACATACTTTGTTTATTAAATTTTTACGAAATTTTACAATGAACTTGTTTAAATTAATTTATGGCATTAGTAACAATGAATAAATTAAAAATGTGTGAAGTTATTTTTTATTACTTATTCACTTGCAATTATAAATAAACTAGCATAAATCCGTCAATTAAATAAAAATGTATACGTTATTCATTCCCAACAGGGTTTCATACAGAAATTTCAAAAAAGAAAATTTAATTAAATAATTTTTTACATTTTTCCTCTACTATAATCAACTTTAATTTCATTTATTTTAATTAAAATTTATAAGAAATAAACCTACGATGTTGGTAATAAATAACAGAATAAATAAATAAGAATTTAGTATGCATGCCTTTCTCAAAAAAAAATAAAGTTCAAATTTATTATATACTTGTCACTACTTACACTACTTGTCACTTGTTTTGTCTTTTTCATTGTTCAACATAAATAAGTTAGTGACGGGGAGAGCTTAAAAACTCCTATTTAGGTGTTTAAGATTCAAAGACATGTTTCATCTTTGAAGTTATAAATCTGTTTAAAATAGATATACTGCGATAATAGATATACGATATAACGATTTTAAAATTTTCAACACCATCCAGCCCTAGTACTGACATAGCTTAAACAAAAAATAGCTTTCTTCTAAATATGCATATTGTTAGATGACATATGAAGTATGTTATTAATACATTTAGATTTCAATTTAAATATTTAATTCAATATTAAAAATGCATACCTGATACAAATGTTGTCATCATTGAAAAAATAATTTGAAGGGCACTCAGAAAAACATGAGTTATTATGTAAAACATGAGATGTAGTACAAGTTAAACAATTCGAAGACAAAGGTCCAAAGCATGTTTCACAAGAAGAATGGCAGTCTTTACATCTAAAAAATGCATCTAAAGATGTAAGTAATTTAAATATATAACACATATAAAAATTCAAATAAAATTAAAATTTCTAATGTTTAACAGTAACATAATTTTTAACTCGTTTCCATATACAGTGGTATTCTCGATTTACGTCCTTAGCACATTCCAGATCCTTGGACATCGAACTGCTTACTAAATAAATTTTTACGATAAGAAATAAAGAAACATAATTAATCTATTCCCATGAAATCAATTTGATATGAGCATATTATATATTTATTTGGGTACATAATTAAAACGGGGAATGATGGCCAAGTGACTGGCGCTCGGTACCACAGGTTTTGGGTTGGAGTCCCGGCGGTGGCATGGATGCTTTTAGTGGTTCAGAATCCACTTTAAATCCTATATCCGGTTTAATATGACTGTAAAGCGTTGGGCGTAGGACTGATAACCCTACCCTAAACAAAGAAAAAAATCTGTCTCGAAATTTGCCAGTAGGCAGACGGCCTTGGCGCATCATGGGGCTAATGCGCCAATGAAGATGAAGAAGATATAATTAAAACACTGCTTCATATTAAAACACATAAATACAAAAGCGGCTAGATTAATTACATAATATATAATAATAATACAATTATAAAATACACAAATTTAATTTTCTGTTTTCCTATTTGAACATGGTTGAGAATCACCATGTTCAAATTTCATGTTTACTTAAAAGTCTGTCCGAAGAACTTGAATTCTGCTTTCTTCTTGGGATGTTTTAGAAATGTGACATTAACTGGTAATTTCGGAAAATATTTTATGGCTTGTTTGGCTTTATTGGGGTGGTATTTCTCTGCAAATTTTTTGGCAACCATTATATTTGGTAAATATGCTGTTGCATCCAAATTATATTCCCCACAAAGGTCATATACCAAATAACTTTTTTTTGTGTGAGGTACCACAGTACATGCATATATATGAATTTAAAAACAATTACAATTTATTTATTAAGATTTTTTTATTTATTATCTTTGCAATAACAAAAGTACAACTTAGAAATTTTTAATTTTAATACACTACAATCTTCACATTAATAGACACTAGATGATTATCTACAAACTACAGAAAATTAGTTCAATGTGAATAAAGTAAATCTATACCTATGGGAGAGAGAGAGAGAGAGAGAGAATTTCAGAATTCAAGTAACAAATTTGCAGGAGGGATAAGGCTGCAAACAGACCACTCACCTTTATTTTATTCAATTTTGTGCTTACATTTTAACATTATGTTGCTTTGCAAGAGATGAAGTTAAAAGACTGCAATTTTGTTCAATAAATAATTGTCAGAAAATTACCTAAATTTATTAAATTCGGATTCAGATAGCTCTGAATTTGAATACTTTATATTGTTTTCATTTGTTCAGAATTAATCTTGCATTTAGCAAAGAAATCTGTTATTTTATATCTAATTAATTTTAAATATACTAAGTTTACTATCACTTTTTAATCCATATAATTTCTAATGTATATTTTTCATAATGTGCTTTTGTATTATATCAAAAGTGTCATGCAATTGCTTAAAACATAATAATAATAAAAGAGAATTTTAGTTAGGCATGGTATGGGAACAAAAACAAGTTAAGAGGAACAAACAAACCATGGATTATACAAGGTGGTATTATAGTATCCCCCCTCCCCAAAAAACAAATTGAGTATTAATTGCAGACAGGAAGTTTTTGTAATCTACTACTAGTTACTACAAAAATTACTAGTTAGTTAAACAATTAATATTGCTGGGATAGACATTGAAATTAAAGATTTTTAACACATTTTAGACCCAATTTCAAAAGTAAAGTCAGATAATTAAGAAAAAAAAAAATCTGTTTTGTTCACATCATTATTTTATTACTTTAGGAATTGTCATGTTTCCCAAGAATTTTGTATAATCCAAACAGAGCAGTTATGAATACAATTGCTGCTTGAACATAAAAATGAATCAATCATTTAAATAATTTTTATGTGGCTGCATTTTTAATGATATATATGACTATATGTTTAATGATACTAGTACCAAATTTTACCAAGCTGCATCAATCAATAGAAGAAATACTCAGAAATAAAGAAGAATACTCAGAAGAAAAATCTTGCTTTGTTAAAAGGGCACAAAGAGTAGAAAGCGAAATAGGATATAAAATTTTATTTATAATCAGATAAAATTAAACTTTTCAAAGATTTTTTTTAATTGATTAGCAATTAATAGGACAAGAGTGTAATTATTTACAATTGCAAAACAGTATTACATTTAAACAGAGTATAAAAACATGTATTTTTCCTTATATTGAAAAACTTCTTCACTACTGGAAGAATTATCTATTTTGTCTTCTATATCTAAAGTTGAAGACATCAATAGGTATAAACGAATTACTACTGGTTTTAATTTATTGCCTCCAAGATTCTTGTACTTATTTACAAGAATTGAACTAGATGAACTTGCATACAACTTTTTTTTTTTTTTTGGACATACACAGCTTTAGAAGAATATGTTGAATTTTATGGGAATTTAACATCAGTAAAACAAGCAAATTGAGTAGTGACAGCAGAGGTCGAAGGAAATGTTGATGTCAACAGAGCAGGAATAAGGTTGATGAAAGCAATAAAATGAATTAAATTAGGTGTGTATGATGTGATTACGATTTAGTTTTTGAAATAATGTATAGATCATGCCAGTGCTGTTGCTGTCAATCATTACAGAAAAGGAACAAATGAGTTACATCATTTTAATATTTGTAGATATTGTTTTCTTTGTTAATTCAGCATACGGTTTGAAATGCAAATTTTTTAGCTTCAGAATACAGCAAGTTTCTTGTTACACAGATTTCCTAAAATTTCTTTTCCAACTCACACTGAGGACAAGTTTTTCGGTTGGATGGATATAGTTGCTGGAAATTTGGACATTTTGGCTCTGTTTTGAAATATGTTAAAGTATGACCTGGAGAAGAATAGCTGGAACAAATTATTTTGCTACAATTATTCAATAAATGTTAATATTTTTGGCAACTAAAACTGTGGATAAGAGATGACAGAATATAATAGGTAACTTAACACACTGTAACCATGAAAGAAAAAATATTTTAGATGCAAAACTGCAGCACCCACCATGGAGTTTAACAATGGAAAAGATTCCTGCAATGGTGCTAGTACAGATCTTATGTTCAGGATCATACCCATAGATGAACTTCATTCTTAGATATGCCCTAGAATTGACGCATGACATTAATCACAAGCAGTTTCAAACACAAAGGATTGATAACTACCAGCTGATTGACATATTCAGAAACTGAGATGTTCTGCCATCTACCAGAAGCGAAAACCAAAGAAATGTGTTGCCCACAGTCCATTTCTTAGTAGACTCAATTCCCAGGATCACTTTATCTGGGACATTGGTTGTCATAGATGGTAGACATGGAAAACTCACATTGTCCACGAAGCAAGACATACCGTAGGGAATAAAAATGTCAACACATCACGACTTATATAAAAAATATGTATATAAATAACAAGTGTGAAAAAAAACACAAAAAAATAAACAAAATGAGTGATGAATCATAACAAGCCTTTGGGAAAATGATGACGTCTGTATTACAAATGAAGAAAAGAGGGGGAAAAAAGAATGAAAGCAAAGACCACTAGGTCATGTTACTATCGTGATGCTTGTAATATCTACAGGAGATGTGTCAGAGAGGGAGATTGGTCAGAAGGCAGTAATTGTAAGGACAGTTTTGAATTGAATGACATATGAAATATTTTAATACTAATATATTTATAAGGTATTCAGGTAGTGAATGTTGATAAACTAATTATACTGTAATCCTTAAATCTTCTAATGTGCATGTATTTGGTTAGAAATGTACCATATTTGATAGTTTAAATACACTCATGTCCATAAATTAAGGATAATTCAGAATCCCACAGAAATTGAACTCTAAAATAAAAATTTCACCTATAGAATTATCACACACATCATGAAGAAGAATATGCAAATTACAGGAAACCATCAGATGGCGCGGATAGTACGTCACAATGACAAGAGTGTAAGAGAGGGGTATATAAGGAATGGTGGCAAAGAAGTAAAATTGTTCACAAGCGCTTTAAAAGCCTTTCAGTGCTATAACCGCATAGTTATGGCACAAAGGAAGTATTTGGATGATTTTTTACGAGGTAGAATTATCGGATGACTGGAATGTGGACGTACCCAGCTGGAAGTATCCGAGGAACATTGGAATCGCCCAGAGTCTCATCTCCAGGCTTTGGCAACGATTCCAAGATGATGGTAATGTGAGTAAATGTTACAGCACAGGTCGCCCCCGAGTTACAACGCCGAATGAGGACCGGTATTTAGCAGTTACTGCCAAAACAAACAGACGGAGCACAGCATCAGACCTGTCTCGTCAGCTCTCTTCAGCTACCAGTACGACAGTTTCAAGGCAGACCGTGTACAGACGCTTAGGGCACATTGGTCTATATGCTCGTAGGCCTGTCAGATGTGTTCCACTTACCGCAACTTACTGTCACCTGCGATTAACCCGGAGTAGAGAGCATGCATTGTGGACACCGCAACAGTGGTCTTGTGTGATGTTTTCCGACGAGTCCAGGTTTAGTTTGCAGTATGATTCTCGCCGGACTTTCATATGGAGAGCGCCAGGTACCCGTTACCACCAAGAGAACACCATTGAACGACACCGTTACGGTGGCGCAGGATGGCTCGTTTGGGGAGGAATTATTCTTGGTTCCAGAACTGACCTGCATGTTCAGAGTGTAACGATGACAGGCCACATCTATCGGGATGTCATTCTGGAACAACATGTACGTTTGTTTCGGGGCGCCATGGGTTCTGAATTTCTGTTTATGGATGACAACGCCCGTCCTCACCGTGCAAACATTGTAGACGAATGCCTTCAATTGGAGGATATCACCCGTATGGATTGGCCAGCATACTCACCGGACTTGAATCCAGTAGAGCATGTGTGGGATATGCTTGGCCGACGAATTGCAACCCGTCAACCCCCTCCCACCTGCGAACCGGAACTTCGGAGGGCATTGTTTGATGAGTGGTGTAATATTCCCCAAGATCAGATTGATAATTTGATACTCAGCATGCCTAGGCGTTGTAAGGCCTGTATTGCATCGTCCGGGAGACATACTCCATATTAACCATCATACTAACCATGGTATACTGTTTTTTGTAAATAGGTTCTTTTTTGAAGTTTGCTCCAGGGAGTAAAAATCGCAATTTTTATTAATTATGTCAAACATATAGCATCTTTTTTGCTCTTTACCTTTTGTTTAATAAATAGACTTTACAAATAAGTCAAATTTGTTTTGCTTCTGTCTCTTTCTTCGCCTGAACTTCATTATCCTTAATTTATGGACATGAGTGTAGTTGAAATTGCCTTCTGAAAGTTATCTTGGAAATTTAGCTCAACAACTTCAATTTTCTTTCCACATCCCATTGAAATAAAACTATATGTTATTTTAATTGCATTGAATGGAATTGATGAATTTTGAAATCCAGAAGATATTAAAATCTTACATTTTTTTATAAGCATAGGTTCCTTTAGGGCATAAGGGTACACATTTCTGATCATACAGAAAAAACTCTGCTTTACATGCACTGCACACTTTATTGGACTCACATTCTGAACAAGTAGGTAAACAAGGGAAACACTGATTTCTTTCAGCATCTGAAATCCAATAAATGAATATTCAAACAAAAAGTAAATTGAAAGCATAGTTCTATTAATTCACTATCTATATGATTGAAATAATTTTATAAATTTTTCTGCACATAAAAAATTAAATTATAACTAAAAGTGCAATTCTTTGATTTAACAACATACCATAAAACGAGAAAAAAAATTACTAAACTATATTAAATTAACAAGTATAATTACCAGGTTATAAATGAAAATTTTAGAAAAATTTCAAATAATAAGTTTCATCCATAGAACAATCGATTTACTAATTTCATCAGTACATGAACTAAAAACTTCATTAAAAATAAAATACTTGACAGATATTATATAAAGCAATGGTTGCCAAATATATTTGAATCATGGAATCTTTTTTAAATGAAGATTTTTGCGTACTCTAAGTAAAAGTATGACTAATCATATGCAAGACATAAAAATAGATAAAACTTGTGTACCTGCATTAATGAACAAATTCGTTCATTCAATTGTAATTCATCTCATTATCAATAAATTATTAATTAATAGAATAGATGATTAAGAAGTGCAATTTTTTTTCCTGCAGAGAGAGATTCAGGGAATTCAGATTTTTGAAATTGTGCATAAATATGCTTATTTTATTAAAAAATCTGCATCGGCAAAACCTCCAACATCTTTGTGTCTTACTTTAAGAAAAATAAGAATTTTCTGCCACAGTTCAAATTTACATGATTAAACATTTCCATGAGGGAGCATCGTCCGTGGTTTCACATAATAAAACAAAGCTGAGTGTTCGGCTCCCACATCCTGCAATTTTTTTTGAAAAACCATGCCTTTAATGGATGAGCTTTATAAATTTACTACATTTATTGCACATTCTAACACCTGATTCAGTACAGGACTCAGATAAGAAAGAAGATAACCATAAATTATGCATGCAAATTGTACAGACAGAAAGAAGATATTGCTGATTCATTTAATGCCTTAGGTGCACTGAAATGGTTATTTTTAATTTTTGAAAACCCTTTTCTTATTCACATTTTGATGAATGACCCTCTACTCTCACTTCTAATTCCTGGGTATATAATGGCTGTAAAGTTGGAGCTATTGAAATTTTAAGAGGAAGGATTGGAGCAGATTGCATAATCAATTGAGTTTTTTAAACAGATTTTGGAACAAAAATATCCTAAAAACAAAACACTATGAGACTATCTCTGTTTTGGGTACTTCATAGGGTGAATTAAAACTTAAAATTTATTAATGATATACTCAGCTTGTGAGAACTGCTATAACAAGCCATCAACCAAATATTCAGCAACTAACAGCTAAGACAGATAAACTTCATAAAGTATTTACAAGCAAATCTAATTTTTAAACAAATGATAATAAAAATGTAATAATAATCAATTGACAGAATAATAACAGCATCTTTTGGGATAGCACTTTTATTTCCATGTTTTGAAAAACTGTGTATCAAATAAAATAATTACTTTTAAACATTGATCAGTTTTAGTTTACCTATTACATACAAACATATATACAAATTTTCTTTGCACAACCACAACACTTGCCTGCACAAATAGCACTCAACTCACAATGTTCTCTATGCTCACTTCTGTTACATAGGTCAGTAAATTGGTAAATATGATTGTCTAAATGTTACTGGCAGATGGTTATGATACGATCAAAACAGCTATAAACCCATTCGTGTTAATTATTTTTAAATAAAACATGTTATAAAGCCATTAAATATAAATAAATAAAGTAGCATTAAATATTATTTTGGCCTCGACATTACTCGTTTTTATAAACAAATTATATATAATATTTTAAATAGTAATGAAAATTGTTTTCTTTAAACCATATGCATTTATGATCTTAAAAACCTTTTATAAATGCTTAAACATTTTCTGAATTTTATTTAAATCTTTATACAACAGGGAGGGGGGCAGCTTGGGCTGTGATGGGGCACCCATAAGTAGAAGTCTGACATAGCTCTGTGACACTGAATAAGGAGTACAGTGCCTTCTGATAGGACTTTCAGGAGGAGCTATTCCATATTTATGTATCGTATGGGAGAAAACCTGGAAAACTCCCATGAAGTAGTCCGACTAACGAGACAATATGCTAAACATCATAAACGCCATCAAGTCTCTTCGTTTTTTGAAACAGTGTCTACAACAAAGCCGCCAACGGATTGAACCTCCGCCCTAATGCTCATCAGAGACGAACATTGCCATTGAGCCACGAGTTGGGCAAATATTTCTTATCATTGTAAACAACCGAAATAACTAAATAGTACAAAAGAATTTTTAATATATAATTATTTCATGTTGAAAGGATTAAAAAATATTTAAAAATTTTGTTTAGAAAAATAAATGGATAATTAATTTTTTTTTAAATTATCTTGTAACAATAGTAATTTTCTCACTAACAAAAAAAATCATATATATATTTTACTATTTTAATTACTTCATTTAAATGTTGCTTAAATAAATTCAATAACAATACAAAATTATGGTAGGAAAAAAATTACCAGGTGAAAACCCATCTGGACATGACTTTACACACATATTCTTTGAAAGATAATGTTTTGAACAAGACAAACAGTTATTATAAGATGGACCATAGCAAGAAGAACATGACTTATCACACATATGGCATGCAAAATCTGTAACATCCCCATAGTGTCCCAGAGGGCATGTATAAGTGCAAATACTAAAATATATAAATAAAAGACAGCATTATATTATAAAGTTAGTTGGCATAAAAGCATTTCAAATGCAGTTTGCATTACTATTTAAACATCAATGAAAGTTATTCTTTAAAAATATATTTTACTGTACAGGTAAAAACAAATGACCAAATTATATAAAATATAATTACTTAACAAACAAATTACCAAAAAATAAATTAGCACTTCATTTTAATCTCCATCTTTCAAAATGTAACAAATCTTAATGAAATTTTTTTTCAATAAATCATTTTAATCGCAAATTGTTAAAATAAATACATCAACGACAAAAAAACACTGGATAAAACTAGTAAAATTGAAATAATATATTTTAAAATACAAGATAAATATTTGCTTTCAAATGAAATAATAAAAGGAAAGATAATATATATATACGTATAAACATTCACTGTAATAATACTAATGAATTTAAAAATAGCACTGTATAATAACAGCTTGAATATCAATCAACCATAACAAATAAAATGTAAAATTTTGCAATAGTGCATGCTATTTTCTGCAGACTTTTAAGTAAAAATTATATGATGAATGTACTGGAGCTTCAAAACAGTCTGAATGAAAACATACATATGCATTTTGAAAACTTAAAAAGATATTTAAATATTTTCAGTGATAGAAATGTTTTTAATCATTAAGAAGACTATTAGTCAAAAATTAGAAACTATTTCGACTAACTCTCATTAAGTTAAACAAAAAAAAAATATTTTATTTTTACAAATATAAAATATCTGAAAGAAATTGAAAAAATATATTTATTAAGATTCAATTTCAAAGATTTTTAAAAAAGTTGCAAAATTTTTATTTAATTTTTATCAGCCAAATGATAATTTTACATTTATTTTTATTTAAATAGATTCCAAAATAAAGGCATTTAAAAAGCATTAACACATTTGAAATAAAAAATATTTTTCAGTTACTTTGTAATGTTTAGTATAAATATTCTTCCTTAAAGTAACATTATTAAATTTTATTGTATATATCAAAAGTCTAATAATGACTAAGAAAGAAGCTGAATCTAATTATGAAATTATCAAACTTTTGGTAATAACAGCATATTAAATATTTTTAATAATTTGCTTAATTGAGATGCTCTAATTACAAAATTAATTAATTATTTCCAGAGGATTAAATTAGTTATTTTTGGAAAAAGTTTCTAAAAAAATTAAAAACTTACTTTTCCCCATTTATTGAGATTTGAAATTGGCGTCGCGTAGCACAGTGATTCTAAAACAGAAAATTGATCCAAAAAAATTATTAAAAAGCTGTGAAATTTTAATTTTTACCAGTCAAAAGATAACTTTTGATTTATTTTTATTTTAATAGATTCAAAATATAGATATTTAAAATCCTTAACACATTTAAAATAAAAAATAATTTTCTGTTACTTTGTTATGTTTATTCCAAATATTCTTCTTTACAGTAACATTATTATATTTTAATTTATATTTCAAAAGTCTAATAATGAATAATAAAGATTTACAGAATTGAAGAACTGGGTTAAAAGAAAAATACTTACATATTTTTATTTACAATCAACATTTAATTTACATCAGTATTAATTAATCAACATTTAATGATTTAAAATATTTTGATACAATGAAACATGTGAAAGTGACTATTCATATCTGTCAAAAAGGGTTCTTCAAATGACAAACATATATCATTATAGATGAAAACATATTGTTAATATATATATCCTTTATTTCATTAATAAAACTTTGTAGTGTAATAATATTCCTGCAGAATAGAATATCTCTGTACTTTGAAGTTCCTGTCCAGAATCTGTTACAAATGATATTTATCAATGATCATGCCCTCAGTCACTCTTACCTATAAGAATGGCACCGACGATCTCAGGATATATTAACTGTATAATTTATCAATACAATAATTCAATTTTTTTTGTTCTATTATCTCAATGAATTCAATAACGATTGTATTGTAAAGACATGTTAAGTGATTAAGCAGTCCTCTACTATGGGTTAATTGCAAACAAATGTTTCTAAAAATATTTTAAAAGGGTGACAAAGGAAACTTTTATGCCTTTGATAAGAATCGACTTAATTCTAAACTAATAAATCTCATAACTGTAAATGAAATTGTATAACGAAGTAACAATTCTTATTGGAGCAAATGACAAAAAGTGAATTCTATATTAATATCAAAAGAATATAACGTACAATTGAGTCAGGAAGGTTATTTACACCACGAGCAATAAAGGCTTGTTCTTTTTCTCTTTGAAAAATCTGCTCTTCTTTCAAATGTTTTAAGTTGAATGGCCTGGTTTCACTTCCATAAAACACAAGATACCAACTTATGAATTTGCCTATAAATAAAATGTTTTCATACTATTTAAACTAATATGATAAACAAAAATTTTTCATAATGGAAAAATGTTTAGAAACAAAAAAAAAACATGCATAAAATATATGAATGTGTGTAAATGCATATACTCTGACATTTGGCTATTAACTACACCACTTCATATTCTTCCAAGAAATTCTACGTCACATAATTATTTTTTCCATGTTATCAGAATATGTCATTTCATCAATTAACCTGATTTTTTTTTTTTTTTTTTTTTTTTATTTTTTTTTTTTTTTTTAGTCTTATGACAACCAGAAAAAACAAGAACTTTGATAGCCTCAAAATATGCATTTCTTCCTAAAGCTTATGTCATGATAGTATGATTTTTGGATTATTTTCTTCATGGGGAAAAAAAAACTGAATTAAAATAAAAAATTTAGGACTTTCCTCAAAATTTTTTATATCCAACCTGCCAATTTTTGAAAATCATCAGTAATTTTTTATACTATTAACTTCTGAGCGATATTATACAACAGTCTTGCAAGGTGTTTATTTCATATATATTGTACTGAAGCTGTACCATTGGGTAATGGAAAGGGCATGGTATCAATAGCAGACTCTAAAATCTTGAAGAACATGAAATGTAAGCACTTGTCAGAACCGGAGGAAAAAAACCTTTAATAAATAATACTTTCTAAAATACTTCAATATGTTAAACTTTTATAAGGAACAATGAAAATCATTACAAAACATTTATGAAAATCAGTGAAATGTTACATATTTTATTTCATATCTATTTTCATGTTACATAGATTTAATTTTTAAAGGGATAAACTATATAAAATTGCTTAGGAAAAAACGTAAATTAACTTATTTGAAATAGACATAAATGAATGCTAATCTTATTCAAATGTCTTTACTCATTATAAAACTTCATGTTTGAAAAAAATAATTATTTGCACTTCCTAAATTTTCTAGTTTTGTATTTTAAAAACTTGAGATTTACAGAATAAACCCATAATTTTTTTTATAACAGATTTTATAAAGTGGTAAATTGAGATTCTTTTTTAACTAATCATATCTAATCCAACTTCTAAGCTTTATCTGCAATATAATTGTATACAATACAACTTTATACTTATGCATTGTATACTCAGCCATAAATTGGTACATGCTCGTCCCTATGCCAGGGTAAATTGAGGAAAGTTGGGAAGGGGACAAACCCTTACTCATAAAAAACAGATTACAGAAACCCAAAGCTTGAATTGCGTAATGTTTATGGCGGAATTTGCACAGACCTGCGAGATCTCAGATGATAGCTATCTTGTCTGGACTATTGAGGATATGTATATAATGCATTGGGGGAAAGCTTAAGGGAATCTCTTAGGCTGATGGAGTCAATGCCCAAACCAAAACAAATGTTAAAAATTACATGGAACTCTGCCTCAAATTGGAAAGATCAATCAAGTAACAAATGATCTGAGCTAGATGGACCAGTTTTGGAAACATCAAAACAGTTGATGACAAAACAATACTATATTCAGGAAGTGATGACAGACATGAAGGAGGAGTATCCATTCAGGTCTACACTCCAACAAATGACACTAAAGAAACGAGAAGGACCATTTCTACGACCAACTACAGAAAACTGTAGGCAAAGTTGAAAAACATGATCTGACATGTAATGGGAGATCTTAATGCTAAAGTTGGACAGAAAATATGTGATTATGAAAGATCAATGGGAAATGAAGCTCCAGGACAAGGAGATGAGAACAGAGAATTGTTTGTGCCATTTTAGGAATTATTCAGCCTAGTCATTGGTGGAACAATAATTAAACATAAAAAAATTCACAAGGTGGCTCGGAAGTCACCGAATGGGAAAACTAAAAACAAATAGATCACATCACTATTAATCGGAAATTTGTAAGGGTAATGAGAGATCTGAAGGTGAGAAGGGTGCAAGGGAAAGAAGTGATCAGTACTTAGTGGTGATGTATCTGAAACTGAAACCAAAAACGCTGTAAAAATAACAATATAAAGGGCAAATTCGCCACTGAACTCAAAAATAAGTTTGCGGTAATGGATGTTAAAATGAATTATGACACTCAAAACGTTGAACAACTGTTGCAAAAAAAAATAAAAAGCTTTACAGATAATGCTGAAGAAAATATTGGGAAAAAGAAGAGGACAAGGAAGACAAAACGGGCCCTGGAAACTAATTGAAGAGAAGAAGAGTAAGCATATGTTAGAATGTATTAAGTCATAAAGACAACTTTAGCAGTATAAGGAAAAGTATAGAGAAGCTGATAGAAATGCGAGAAAGGATATGAGTTATATGAAGCACTTGCTGCTGAGGCACAGAGAGCTGCTGAAAGAGGAGAAATTAGGGCAATTTACCAAGCGTTTAAACAGATTAGTGGATGTACATGGAAAAAAGAACTAAATGTAAAAGACAAACAAGGTAAATTCTTAAGTAATGAAAGAGAAATTGAAGATAGATGGAGAGAACATTGTAAGAAGACACTAAAAATTAAACATAAAGATCAGGCTATACATCAATGTGTAAACATCCAGCATTTCATTGAACCTTTCTAATGACACAGCTGAAATTTTGTTGATATAAATTAAGAATGCTTTACAGGTATTAAAGTCTGGAAAAGCCTGTGGAAGCGATGAAATCGCTGCAGAAATGCTAAAAATTGATATTGATGGAACAGCTAAACGATTACATTCCTTTTCAAGTTAGATTGGGAAACAGGAAAGATCCTAGACAACTGGAGGGAATCTATAATCACAAAAATATCCAAAAAGGGAGATCTTTCCATCTTTGATAGCTATAGAAGAATCCGCCTAATGTCGATTCCAGCTTAAATGCTTTGAAGAGTGATAATCAACAGGTTAAAGACTGAAATTGAAAAAGTTTTGTTTGAAAAAAAAAACAGATGACTTTCAGAAATGGAGTCTATACTGGAAGAATCTAATGAATATTTACTTTAAAGAATATAATTCAACAAAGCCATAAATTTAACACATCATTGTACATGAATTTTATTGACTTCCAGAAAACTTTCGGCTGTGTTATATCAAGACTCTAATCATAATTATAACTAAGAAATACTGTTAAGATGCAAAACGAGTGCCAAATAATTATCTTTATTAGTACTAAACATTACAAAATTATTCTTATTATGAGAAATACTGTTAAAGATGCAAAACAAGGAATAAGATGGAATTCTACTACAGTATTAGAAGATTTAAACTATAACAATGGTATTAATTTGCCAGCAAAACAAGACAAATATTTTTGAAAATACACAAAAATTGTAGGATTGAAAATAAATAAAAACAAAAACAAAACAATGAGAAAACTGAGTGTGCAGCTAAACTGAAAAATGGCCAAATAGAAGATGTTGATAGATTTACATACATTGGAATAATAATTAATAAAAAAAAAAAGGGAAAAAGGGGGAATGTTGAAATAAGCATCAAAATTTTAAAAGCAAATAATTGTTTAAAAGTTAAATTGTTTATAAAGTTAAGTAACGTTTGGCATTCAAATAATTTAATGTTAAAGACAAAAATTCACAAGACTAATTGAAGAGAATTAAGAACATATAATTAACATATTTAATTCAGTGGTAAAAAGCATACTTTATATGGAACCAAAACATGGAAATTACCGAAACAGTTAAAAAAAAATAATTAAACAGTTAGCAAAATAGATGTTTTAGAAATTTTTTAAAACGTATTGGCCACAAACAATATTAAACTTAGATCTTTATAATAAGAAAAAGATAGAAAGCTCACAAATAACATCAAAAGAAGGTGGAATTGGATTGGACATATACTAAAATCCCAGCAGTAGCATTAACATGGACGCTGGAAAGTAAAAGGAAAAGAGGAAGGCCCATGTTATCATGGAAGCGAATGATACAAAATAACAGGAACCAGGTGGGATGGCTGAACTGGTCAGAAGTAAGATCAGCCATGGATACTGTTTGAGATGGCACAATAAGTTGAGGGCCTTATGCACCACTAAGCACGAGGAGGATATGTAAATTATAATAGTAATTGTATACTTAATTTTGTAAAAAGTGAAATTGAGAAAATAGGAAAAATGCAATTAAGCAATCAATTGATATTTCTTTTGAAAACACAAATATAAAGACAGCAAATAAAACATTAAAAAACAAATTGTATTAACATAGATATTACATAAGAAAACACATTACCATAGAATTTATAGTTATTTACAAATTTTATAAAAGACCAATACAGCTGAGTACCAAGACAAAACATTCATTACATTACTTTTTGGGATACTTAGTCAAACAAAAGGGATGTACAGACTTGTGAAGGCCATAGACAGTACTCATTTGGCATGGGAAAAATTCATTATAGAAATATATATATCTTCATATATGCATCTTTTTATAAATAATAAAAATTTTAAAAACATGACGTATGATATTAATTTAATAAGTCTTTCGTATTTGATTACATATGGTAGAAAACCAATGGCTAAAAATTAGTAGTCAAATATTTTTTTGTTTTTTAATAAAATATTCATGCCTTAAAACGTTTGCACACAAATGTGAGAGGATCCAAAATAAGCTTGCTTATTTTTAAGGTTTATTTTGCAACTATTACCAGAGCTGCCAATCTCCCATGATGAAAAATCAGGAGATTTTTCACACCCACTTCAAAATACTTAAATTAGAAATACAATGTACAAAACTGAAGTTTTTTAAAGATGCAACTTAAATTTAGATTTAAAACAGCAATAGATTAATACTTCAAATATGCTAATCACCAATGTTTAAGGCAAAAATAATATAAAATATTACACAACTACAAAATACAGTACAAAAAAAAGGAAAGCACTTCAAAATTTTCAATGTAAATTTTATGATAATTTTACATTATTAATGGTAGTGGCAGATTCTGCTTCCTTTAAGAATAAGGGTTCAAGTTTTTGTTCATACTAATTGCATAATAACTGTGGCATGCTTTGGACAATAAAAAGTTTCTCATAATCGTTAACTTATATTAATCTGCATTTAGTCTGTATTACGGCATGGAATTGTAAGAATGAACATAAATAATTGCCAAATCACTGGATTTGAATGTTGCATCACACTTTTTCAAATTTTCATTTAGATTCCATTAAATATTAACAATCTTTGATTTGATAATCTTCCCGAAGTTTTAAATTTGCAATAAGTAAAATTGAGATTGTAACTCATCACAGGCTACATTAATAACAACATCTTTAATTATTAAATTTACGAAAACTGGAAACTCCCAAGAAAAATCTTAACATCAGAAAATAACTGCTACTTCAACATGAATGATTATTTCATCATTTATGGGGAATTTGTGAAAAATGTTTTTGATATAATTTTCTTACGGTGACTAAAACTAAGATAACAATAAGCTGAGATAAATGATAAATATTGAGTAGGTGAGAGAACAACCAAAAATCAAAAGTCCACTGCATAAATTGGGCAAGTATAACTACTTTGTTTGGTGCATTTTTAAAATGTTAAATACTTTAGACAATAATAACTTAGGGTTGTAAAAGATATTGACAAAGTATCTGACGTACTAATATAATAGTAAAATAATAGATAACACTGATTAAAGTATTTTTCTAATATTTAAAAGTTAACGTTTTATTAAAAAAAAAAAAAAAAAAAAACTGGATCATTTTTCCTGTTTTAAACCAAAATTGAAAATCGTTAAAAAAAAAAATTCCTTTTATATATTTTAGTTGAATGGACTACATACTATCCATAGTCTGTACATCCCCCTCTTTAGGGAATATTTTAAGGTGGTTTTTTTTTTTTTTTTTTTGTAAAATCGGAAGAATTTATATTTTGACCAAAAAATTGGAAAAGTTTGAATAAATCTAAAGCACTGGTACACTGCTGTATAAATAATTTTATTATATAAAGAAGTTTTTCGATTATACCTGGACCATCCTTATTTATGCTTCCTTCATTAATTATAGCAAGTTTCCAATTTCCTTGAGGATTTTCACCCCAAAAATGAACAGACATAAAAGGCCAGTTATTAAAAGATCCTTCAACTTTATCTTGAGGTCGAGGTAGCAGAACATCAGATTCAGTGCCTGATGGCGAAATCAATATTATATGAAGATTTCCTCGAGGATGGAAATTAAGGGATATTATGACTTGGACATGCTCTAAATAGAGAACTGCATTTTCAGTATTCTTACAACCTGTTGTATTCATACTAGTTTCCATTTTTTCACCTTTACCAGATGGAATAAGTCTATGAAATAAAAAAAAATACAACATTTGAAACTGTACTAATTTAGAAAGCTGAAATCGTTATACGAAAATTCGATAATGGTAATTTAATATTTATTATAGATAAAGAAAAAAAAAATTAAGTATTAGTAAAGTGTTATTGTTGAATAATGTACATATTGCTGGTTTAATATAATATATATATATACACATTATCATAAAAAGCATTTTATATACTTTATGTATAATATTAAAAAGATAGTTTGCTAATAATGTTCAAAAATGTTTTTTTGTTAATTCCTATTTATGCAAGTTAAATAAAAGTCTAAGTAACTTTTTGTTATATTTTCATAATGAAAACAAAAAAGACAGCATATAATTAAAAGCTATAAATTATATATAAAAAAACTTCTAAACAAAAAATATTATGATAGAAAGACAAATATTAATCTGGTGAAAGAATAATAGTTTTCCCACTGATGTTTTGATTTTGATGCATGAAGACCCAACAAGCAAGGGTCTCAGCCTCAATAATAAAGCAGCATATTATGTAACAAAAAAAAGTAATATTTCATAGTTGAACTGACAAAAAATGCTAGATGTTGCGTATCTAATCGAGAAGCTAAAAAAACATGTAATGGAAAAAAAGAATTATATTGACATATAATGAATGCATCATTTAATAATTTCTAGAAGTCATAATTACATTTTAAAGTCAACTGCATCACACACACACTGTCAGAAGATTTTATCTTGATAAAAGAACACATTCAAATAATTAAAAATAAGAATTATTGAGTATTTTAATCCCATTAAATTTCTTAAAACAGAAATAAAAAATGATATATTTCAGCTTATTTACCTTTCTGTGTTATCAGTTGGTATGGTACATATATGTTGCTTAGGAAGAGTCTTCCACTCTTTTGCCAGATTTACCATAGCAGCAGCATCCATTAATCCATAGCCAAATGTTGTACTGACTTGAAGAATTTAAAAAAAATGACACAAAAATGAACAGACTGCTTTAGATTAAAAGATAAATTAGTATTCTTGATAATATAATTCTCATATAACATTATAGAACATAAACCAATAATAAAATAATTAAAATTTCAGAAAACTCATCCTATTGATTTATATTGTATATCATTGATGTTTTTTATTAGTTTAATTTCTATACATTAAACACTGAATCAGAAAGGGATCAACCCCTGAGATATAAAGATATATTTTCTTCAGAGGAAAAATTAATAAGCATCATTTGACTTGTCGCTTTTGACAAACACTTGCCAATTATTATTAAATACTTGCCAATGCAATAATTAAACAAATTATTGCATTGTATAGTTGCATTTAATTAAATTAACCCTCATTCTAAGCATTATCTGGGTATGTCAACAAAAGATGTTTATTTAACAAAAAGAGTATATAGTTCTGAAAATTAAAAATTTTTAATTAAAAAGCTGATCAAACAAAAACCAGGGTTCTCTTTTAAAAAGAGAACATTCCATTTTTAAGATACATGAAATGTCTAACTTACATTAAAGCACTGCAGCAAGATAATCTTTAATGCAAATATTTAATTGCCATTTAAAATTTGCAATAGATATTACTAAGTTTTGCAACCATACTTAATAGTTATAAAAAATAGTTACAAAATAATGTTCAATTTCTTTTTTTATCTCTACATGAAATGAAATTAATACAAAATTACACTGCACAACACAATTTTAACATTTTGAACTAACGTACGTTTTACTTATAGATTTTTAACTGAAATTTTCAAATTTGACCTGTTTTCTTTTTTTTTCATGCAAAAAATAATGCAATTTTTAGCAAATTACAAATGCTAATATTTACAAGCTCATCAAAAGAATAATAAAACACTTTTTTAAATCAAAAAAAGTTCATAAGGAATTAAAAGATTAGAACAATACTAGTTATTGAACAATAAAAAAACTACTAATTGAATACATCTAAAAAAAATAACAGATTTCCATCCTTTTAAATAAATGAACCTTAACAGTCACGTGATTTCTGAGACTGAATCAAGTTCCGATAGTCAAAAAATTTCTTTTCATGTATTAAAATCGGAACAAAAGGAGCGGGGGGAGGGGACTAAATTCGGAAAATCAGAATTTTTTTTAAATTTAATTAATCTAATTTTTTTCAAAAATTCCCCCCCCTTTTTTTTCCCTTTATATTTTATCAAATTCCCAAATTTTTCCTGGTTTCCATCTTGAGTGGCCACCCTGCACATTCAGTATTTGAAAATTTTGCTTCTTTGATTATGTTTAAAACTGCAATTATAAGAAAATGAGCAATAAATGAGAGTCCTTAGAATTCTGATTATTGACACATATCACTAGATGGTTAAAAATAATCATACATCAAGATGATATAGCATTTTTTTCTATAAATAACTACTAAATCAAGTTTTCCAATAAACATAATATCTAATGTAAAAAATTATTTTTTGGCCAAATTAAAAATTTTATCTTAGTTTAATGTTTTACCAGAAAAATCCATTATAATATTATCTTTCTTCATTATTATGTACCAAATTAAAGTATGTGCTGATGTAGAAGTTCAGCGAAGAAAAGCTATATCAACACTTAATAAAAAAGTAGTGACCTATCTCAGAATTTCATGTGGTGTCCTTATTCTTGGCTCTAACTAAAAATTAACTTTATAACATTTTTAAATATTAATTTTTTTGTATTTTATAAAATAAAATATAAACAATACATATTTATTATTCTCAAATAGATTAATTGAAGTACTTTATTAGAGTATGAGGCATTTTCAAGGGCAGTTTCATAAAATTTAGTTTTTCAATTATTCTCCAAGATATTTTGAAAGAGTTATTTAAGGCCAATTTGCTACTTTTACATAAAATTTTGCTGTTAAATCACTGATGATTTCCTACGAAATGAATCATGACATTTTCACTTTTTTTGCATGAAGGACTTTTATGTTCTGTAGATCAATGCAGTTATGTCAAGTTAAATTTTCTGATAAACTAATAATAATAATAATTAGTTAGATATTTCAAATTAATAACTATATATTTTCTATTGAAACTAAAAATAATAAGAAAATTCAGAAGATTTTACCTTGAATTTTAGAATATTATACTTTTTAAAGTTAATTTGAAAGAAAAAAAAACTCAAAATTTAACATTAAAAAAAAACATTATTCTGTATTTAAAATTTCATATGTATTTAGAAAATATTGAAAATAGTTGTGATTCTAATTTTAAGCTGTTAAGTATGCATAATAGGACAGAATATTTTAATTCTAAAACTTTACTGAAATATTTTTTTCTATGGAATACAATATGTTTAAAAAATATTTCATTTGGCTACAAACTACAAATTATAATATTATTTAAGTATAATTATGATTACTTAAACTAATATATTTGTTGACTTACCTTGTCTACCAAGGCCATTAGTAATCCAACCACTATTTCTTTCTAATGGTTTATATCGTGATGTCAAAACAATTAAATACTGCATGTCTCGCCATGTAAGTAGAGGACTTTGAAATTGAAGGAAAAAAAATTAAATTTAAATAAAATGTAAGATAATTTATATTAATAAAACAATAAATCTTAACCTATAAGACAAAATAAAAAAATTTATTAACATAATTTTCCTTTCAAATTCAGGTTATTCTTCCTCATCATACATACAAACTTTTGAAAAATTCATCAGTAAAACTTCCAATTAATTAACTTTACAATTAATTAAAAGGACAATTTATTTCAAATACTTAAAAAAAATTATTTTAAACAGACAATACTGATTAATATACACTCATGTCCATAAATTAAGGATAATTCAGAATCACACAGAAATTGAACTCTAAAATAAAAATTTCACCTGTAGAATTATCACACACATCTTGAAGAAGAATATGCAAATTACAGGAAACCACCAGATGGCGCAGATAGTACGTCACAATGACGAGAGTGTAAGAGAGGAGTATATAAGGAATGGTGGCAAAGATGTAAAATTGTTCACAAGCGCTTTAAAAGCCTTTCAGTGCAATAACCGCATAGTTACGACACAAAGGAAGCATTTGGATGATTTTTTACGTGGTAGAATTATCGGACGACTGGAATGTGGACGTACCCAGCTGGAAGTATCCGAGGAACTTGGAATCGCCCAGAGTGTCATCTCCAGGCTTTGGCAACGATTCCAAGATGATGGTAATGTGAGTAGATGTTGCAGCACATGTCGCCCCCGAGTTACAACGCCGAATGAGGACCGGTATTTAGCAGTTACTGCCAAAAGAAACAGACGGAGCACAGCATCAGACCAGTCTCGTCAGCTCTCTTCAGCTACCGGTACGACAGTTTCAAGGCAGACCGTGTACAGACGCTTAGGGCACATTGGTCTATATGCTCGTAGGCCTGTCAGATGTGTTTTACTTACCGCAACTCACTGTCGCCTGCGATTAACCTGGAGTAAAGAGCATGCATTGTGGACACCGCAACAGTGGTCTTGTGTGATGTTTTCCGACGAGTCCAGGTTTAGTTTGCAGTCTGATTCTCGCCGGACTTTCATATGGAGAGCCCCAAGTACCCGTTACTACCAAGAGAATACCATTGAACGACACCATTACGGCGGTGCAGGATGGCTCGTTTGGGGAGGAATTATTCTTGGTTCCAGAACTGACCTGCATGTTCAGAGTGTAACGATGACAGGCCACATCTATCGGGATGTCATTCTGGAATAACATGTACGTTTGTTTCGGGGCACCATGGGTGCTGAATTTCTGTTTATGGATGACAACGCCCGTCCTCACCGAGCAAACATTGTAGACGAATGCCTTTAATTGGAGGATATCACCCGTATGGATTGGCCAGCATACTAACAGAACGTGAATCCAGTAGAGCATGTGTGGGATATGCTTGGCCGACGAATTGCAGCCCGTCAACCCCATCCCACCTGTCAACCGGAACTTCGGAGGGCATTGCTTGATGAGTGGTGTAATATTCCCCAATATCAGATTGATAATTTGATACTCAGCATGCCTAGGCGTTGTAAGGCCTGTATTGCATCGTCCGGGAGACATACTCCATATTAACCATCATACTAACCATGTTATACTGTTTTTTTGTAAATAGGTTCTTTTTTGAAATTTGCTCCAGGGAGTAAAAATCGCAATTTTTATTAATTATGTCAAACATATAGCATCTTTTTTGCTCTTTACCTTTTGTTCAATAAATAGACTTTACAAATAAGTCAAATTTGTTTTGCTTCTATCTCTTTCTTTGCCTGAACTTCATTATCCTTAATTTATGGACATGAGTGTACAAGATCAATGTTTTAAGTATATTTGTTATTTTAACAAAGATTTAAATTAATTAAAAGTACAAAAATAATTTTATTTGGATAATATACATATACAACAATCCAATTTTATTACAAAAAGGAAAAAATAAATACATTTTACAGTAAATTTTTGGCTTTATTTATATATATATATTTATTTTTATTCATATTTTGGCTTTACGTTTTGAATTTAAGTTCTATCTATTTATCTAATATGATGCAATATTATTTTAAATAAATTAATAGTTTAAAAAAACTAAAAAACACCCTTTTAGAGTTAATCAAACTAAAAAGTAAAAAATAATTGTTAACATAAGAATAAAATTACCTAAAAAGTAAAAACTAATTGCTAACATAAGAATAAAATTACTGACGAGAAAATGAATGTCACTATTCTAAAAGCGTGGGGTGCTCGATATCAATAGTTATAATTTTTCACTAGTTTTATTCCGAAATGCAGAGTTATTTTAAAAATGTCATACAAATCACCCCACGCTTTTATAACAGTGACATTAATTTTCTCGACAGTAATTTTATTCTTATATTAACAATTAGTTTTTACTTTTTAGTTTGATTAACTCTAAAAGCGTGTTTTTTAGTTTTTTTAAACTATTAATTTATTTTTTACTTTTTAGTTTGATTAACTCTAAAAGCATGTTGCTATAATATTTAAATGAGGTTCCGTTACGGTGGACAGGAACTATAGTTCTTACAATAATTTAAGTGTGAGTAAAACAAAGGTTAAATGCGAATATGTCGAGGCAGCCAGGATTCGAACAGGGAATCTTCTGATCCGTAGTCAGGCGCGTTATCCGTTGTGCCACTGTCCCACGTAGGTTTGAATGACTTAGGTACTTTCATTCTACATGGGTTAAATTGCTCTTCATAAGTTAAAATAAAATCACTAATCCGGGCGATTCTAATCATGATAAGATAATAAACTTATTAAAATATTTCATTGTCGTCGGTCCTTGATAAGTCTACAACGTTTAAATTAAATCTGATCACTTAAAGTAGGGTAAAATCGAGCCCAAAGAGTCAGTTACAAACAAACAAACAAACATACAGGAGAAACTAATTTAAAAGCATGAAAAAATTTTAAAAAAAAGAAATTAAAAAGAATCAACTGTTTTCGTTCTGAAATATGTCTATAAATGTTTCTTTGCACCTTGAATAGTGTGTATGAGGAGAAACAGATCTCCAGTGGAAAAGTGATGAGCCGATCAAGATGACTTTTCAAAGGCTGTGTGTTTTAATCACTAATCCTGGCGATCCTAATCATGATGAGATAATACACTTCTCAAAATATTTTATTGTCGCCGTAAGTCTTCAACGTTTAAATTAAATCGGATCGCTTAAAGTAGAGCAAAATCGAGCCCAAAGAGTCAGTTACATACATACAAACAAACAAACATACAGGTGAAACTAATAAAAGCGTTTTAAGAAGCCTCTATTATTTTCCCTATATCACTGAAATTTCTCAGCACTCTATATTAATAATAATGAGGAGAAATGAATAAACGGAAAATTATTTTGTAGAGTTAAGTTTTGCTATTAATAAGAGGTAATTACTTAAGCTTGTATTAGCTTTTCAAAGATTCCAAAGCAGTTTTTAATATGGTCTATCATGAATACCCTTGGTCTATTTAATCTTTTTAGGCATTGATAAATAATATTTGTTTCATGTATTTATTAATAAAAATTTTGCAGATTTCATTTGATAATTTATAGCAAAGAAATAAATTAATAATATTCGATACAAAAATAAATTCATAGTGAAATTTACATTTAATAACTTCTATAATACATTAAACAGATAAATTAACAAATTATAAATTATCAAACAATAGACATTTAAATTAATTGTCCATATAAGTTAAAGATTTTAATAAAGCATGTAAGTAAACAAAGAGGAAATAAAAAATATTACTCCATTTTTTTAGCGGTGTTATATATTTCTTAATTTACATAGATTCCTTATTTTTATTACGGAGAAAACATGCAACAAAACCAGATGCATATACATACTCCTTAATATACAATATCCGTTATTAATTCACAAACATTAAGAATTTTTTAAAAATCCATTAAGAAAAGTGAAGGTAAAACACTCTATGATTATTAGTTTAATATTTAATTGCATCAATATTTAAGATTAAAAAAAAAGTTAGCTTGAACATGAAATTTTATTTGGATGTTAAAATTCTGCTTGAAAATCATGTACCCAAATTAAAACACTTAATGATTCTAAGTTTGATAATTTAAAAATTTTTTTTTATTAATTTAGCTATGGCTTAACTGAATATAGAAAATATCAGAATAGAATGAAATCTTAATTCTGCCTTCTTAAGAAAGTTTTATTAGTTACTGCAATCAGTATATAAAGATATTACTTCAATTCTAAAAGCAATAGGCTAAATGAGCATCACAGCACAAGCGAATTCTTGGGAAATGATATGCTCAGCAGCAAACATTCAGTTCCTTATTTATATAAATAAGCTTTCAATTATTTGGTGTCTCAGATTTCTTATTTAGCAACAGATTACACTTAATTTTCAAAAATTGTTTTACAACACTTCAATATGGCACATCACTTCACTATAATCATAATAGAATTGAAAGTCCTACAAGACTAATGTGATTAACAGTTTGGACAAATGTGCTAATTGATTTTTTATTTTTTTTTTTAAATTCAAAGTTCACTCAAGAGCAAGACAACTGCTGACTTCCTTCTGTCCATATGTGCATAAACACTACAGATGTGCATGTATAAATAATAAGAACTGTGATTTAAAGTTGGATGATATAACACTGTCTTTAAAAAGCATAATCAGATACATTATTGAATTTACTATAACAATATTTTTTCAATAAACCTTATTGAAAAATTAATTTTGAAAATATATAAAAAAAATTGTCTGAAATAAGCATCACGGGAAATAACAGTTTTCAGTACTGTTTTTTTGTTACCTTCATCACAAGTTAACAAGTATATTGGATACACTATATATTGAATTTTGTTTTGAGATTTTATCTTAAGAAATGCCAGACATTAAAATAGATAACATCGTTTTAAAGAAATTAAAACACTGAATGAATATTTAAATATCGGAAAATTTATACAATATTAAAATAAATAAGTTGAAAATTATAAAAGATGGCTGGAAATACACAGCCATTACAAAACATGAGATTTATTTATTCTTGTTCAATTTACAATGTGCTGCTTTGGTAGTAATGCTGCAGCTGAAAAAAATTTTTTTAATTGCTCATGGTTTTTTGGACAAATGAGAAATTGAAAATGATAAACTGCAGCAGTTGCTGTACAATTCATAAACTGTTAGAAGATGATACATAACAAAAAAATATTTGAATAATAAAGAAATCATTTAAATAATAATTAATAGGCATATAAACATAAGTACAATGTAAAATATTACAAATGTTTTTTTACTATAGTATATTTTTATCACATAGTATATATATTATATTATTGTTATATATATATATATATATATATATATAAATTTTAAGTGCTTAAAAACACATATAAATGGATAGGTTAGTTTCTTACTTAGCTTCTAAGGCAAGAGCACATATTGCAGCAGCAATAGGTGCAGATGCTGAAGTTCCAGTATGACTTTTAGTACATAATTTGGCAGTATTTGGTTTTTGCCCACTTTCAAGTTCAGTAAAATATGAAAAATCAACATCAACTGTAACCTTGAAAGAGAGAAGTAATGTAAGATTTAATATAATTGTAGGGGGCTATTATTAGAGTTGCTAATGTGTCATGAATTTTACAATAAGCAAATTGTTTTGTAATGATATTATAAAAATGAATATTTCAGCAAATAAAATTGTCTGCAATACATTATAAAAAATAATAAATTATAAAATTTTTTTAAAAATTTAGACTAAAATTTTTATTTATCATGCCTAACAAGAAAAGTGGATCTAAAATAATTAATTAAATAGACAAAATCTTTTGTACAACTATACCAGGGGTGGAAAACCAAGAAATGGTTTTCGTAGCAGTTTTCAGTGGTTACGTAACAGGGCAATTTACATTTTTCTAGTAGCTTTCTCTGTTTCTCAATGGTTTCATAGCAATATATTTTTACATTAACACATTTTCTTCAGATTTCAAAGCATATGCTAATTAATTTTATATTATTTAGCAATCGAATGATAATAATCGAATTATTATGAAATAGAATCGCACGATTTATACCGCAAATGAATTAAACTCGATCATTTTGTATGATATTCGAAATTCAAAACGAAACTAATTTATTGATGTATTTATAAGAAGAAAACTATAATTAGAATCGAATGTTAAAAAATTATTTTCTATATGTAGTGTTTATGCAAATTATTACATCTATTATTGAATTGAACACATTTCAGTACTGGATATATTTATTAATATTTTTTAATGATTAACAATTTTTCTTTATCCTTCTTGCTACATAACATACATACAAAAATATTTGAATGTATAGTATAAAATAATGGTTACAGTAATTGTTTTTATTTTTATATAATGAAGTTTTTATAATCATTGTGTAAAAGATATTGTTTTGAAAAAAATATCCAAAATGTAAAAGAAAAAGACTAAAATTTTGCTGATCATAGCTATAATTGGTGACCATAATAACAAATTTAATGACAATGTAAATGAAGTGAAGAAGATTTTGGGAAAGATTTAAAATTTAGCATGTGTCAATAATAATCCAAAGGAATTTTCTTAAATTACAATTGATAAGGCCATAACTGTTATGGAAGACAAAGAACTTTTCTACATCACATTTTATAGGACTCTCTCAACAATATATAATGTTTTGAGAAACAGTCAGTTGAGTTTCTGTATCAAACATTGTATATTTATTGGTACAGTAAGCATATCGTTCTTGCAGTCGACATAGTATTATTTATGTGTTTTTCAAGAATGGTCTACGAATCTTTTGTTGTTTGTTTTGTTTGTCATTTACAAGTTTGTCATTTTGTCATTATGTTTGTCATTTACAAGTTAAAGTTTTCATAAAACTGTTTTTGCAACTAACTTTTTTTTTACTTAAAAACATCCACATAAAAAAATTGAAGAGTCCAAGTTTAGAACAATGCATATATTAAAACTAACTCTTAATGAATAAAATATAAAATACAATTTACAACAGATAAAATCAAGGAAAAATTAACAATTAAACCTAAAAAAAATAAAAACTGGAGCAATTAGTTGTTTAAAAATTGATGACTGCTTTGTTGTACATTTATATTACTTAAAACTACTCTATAATTAACAGAATTCAATTGAAAAGATGGATTTCATGCACATATTAGAATTAAAGAAAACATCTTGATATTTAAAGACCACAAAGAGTTCCAAACTTATCACTTAATTTCTATGCAAAAGTACTAGATATAAAACATTTTTTACAAATTACTTCCATGTTAAAATTAAGTATAAGAAAATAAATGAGACAAAATTTTTTTTATGAACTTACAATATTCTTTTCTAAATGAGATGAACCACTACTGTATGTTGTTGCTAGAGTTGATGAACACTGTTCTAAATACCAAGGTACTACCCCAGCTTGAGAAGCACTACTCACAGATATTGTATAAATTGAATTAGTGTAGCCATCACAATTGCAGTTGTCATTATGCTTTCCTCCATTTCCAGATGCCCAAACAAATATTGATCCTAGACCACCACGACCCTAAATTTGATTTTAAAAAATATACACATGTAATTTATCAAAAATTAAATGCACTTATATCCTGCATATAATTAATGGATAATATATTTTTAAAATGTGGAATGTTTTAATGTGGATGTAAGCTGTTGCATACAATTGGTGACCTTTTTCTCAGAAACTAAAGTAAAAATCTATTCTAAAAAAAAAACTGCCTAAAAATATTTTTTCATTGAATAGAATAGACAGTGAAATGGCAACTTTCTTTGCATCTTTTAAATGTAAAAAAGGTTGGGAGAGTTATGGATGTTGGAAAGGAGTCATACTTTTATGAAATGAGACAAAATGAGATGCGTGTCATACACTAATATAAGCAAGTAGATAAAAGCCTGGGAAGAAATCAAAGATAAAAATTTAAAACTCTTTAAAGAATAATTAACTTTGAACCTAATCCTATATCTCTTTAATAAATACAAAGAATATAAATTGATGTAAATTTTTTTTATTAATAGCAGGTATAAAAAAGATGGGAACATCACAGGTACTTGATGTCAAAAACACAATTGAACAGACACGATTCTTGCACTTACTATACATGACCATTTTTTTTTTTTTTTTTTTTTTTTCTGGCTGAAAACTACAAATACAACTACTGTCAAAAACAAAGAAATTAAAAAACATCAATGCATTTAAACTATTATTATCATTATTATTATAGTATACCAATTATAAATGTAAGACAAAAAATATAGCTTAAAACTCACTAATAATACATATATTTAGAATATTTATTGTAATTGTACAAGAAGTGATTATTTTCAAAAATTGCCTGAGGTTGCATATCTTGGAACAAATGAAACATAATTATCCATCTAGAAAGTATTCAGCAGTTGGTCTAAAACTTTAAAAAGAATCCCTTTGTTGAATTTTTAAGATTGAATTTTTTTTTTCTCACAATAATCCCATATATCATTTCAATATCTTCACGTCAATTTTAAATGAAGTATTATGAAGCAAGATCTTCTCTTCATGCTCTCAATACATAAGCAGATTAATAATAAGAAATAAGAAAATAATAGTACAATTTAAATATTTGATATTCAAAAGCTGAAACTGATTATGCTAAGAAAAATAATAATTTAAGGAGTATATTTTTAAATAAATTGAAGATTTAAATCAGAGATTCTTAATCATCTGCATTATAAATTTCAAATTGATAAATTCAAAAACTAGCTAAATATAAAGCTCATATAAAGATAATAAAATTGCAGCACCAAATTAATACTGAATTTTCTTAAATACTATCTCTTGCATATAAAAGGTGGATTATACAATAAAAACCTTAGAATGTTTTGGTGCAGATTATAGGATGTTGCATATAATTAGTAGTAATTGTAAAAATATAACTCCTGAAAGATTAATCAAATATTTTTAAGAAATGTAAAATTATAAATTTAAAAAAGATTTTGATACAGTAAAAAATCTATAATCTGAGGAAGCTCAAATGAACTTTTGTGATACCCACTAAAAACTCTTTCTCCAATTGAACAGTTGTTTTTCTGTGAATTTTTGCTTTTCTACTTTGCAGGCTTAAGTTAGTTTTGAGTTTGACAAGTATGGCTAATCTTAGTGATTGACAGATGATCATGTTCAATAAGATTTTTATTATATTCTTACACTTATACGAGAATATATTTATTAGAAAGAAAATGAACAAAAAAACGCACACACCTCCTATTTAAACACCTCATGTAATATGAAGTACCTCATTTAAATGAATGTACCTCACATCTCATGTTAAAATGAAGAAAATGACAAAATTGCGAATTTAACCTTTAAAATAAGAAAAATTATTCTGTATGAAAAAGGCACAGCACCATTAGATGTCACTACACTACACAGAGCAACAAAGATATGTTTTAACACCATTTATTTTACTTTGAAAATATATGTAGACAACACAGCAAAAAAGAGAATTAATTTTGTGAATAATGTGAATTAATTTTAATGAAAATTAACATCAAGAATTAAGTTTTTAATTATCTTATTTGATATTTGATTACACATTAGTAATGTATGCAATTATGAAGTTTATACAGAAAGTTGTAAAGTGTAAACAGACTGAAACCTTTGTTATATGGAAAGATGTTTAAGAACAGATACAGCAATCAGTATGCTATTTTGAAAATGTAAACCTGATGGGATTTCTTAAGGTGCAAGAAACAATGGTAATCACTGAAATTAAGATCTGGACTATAGGATGTATGGTCAAACACATCTTAGAGGCATTCCGGCAGAAAGATACATTGTATGCATATAATGTTGTAATTGTATGAATATAATGTTCTATATTGTGGTTTAACACAACATTTGCATACAGCAGCCCACCTCTTTTATTTTAAACAGCTAATACCAATACTGCATGTTTTGACAATAATTGTCAATCTCCAATTATCATCGCTGAACAAAGTAAATGAATAGGATGACCTTTCTTTCTCAAAACGTCCTGCACATAATTTCCATTCTTGCAGATTAAATTTTTGGCCTGCATGAAGATCCACTGTCATGCCAATGCATAAACTTCTGCTTGGTTTCTGAAATAAAGTGTGCAATCCTTATTTCATTGCAGGTAATGATCCTGTTGAGAACTTGAAGCTGTCATCATGGTACTGCTGCAGAATAGTTAATACTTATCCCAAGTATTTGCTTTTGTGTTTGGATGCCAGATTTTTAGCACCCAATTTACAGGGTGGTGATTATTAAAGGGATGACTTCATGTAATAAGGATCTAGACATCTGCAGGAAATGGTTGCAGAGTTCCGTAATCATTTAAGCATCATAGGAATGTCTTTAATATCAAACATCCACTCACTGTGCTCCTCATTGAGGACGTTTTGAATACCTTCAGAAAAAAATACAAATGACAAAAGTTGACAAAGAATTTGGATCAGTAATTCAAAAACTTTATTACAATACTGACCTTGTAGTCAATGGGACTATGAGAAACTACAAAAGGTAAAATTTGCAGCCGCCACAATAATAATAATAATAATAAAAGTAAATAAAAAATGCCAACAGTAACATGTGAACAATTCCTTTTCTAATAAGCTCCATAAAACGTTCATAATGAAAATTAATTAAATTGCTTTACCTTAGAAATACCTTCTTTAAAAGCAACTTTTGCTAATTTCCCTGGACCATCAACAGTTTTACCATCGTCTTCAGGACCCCAGGAGGCACTATAAATGTGTATATGATCAGGGTTAAGACTTAAAGCTGCAGCTTCAATGGAATCAGTAACAGATCCATCCAACATTCTAACACCTAAAAGAATATATACATGTATGTATATATATAATTAGTTTAAAAAACATTTTTTAAATATTTTTAACAGCCCAATTAAATTAAATTAAATTCTAGATTTGTATCTTAATTCTGACTTTGCACTTTCCAAATTTTAGAAGTTTAATTTTTTTCAAAACTATATTTTATATAGATATGAAATATAAATTAGAGAAATCTAAAAATAATGCATTAATATTTTACATTACATAAATCGACACCCAAAAATACAAAAAACAAATAAAATGTTTAGCACTTCCACTGTTCAGATACATACCCCCAATACTTGCATTATATGCTATTCCAACTCCACAGAATTCATTATTAGCTACAGCTGCTACCTCTCCAGCACACCTAGTACCATGCCTACATAAATAATTTTCTTTAATTAAATATTTACTTCCTATTTATTTGAAAAACTTTTTACAATGTGTACAAAACAAACAAAAAATTATTTTCATACATATTTAAACTGGCAAAAATATATATATATATATATATATATTTACTATGTATTATAGGGACATGTAGGAATTTAAATGTATTTAAGTTGCTTAGCTATATCAAATATCTAAGCAAAAACATTGAATTAGTTAGAGTAATTTAGTCAATATATAAAAATATGTAATATATAAATAAATAAAACAATATAAAATAATTTTATTATTTCATTTAATTTTGCCATTTAAAAAAATAATTTAAAATTAATATTTAGTGCCAAGTGGATACATTTTAAGACAATTATAAGTTTCACAAATAAATAAATAAAATAAATAAGCTAATTTATTAGACCAAATTAAGCAATATACATAATTTCACTATAAAATTTTCATATAAATATATATTTTAAATAAATATTAAATTCTATCATATTAAGAATGGAAATTCTCATAATTTAAAGTAAATTTAAAAGCAAAAAATAATAATTTTAAAATTATTCTAATACTTGTGCAGCATATAATACACTCATGTCCATAAATTAAGGATAATTCAGAATCACACAGAAATTGAACTCTAAAATAAAAATTTCACCTGTAGAATTATCACACACATCTTGAAGAAGAATATGCAAATTACAGGAAACCACCAGATGGCGCAGGTAGTACGTCACAATGACGAGAGTGTAAGAGAGGGGTATATAAGGAATGGTGGCAAAGAAGTAAATTTGTTCACAAGCGCTTTAAAAGCCTTTCAGCGCAATAACCGCATAGTTATGGCACATAGGAAGCATTTGGATTATTTTTTACGTGGTAGAATTATCGGACGACTGGAATGTGGACGTACCCAGCTGGAAGTATCCGAGGAACTTGGAATCGCCCAGAGTGTCATCTCCAGGCTTTGGCAACGATTCCCAGATGATGGTAATGTGAGTAGATGTTGCAGCACATGTCGCCCCCGAGTTACAACGCCGAATGAGGACCGGTATTTAGCAGTTACTGCCAAAAGAAACAGACGGAGCACAGCATCAGACCTGTCTCGTCAGCTCTCTTCAGCTACCGGTACGACAGTTTCAAGGCAGACCGTGTACAGACGCTTAGGGCACATTGGTCTATATGCTCGTAGGCCTGTCAGATGTGTTCCACTTACCGCAACTCACTGTCGCCTGCGATTAACCTGGAGTAGAGAGCATGCATTGTGGACACCGCAACAGTGGTCTTGTGTGATGTTTTCCGACGAGCCCAGGTTTAGTTTGCAGTCTGATTCTCGCCGGACTTTCATATGAGGAGACCCAAGTACCCGTTAGCACCAAGAGAATACCATTAAACGACACCATTACGGTGGTGCAGGATGGCTCGTTTGGGGAAGAATTATTCTTGGTTCCAGAACTGACCTGCATGTTCAGAGTGTAACGATGACAGGCCACATCTATCGGGATGTCATTCTGGAACAACATGTACGTTCGTTTGTTTCGGGGCGCCATGGGTGCTGAATTTCTGTTTATAGATGACAAGCCCGTCCTCATCGTGCAAACATTGTAGACGAATGCCTACAATTGGAGGATATCACCCGTATGGATTGGCCAGCATACTCACCGGACTTGAATCCAGTAGAGCATGTGTGGGATATGCTTGGCCGACGAATTGCAACCCGTCAACCCCCTCCCACCTGCGAACCGGAACTTCGGAGGGCATTGCTTGATGAGTGGTGTAATATTCCCCAAGATCAGATTGATAATTTGATACTCAGCATGCCTAGGCGTTGTAAGGCCTGTATTGCATCGTCCGGGAGACATACTCCATATTAACCATCATACTAACCATGTTATACTGTTTTTTGTAAATAGGTTCTTTTTTGAAATTTGCTCCAGGGAGTAAAAATCGCAATTTTTATTAATTATGTCAAACATATAGCATCTTTTTTGCTCTTTACCTTTTGTTTAATAAATAGACTTTACAAATAAGTCAAATTTGTTTTGCTTCTGTCTCTTTCTTTGCCTGAACTTCATTATCCTTAATTTACGGACATGAGTGTATAAGCATATGATGTTGAGTACTCATGTTTAAAATATGGCTATATCAAAATTTTCCTACACAGTTTCTATTTGCAGAAACTGCAGAGGCCAGTTTTTCACTGCATGTGATTCAATGTAACGAAATGTTAACTAATAGGTTTATTAAATTGAAACTACTGAATAGTTAGAAAGAAAGGCAACATTGGTATTTACACATAAATTAAAAAAAGATAAATACAGCAACGGACAACAAAAAAAAGTACAAAAATGTCATTGTTTCTTAACCTACTTGGTCGACACCAACATCTAAACCAAGTCCATGAAGTTGTGAGAAAAATCGATGAGTCATGATAAAGGGTAAAATATGCAGCTTCATTTTGTCCTTCACCTTGCGGCACAAAGACATGGGGCACCCAAAGAAAGAAGTCAAAACTTTACCCCCATTTTAATTGACATTTTACAACATGCATGAGCTACAGTGGGAATATTCTAAACTGGACCCGCACAGGGAAGGGTACAAAAATATGAAAAGATGAAGTATATGCAGTAAATCAACAAAGAGAATAGTTACAGTATCCTGAAGATGACTTTATTAGGACCATACCTTCAGGGCATTATAATTCAAGTAATTGGACACTTCAAATCTTAAATATGACATCATGAAATATTTGATTCTATTTTTATTTATTTATTTATTTTTTTTTTTTTTGATGGGATTGATTTACTGTAATATGTAAAACATGAATTATTATGATTTAAAGGTACATATTACTTGATATAGCTAACTATAAGATAATGTAACAATATTCTTTTTATTAGTTTCCTATATATACTTGATTTTTCCAATATTCTTTGCCATTGGCTAGCACATAGCTTCTTTCTTGTGGCTTTAATAAGCCCTACACCAATTATTTCTATGATTTACACAGCATATGAGATTAGATATTTTTTTAAATTCTTAATTTTAATATTTAGAACATTTTTAAATGTTTTTGATAATGACTATGTGCAGGAATTTTATTTGTAAGAAATCTTAGTTACTTGGAAATGCACCAGAGAAGCTAATGTTACATTAATTGAAGCACTATGTGAATACTTGTATAGAAATACATAAAATATAATTTTTCTAGCTTTATATTCCTGCTGCACAAAGTTTATGTATACTATTATATATGATTATGCTTGTAGATATCTCTTAGGTACATAAAACGCAGACAGACATTTTAATCTTATAGTTTATTAATTAAGTTGAAGTAGTTGAATGTTTTTGCATCACACAAAAATTACCCAACTCTTTAACGTAAAATTGAAAATATTGTTTTATTTTATTTCTCCACCTTAAATTGCAATCAAATTGATATTTTAATTTAAAATTTTAAAGTGAGAAATTATTTTACTTAATGTGATTTTAGTATATAAGCAATCATTATTATATCGTTGCATGTGATAATTTTTTAATAACATGAATTGATAATTTTTATTGTAAATGTTTGTGAAGAACAGGTCAGTCATAATAATTTTAGCTTGAGAAATACTACAAGTCTCTAGACATTAAGGAATTTTGAAAATGAATCAGCAAAATGGATCCTCTACAAAGTCTATAAATATCTCTCAATAGACTAAATTTTCTATTTCAATAATTAAAAACTGAAGTCTGAATTTTCTAATTATATATGAAAGGTCACCTTGATGAAAAAAGTAGATTAATTTTTAGTAAACATATCTAATTGACTGCTTCTGCACTTGAACCCTTCAATAAGATGTACTAATTTAAAAATCAAACTAAATATTCTATGAATTAAAGAAATAACATGATAAAACACTTACTTATTTTCATCATCATCTTGAGGAGTAGGATCTTCATCTGAACCATTTATATCAAAACTAGCATCCTTGTCCTACGATCAAATATAAAATATAATACTACATAAATATTTAATTATATACTATTAAAATTTTATGAATATAAAGAAATTCTGAAATAAATTAATTTTTTTAAATTAAAGTTCAAATCTACATTAACTAAGTACTTTTTTTAGTAATTATGTTAATTGGCTTTTAACCAAACATTTATCACTACTATACCATATACATCAAATACAATAAAAGATGCATGCTTTTGTTGCACACCTTTGTAATATCAATATAATTCAATAAACTAAATAGCACAATCAATTCTGCAAGAACAGCTGCACAAGACTTTCATTCATATTGTCAACAAAATTGTCTACCGAATTTTTGTAATGGATGCACAGAGAAATTAACTATACAATCTTCAATCAAAAAGGAAAAAATTATTTAAATTAAGATAATTATTTTTTAGCCATTGATAAATTCTGTCGTATGATATCAAGCTTACCTAATGACTAGAAATAGCATGTACATATTTCTATTCCCAAAAAATTTCTCATAAACAAAAATTACAAATTTGGTGATATTTTGTCAACTTCGTAAAAGTTACCAACCCACTAATGCATATAAACAATAAAACTGAAGGAAGGGAAAAAAAAAAAAAAAAAAAACCCTCAAAAGTTAACCAAGTATGATGAAAATGAATAGTGACCATCCTAATCTCAATACAATTATTACAATATTCTGTTTAAAATTTGTATCTCGCTACTTATGAAAATACATAAAAAAAGCACAAAAAAAAAAAAAAACGATTTTCACAAATAGTAAAACTAATCTATTTTCATAGCATACAATATCTGCTATCACACCTTAGCTGTAAAAAGCAGATCAAATTAATTAAATTTGTAGACATCCTTTCCAAAACCTAATCATTGGAAAAAGTTTCAAGTGTGGTAACTAATTTAAGATGGTAATTATAAGTGGTCTGTGACTATCCAGAAGTTAGATACTTACTCGTTAAAAGTACAGAACGACATTTAAAACTTAGATTTTTTTTAAAAGTAACTTAATAATGTGCAATGCTATAGAAAATTTGTTCAAAATCTAAAACAGTATAATTGAAAAACTAAAGCATTTCAAGCAATGTTTTGAACTTAATTTATCAATAAGTTATAGTGCTTAGTCAACATAGTGTAATGTAAGCATTTATACAAAAACACATTGTTAATGAAAAATTTAATTTAAAAAAGCATCTTTCTAAGTTGCAGTTTATAAAAAAAAAATTAAAAAAATAAAATTTTCTTCATGATGACAAAAAAATAAATAAATAAATAAATAAAATAGTGAAGACCTATAAAATTAAAGAAATTATTAATGAAAGAAAGCCTTCATTAAACAAATAAAATACTTCATACAATACAGTAATATAAAAAAAGCATTTGAGTTTTTATTGTGAAGTCAGAAACAAAATAATTGAGTTCAACTTTTAATACAATTCTCATTTATATATCTTTACACTTTATTTCATCAGAATTAAGTTCATTTCCAAGACAATCTATACATATCAATACTACAATATTTATTGAACAATTTTTTTATAAGCAGATCCAAAAATAAATTCTTAAGTCTTTTATTTTATGATTTAAAATATTACATATATTTAAAAACAAAGTAGATAAATTGGACATTATACAGGGCCTTCACACAGCAAAATTACATTCAAACAAACAAAGAATTGTGGTAGTAATGTCTACTAGTAAAATCAGTAATGCACTATCATGTCTGACTAATTACAGTGCTCTTAGTAAATGACCTCGAAAATTAATAATTTTACCTCGCAAACTAGGGTAAATAGCAAAAACAAGCTAATTACAACGTATAAAATATTTAATATAAAATTAGCATCGATATACATTAAGAACTTAATTAAGAGCCCTAAAATGCAAACCCCACTGTTTTCACGATCACTGTCATAACCACATCAAGAAATGAATGAAGGCATGCAAGATGTTAAGAGAGATGCAAATTAATAAAATTAATATTTTAATAAAAATTTTGCACATCAGCATGCCACTATGAAAAAGAAAAACATAAAATAAAGTACATAAATAATTATAATAATGTATGCTAAAAAAAACCCATTGTTAGTAACAACACACATCTGTTCTTGCGAAAGAACATAACATTTTAACAAAAACAAAAAACTTAATTAGAATATTCTTTTCAAAGATTAATTTATAACAAATTTCAGAAATTGCAAGCAAGAATTACAAGATAGGATATAAAGAAAAAAACAGCTAAGGAGCAAAAAATGTTAATGAAAAAAGAGGAAAGTGAGCATTGTCTCTTTCTCAGCCAATGTACTCAAAAGATTTCTGTATTTGCAAAAACTTGGGAGATCTAGATGCCAAATAGTATATTTTTCTCATTTTTTTACTCTAAATTTGACCCTGACCTCAAAGCACTTTTTCTATAATGTTTGCAATCAAACATGATCACAAATTCAGTAATTCATATATAGCATTTCATTTTCCTATAATCTCAAGAATATATTTCATTCCCAATTTTTTAAATTTAATTAAACATTAAACTTAAAATTTTCCATATACCTTGCTATTAATTTTAACCACTACTGGAAGGTAAGGATCCTTGATCATATAAAAAGCACTTAAAATTATCAAACTCGGTTTTCTTGAAAATTGAAAGACCTATTGTTTTGCCCAGTTAAAGTTACATGACCTGCATATATAGCAAATTTCAATCAAATCAGTTATCTTGATGTGTTTCTTTTTTCTTATTTTTCTCTTAGGCATATTTAAAAAACAATGTCATATGTAACCTTTAAATTACTTTTGAGTAAATTATTAAGCTTTTTTTTTTTTTTTTTATAATTTATCAATATTAACACATAAACATTAAAAAAATCTAAAGTAGTTTTACTAACATACAAAACTATAAACAACTAAATAAAGGTTTATTTCATTATATACTTCAATTTTTTTTCCCCCTCAAATATGATAAATGTTTCTATTAATTCCATTCTATTATTATTCTAAATGTTTCTATTAATGTTTTTCTAATTATAACTCAAGAAAATTTAAAATATAATAAATTAATAATTCATTCCCTACAAAACATATAATATAATGCAGGTTTTTTTAAGCATTATAACTTTATTGAAATAAGGATACGTAAAAAAAAATTAATTGTTGATTAATATTTTAAAATCATTAAAAATAAATGCAAAACAAGATGAGATAATTGAATTTTTCGTAAAGGCAAATTTTAAAAAGAAATAAAGGGCAAGGGCTATTGCTTAAAACTTGTTTGCTTTTCACAAAAATAAAATATTTATTGTACTTCACATATTATTTCTAGTATATCATAATAAAAAAATTCATAAAAGAAATATTTAACATACATAATTTTGTGCTAGGTCAGGATGATTACTTTGTATGCCATCATCTAAGATAGTAACAACAACACCTTTTCCAGTATAACCCTGTTCCCAAGCAGGAATGACATTCATATCATACTGTCTATATGCACCCCCATGCTAGAAAAAATAAAACAAACAAAATACAAACAAGTGCTAGATTTTCTGAAGAAATTACATGTAAAAAAAACTCTGAATAAATCTTATGAATCAGTTTTTCTACATAAATAAAAATGAATGAATTAATGTTTGCATGCATGCATTGTAGTTTTGTTTGGTGTATGTATGTATGGTATTCCAATGATACTTTAATTTTTTTTTTTTTTTTTAATTATTATTCTCTAACCTTGTGTCTAACCAAAAAATTATAAATATATTCAAATTAGTTTTTTTTATTTAAACAAAAACAATTGTCTGACAAAAGGCATAATATATTAGTTGAATTATATAACTTTTCTTTAATTCAAAATAAATTGTTAAAAAAATTAATTGTTTCAAATATTCAATTTTTGAAGTTTATATGATTGTAATATTTTAAATATATTTTTGTTTATTTCAATCATTCCGTTACATAAGCTTATTTATATTTTACCTTCTAATTTTTTTTTTATTTATATTTATTTACAATTTTCTTTACCACTACTCAAACCACTAACCTTAATAGTTATCAGTGTTTTGAATATGTGATTGAGATTTCCTCTAGATTGCTTTAACTTCATCTTTTTTCTTTATTCCTCTTAAAATTTGACAAAAAAAAAATATCAAGAAATGGTCAATATCTCGAAAAAACTCAATTTTTTTCCCAACTAGAGGGTTTGTTAAAAATAGAATTTAATACGAAATATAAAAAAATGAGATACAGATATATTCATGAATACTTTGATTCCATGAATAAAAATTAAAATTTTAATTTTCTGTACCAGGGCATTTGATTAACAGATCATGGGCATCTAATTTGAAAAAAAAAAAAAAAAAAAAAAAAAAAAAAAGTTGAAAGATCAGCACTGAAGGGTCAGTAAAATACGAGGGTGTTTTTTTCTAGGAAATTAGCTACCATCAAATATTTCTCATTCCTCAAAAAATAACTCTTAGATAAATGTATTGCAGTTATGCAGTGTCAATAATGTGCAATCTTTCTTTCCAGCTTAAATGGCAGGAATGCAGTTTTGTTTGAATCGGTGAACTTGGCAACTTCTATTACTATTTGACAAACTACTGCAGAGAAGATAAGGTAGATTAGCAGTAGTCTTCTGGCAAGATAAAACTGCAATCTGATTTTTGTAATCTAGTGTGATCTGCCTCAGAACTAATAGATGCAGTCTATCTGGCTGCTCCCAAAATTGTCATAATTTAAACTGGTTGTAAGAGAGCTAATCTTGCTGCTAAAAGCAAAGACATCCTAGAAATAGCAAAACAAATACTCGCCATGTTACTAGACAGAGTTGTTAAATGCAAATCCTTCAGTACCATAGTAAATGCTGATGAGGTTGCCAATTACTCAACTCCCATGATCTGGTTGGATTGCCACCACATCACCTATTACTTAAAGAGGGATTTTACTAATTTACTATTTTTTTTATTTTCCAATAATTTTACTACGGAACCTTGGTCTACAAAAATTTTACAAAGGCACAATGATGTGTGTAAAAAAAATTCTGGGCAATGTGATTGAAGAGACTATTTAAATAAGAAAAGGAGAAGAAGAAACAGTTTTTATCACATCAACACTACTCAATTCAATGATTGCAATTCCCAGTGTGACGGGCATTCATGATCAACAAGTCACATCTGCTAAATATTGTGAAGATTACCATGTTCCTCTCATGATCAGCTTTATGTTGTTTTCTTAACAGTGGGTTTACCCAAGAATTTATTTATTCCAACTCCTGGAGGTGAAACTAAAAAAGGTGTTTATAATCCCATTAATATTATAATGAATTCTAAAAATGCTTTATTTTATAATTTGCAAGCTGCTCATATATTTCTAAATACATGTCAATAACATTATTTCACATTTACACTAAATTTATTCTTCTGTCAGACAATATATAGAAAAAATAAATACCCAGGAAATGGCAGGTATATAGCTGGTTTCGTGTAAATATAAAATACATCAAGTCAAAAGATTTTTTTAAAAAGAATAACAATATGGTTAGTTTGTAATAAATACATTTATTCTTCATATTAATATGAAGAATAAATGTATTTATTACAAACTAATAATGAAGTTTTATTAAAATAGTGTATCAGAATTTTAAATTCTTGATTCAAACATTTCTAAAAATACTTTAAACCAAAAACCATACCAAAAACCACTGTTCCGGATACAAAGGATCACGAAAAGCTAAAGAAGAATTTCTAACTGCAGCCCTTTTTGTCCTTTGTTTAACTATTTGTTGTTCACACCATAATACCTATGTAACAAAACAAAAATTTTAATACATGCTAATAGAAACAAAATTAATACAATAATAACAATGTTCATATATTTTAAAAAACAGATAAGATATTTTAAGAGCTAATTCTAACATTTTCTTCCTATCCTAAAAAAAAGTTAATTTTTTACCAACATTGCAGAATGAAGATATATTCTCTGTCTATTGTCACTTACATATAATGGGAATTTTAAAAATATACACTATAAACAGTGACTCAGAAAACTTCCGTATAAAATATTTTGAAGAATAGCTGTTTCATTCTTAGAAAGTTAATTACAGTCGGGTATCATTAAAAATATTGTATATGTATGTATGTATGTGTGTGTGTATATATATATATATATATATATATATATATATATATACACTCAAGAGCCAAAACATTATGACCACCCCTAGATTTTGCAATGAACTTGCCTGGATGACGTGGAAGGCACGTGATCAGGTGGAAGTGGTATTTAACTGCTGCTGGACACTCTGAAGAATCATTCTTTCACTTACTTTTGTATGTGATGGAAAAGGCTGCGGATCTAAGCGACTTTGATAGCGGACAGATTGTAATGGCTCGAAGGCTCGGAACAAGTATTTCCGAAACTGCACGACTCGTGGGTTGTTCGCGATCTACAGTTGTTAGTACTTATGCAAAGTGGATGAATGACGGTGAAACCAACAGTAGACGACATGGTGTTGGACGTCCACACGCTATCAAAGAAAAAGGTCGTCGGAGACTGTCTCGCATGGTGAAGCAAACCGGAGCCAGACAGTGGCTCAGCTGACAGCCCAATACAATGCAGGGTAGAATAGTATCGGAGCACACCGTTCAGCGGACACTGTTGGATATGGGGCTACGCAGCAAACGTCCCACTCGTGTGCCTTTGCTGACCAAGCGTCATCGCCAACTGCGCCTGCACTGGGCCCGGGAACATCGTGACTGGTCCATGGATCAGTGGGAGAGAGTTGCCTGGTCAGATGAATCACGGTTTGTCATTCATCACGCCGATGGCCGTGTCAGGATACGCCGTCTTTCAGGCAAACAGTTGCTCCCTCAATGTACAGTAGGTCATACACAGGCCGGTGGTGGCGGTATTATGCTTTGGGGGACGCTCTCTGGGACCCGTGGTTGTGGTAGAGCAGACCATGAATGCTACAGGGTATCTGAACATCATTGCGGACCAGTTGCACCTGTGGCGGTATTGTAAAGGTTGCGTAGTGTTATTAAAATCCAGAAGGCAAAATAAAAGACGATAATCAATTTTCACAATTACAACATGTTTATTCTACTTCGAACGCTTACTACGTTCTATTTTCATTCTAGCGGGAAAATTCCCTTTTTAACAGTGAAAGTAGAAGTAGTTCAATTCTTACTTCATTTTCCATCAATAGGTGTCGCTACATCACTCCCCTACCAGTAACAAAGTTACGTTATTTTGAAAATGGTAGAAGAATTAATATATCAATACAAATATTAGCGAACAAATACACATTGATACAAATTTAAATTGTACAAAATAAGCACAAATTCAATTACATTTAAACAATTACATACAATAAATCAAATTAATTTTTAAAATGGAATGAATGAATTATAAGTTTGAAGAAAAGTCAATAATGTCATTGAAACGAACAGGAAGTTTTACTTGTCTTCCACAACGTGTTGCTGTATTTGGTTGTGCAACTTGCTGACTTGGTATAAATGTTTGTTCACTCGGCACAGATGTATGATCATTTGATGACGTTGGATTCAGATGTTCATTAGGTTGTAACACATATGCCGGTTTTAATCTATCCACTGAAATATTAACTTGTTTATTTTTAATTGATAGAAGAAAGTTTTTCGTGGATCTTTGCAATATCAAATAGGGTCCTTCATATGGGGGTTCTAATGGTTTTTTGACTCTGTCAATTCGCAGAAATACATGTGAGCATGTGTACAAATCTTTTGGAATGAATATCTTTTGTTTACATTTGTTTTTGGATTGATATGGTTTTAAGTCAGCCATCTGTTTTCTGAGATTACTTACGAAATTATCATCAGATATTGGCAATCTGGATTCTTCAAAGAATTCGCCTGGTAATTTAATAGTTTTTCCATAAACCATGTCAGCTATTGTATACTTAGAGTCCTCATGTAGAGCAGCTCGCAAACCCATAAGAACCGTTGGTAATGTGTCCGTCCAACGAACGTTGTTATGACATCTAATAGCTGTTTTCAAGGTACGGTGAAGACGTTCAACTTTTCCATTACTCTGAGGATGGTAAGAAGACGTATGGTTTACTTTAACACCACATAGCGCAGCTAAACTTCGAAATAGTTCTGAAATAAATTGAGTGCCTCTGTCAGTAATAACACAAGTAGGTACACCAAATCGGGTAATCCAATGCTCATAAAAAGCTTTTGCTATACTTTCTGCAGTGATATTTGATAACGGTACCACTTCCATCCAAGAGGTAAACCGATCAATACACGTCAAGCAGTATGTGTATCCATTAGAAGGTGAATAAGGTCCAATTAAATCTATATGAACGACACTAAATCTCTCATCTGGTGCTTGAAATTGTGAATATTCTGATTTTGTATGTTTAGTTATTTTATTTTTCTGACAGTTGATGCAAGTTTGAGTCCACTGTTTAACATCTTTTTTCATATTTGGCCAAATGAATCTTTTAGTTATTTCTTTTACAGTAGTTCGAATTCCAGAATGAGCTAAACTGTGAATTGTATTAAATATTGTCATTCGAAAATTTTTTGGTATGAATGGTCTGATACTGGAAGTAGAGGTATCACAATAAACAAGAGCTTTCCTGATGGCAATTGGTGTTCTTTAAAATGTAATGATTTGGAATGTAATTTCAATTGTTGTAGTTCATCATCATTAATTTGTGCATCAGCTATCAAGTCATAATCGACAATAGGTGAATCGATGTCCTCAATTCTAGACAGTCTGTCTGCTACTACATTGTTTCGACCACTGATATGGTATAGGTTAGTAGAGAATTGTGAGATATATTGTAGGTGTCTTAGTTGTCTGGGGAGGCTTTATCATTGTTTTGCTTAAAAGCAAATATTAACGGCTTATGATCAGTATAAATATCAAATCTCGACCTTCAAGTAAATGCTTAAAATGTTTAATGGATAAATATATACCCAAAAGTTCACGGTCATAAACGCTGTAATTTTTCTGAGCATCATTAAGTTTTTTAGAAAAAAATGCAATTGGCTTCCATCCATTTGGTTCTTTTTGTTGAATAACTGATCCAATAGCCCAATCAGATGCATCTGTGAGAAGTGCCAGAGGGTAATCCGAGTTGGGATATGCCATTAACGCTATTTGAGCAACATCTTGTTTGCATTTTTCAAAACTTTGTCTAGTTTCATCGGTCCATGGTATTTTGCGTCGATCTTTTTTGTAGATCCTTTCAAAAGTTCATGTAGAGGGGCTTGAGTTTTTGCGGCATTATTTATATAATTACGATAAAAATTGATCATTCCTAAGAAGGAACGTAATTCGTGCATAGTTTCTGGCAATGGATATTCTATGATAGCTTTGATCTTTTGAGGTTGAGGTAGTGAACCTTCCGCAGATATTTGATAGCCTAAAAAATCTATTACAGGTACTCCCAAAACTGATTTGCTAATATTAATCCGTAGACCATATTTATCTAAACGCTGGAAAACTATTTTAAGATGTGAACGATGTTCTTCCTCGCAAGAAGAGGCGATCAACACATCATCTAAGTATGGAAACACAAAGTCTAGACCATAAAGAACTTCATTTATAAACCTTTGAAATGTTGCAGGGGCATTTTTGAGACCAAAACTCATCACATTGAATTGATAAAGTCCAAAAGGTGTGATGATGGCAGTTTTTGCCTTATCTTCATCTGCTACAGGAATGTGATAATATGCTTTAGTAATGTCAATTTTAGAAAATATAGTTTTATTAGTTAAAATATGTTGAAAATCCTGGATTCGAGGTATGTTATATCGATCAGGTATAGTTAAATCATTCAATCTTCTATAATCACCACACGGACGAAAAGAACCATCTTTCTTTGTTACTATATGTAATGGACTTGCCCATTCTGAGCTAGATGGACTAATGATGTTATTGTCTAGCATATATTTAAATTCTCTTTTAGCTATTTCCAACCGTTTTGGATCTAATTGTCTTGCTTTACAATTTATAGGTTGTCCTTTAGTTACAATATGATGTTTTACATTATGTTTAACATTTGAAACAAGAAAATTTGGTTTTGTTATATTGGGATACATAGAAAATAAATCAGAATATTTACATAAGCTGCTCGTTGTATTTACACATTCATTAATAGAGATGGGTGCAATGTTACCATAAACTGCAAGGTTAGTTACACCATCAATTAATCTTTTATGCTTTATATCAATTAATAAATTGAACTTATTTAAAAAATCTGCACCTAGTATAGGTTTACTAATTTTGGCCACAATAAATGGGAATTGAAATTCTCGGCGTAAACCTAGATCAAGATTTAAAATTTCTGTACCAAAAGTATCGATTGCAGTATTATTTGCAGCATATAATTTATAGTCACTAATAAATTTGTGTTTAGAAGTAGAAGGAATAAGACTTACGTCCGCTCCACTATCAACCAAAAAGCGTAAACCCGTTTTTTTGTCGTTGACAAATAGACGGTATTGACGGCAATGTTTTGTATTTTCAGCAGCAGAGTCTGCCGTTAATTCTGTTGCTGATTCTGGTTTTCCGAAGGATTGTTTTTCCATGCACATGGAGCTTTGCATTTATCAGGAAAACATTTTTCTCGAAAACGAAAATGGTAATAACAGTATTTGCCAGAAGGATTGTAAGAGCGATTGCGAGACTTACTTCGATGAGAAGAAGAGTATCGACCACCTGTATTTCTTGTTTGGGAACGAGAGTTCCTTGTGACACTCAGTTTTTCAAGTTTATTTTCCAAAGATGTAATTTGTTGTTGTAACTCAGTCATGGCATCTGATCCTGGTGAAACATTATTGCTTAAGCGGTAAAGTTCTTGTTTTGGTTGCATTTCAAGAATACGATCCGCCATTAATGCCAGTTTTCAATTCCTTCATCACTAACTAGTAAAATATTCCGTACGGAATCAGGCATTTTTTGTAGAAATAATGTTGTTAGTACCTTATCAGTTATTCCATCAGTAGCCAGGTTTCTCATTTTTTGTAAAAGTTGACTGGGTTTAAGATCTCCCAAATCAAGTCCTGTCAGCAGTCTCTGAAGACGCTTATTTTCGCTTTCTTTAAAAGTATTCAGCAAACGTGTCTTTAGCAGCGGTATATTTTGTTCTATTATCATCACTTATAATGTCCCACAAACTTTCAACAAATTTCGGTTCTAATTGCGAAACTAAGTAGTTGAATTTTGTATCCTCGGCTGTTATTCCACAAATTGAAAACTGTGCTTCAACTTGAAAGAACCATATTTCTGGTTTTTCTGCCCAAAAAGGAGGTATTTTGACACTTACCCGCGCTACTTCATCTTTTTTTCGCCGATTCATTAGATTCAGTCATTTTGTAAATAATTCACTGTTTGCAAACAATTCACGGGTCACCAAGTATGTGGCGGTATTGTAAAGGTTGCGTAGTGTTATTAAAATCCAGACGGCAAAATAAAAGACGATAATCAATTTTCACAATTACAACATGTTTATTCTACTTCGAACGCTTACTACGTTCTATTTTCATTCTAGCGGGAAAATTCCCTTTTTAACAGTGAAAATAAAATTGTGTTGGAGTGGTTCCAGCAAAATGTTACAATTACCAGTTTTCAGATATTGGAGAAAGTATTAAGTAATTTTATTTACACAGAGTAGATTAAAAATCTCCCCCTTTTAGGAAAAACAAAGTATTAGACTATATATAGGGCATTTACAAACATCATAAAATCAACGTACACAATCTATTAAATATGTTTGCTACACTTCTAGTGCAGAAAGACCAGATTTTATAAATATGAATAGTGCAATTAGCCTTCTAAAGTTTGTTATAGAAAATAACTTGCAGACTATGTTTTCAGATACTTTCAAACTGTTGCTAATCATTACCTATAAAATTATGGATATTGTTTTCGGTAGTAGTATTTTTTTATTTCCTTCACCACTTTCAGCATTTCTTATTAATATATATATATATATATATGTATATACATATATATTGCTTCATTTTTGGTTAAATTTATTTTTTCTTCTTTTTTTGTTACTATTCCAATGACTACTGCAGAAACTGAGAGATGCTTTTCAACTTTAAAAAGAATTGAAACATTTTTAATGAGCACCATGAGTGAGGACTGAGCGCTCAACCCATGCTATCAATTGGAATTGGGAAAAAAACATGATAAATAGCATACTCAAATTCAACTGAAGTGATAATAATTTTTTTGCATTTAACAAACAAAACATGGATTACAAAAACTGTACTTGAGTAATCAATGTGTGAACAGAAAGTAAAATATTACTGTTTTTCTTCCTATGAGTGCTTGTTTATTTCTTATAGTTCTTTTTTATTAACTCATAGAAATACGGATACATTTTAACCAGGCATTATATCAAATTTTACTTTCGCATTTTATGAATTGTTAACCTTCATTTGAATTACCCACAAGCTACTATTGGACATGATACACATTTTCTATGTAAAGTTAATTTTGTAGTCTTTATATGCCAATTGTCAAAACCAAATTTCTCAAATGAATGTTACTATTCCAATGACTTAATATGTGAATGCCATAGATAAATGACTGATGTCACATTCCAGCTTTTTGAAATTTAGTAAAGCAACTCATTTTATAATATAGCATAGATTTTGATTCAATGATATTAACATATGTTTTTAATATGCTGAAGATATAAGACTTCCAGGACAGATGTACACAGCCATATAAAATATCAATAACAGAAAAAATTATAATTATTAATGAGGAAAATATAATTTATTCGTAATATTAAACGATTCATTCTGTCTTAATTGTTTGTTATATTGGCAGAATAGCTAAATGTATTAAACTGCATTCTTACCTATTACTTATATGAAAAAGATAAGCATTGCACTTATTCAATAAGGTGATAGCAATTAAACATACTTAAGTTATTAATTAAAAAGAAAAATAATTTGGGAAAAAATTAAATATAATGTAAACAAAGTACTTACAGATGAATCACTTTGAAGCTTTTCAGAATGTTCTAAACTAGGTGATAGAGATCTTTTTTTGATACTGTGATGTTCAAACAGATAATAATCTTTCAAAGATCCAATCTAAATAAAGCATACAAAAATTAAATGATACATAAGATGTATAAATTATACAACTTGCTGTAGTATTTAAATTTTTTTTTTCCCACCTAACTACAGATAATCATCAATCACAAACTGAGGGAAAATGGCCCTTCACAGACATTCATTTTATTACATTATATGTAAATTGATTTTTTTTAAAAAAAACATGCATTTCTCTCTCAACTGAAAATTATAAAACATTATTTAAATATTCTTCCATTGCAATTTGTAGTGGTGGTGGGGGAGAAGTAAGAGTAGGCAAAGAAGGAATAGAACATCAATTCAAGCACAAAATCAAAACAATATATTCAAAATTCTAATCCAATTACTGATTTTTTATTATATTTTTATTTTAAAGTAGTTGTATCAGTCACAGTTGTATTGTAGTCAACTTTACACTTGGAGATTGCCACAAAGAAAAAAACAGCTTAACATTTGCAAATTTACAACATCCATATCATTTGGAAACAACATACACATATTTTAGGCATCATTTTCTCTCAAAATCTCTCTTTCAAACAACATTTCCGAGATATTAAAAAATTGAATGCTCTTAAAGCAATTGCGCTAATCCCTGGAGTTGTTGGTCCAAGCATTTAATTCAAATAACAAATACCACAATTCATAGTTTACTGGAATATGGAGCTTCTATCTTTATCTCATCCTCCTCTATTCCAAACACTAAAGACTTTATATCATCTGGCTTTACATTTCGCAACAGGTCTCCTAAGCTGGACACCAATACCAATTTTACTAAAAGAAGCCAGTCAACTTTCTTTGTTTCAGAGGCTGTATATGCTGGCAGAGCACTTTTTTATCAAACATATTTCTTTTGATTCCTCTTCTCCACTCGCCATTTATCTTTGCTTGGGAAATAAAACCCCAAGGTTGAAACACCCCATTTCATTTCAATGGTTTTTTTTGCAAATCTTTTGGACAATTTAACCATTCAACCTTCCAATTTAATTATCAATTTTCCTCCAGTTAGTTTGAACTCTAAAGTCACATTTCATCTCAATGATTTAACTTTTCAAACAAAAGTTACCTCATCAAATAACTTTTTGAACAATACAAAAGTGAACATTGGAAAGATAGGATCATTTTAGCCTCTGACGCATCCAAGACAGATTTTAAATATTCAATAGCAGTCATCAATTTCTTTTCACAAATCTTTATCAGGATAGATGTCAAATTAAAACAGTATTTTCACAGGAGAAGCTCTTGCACTCCTTTTAACCCTTTCAACTTATGTTCTTTCATCTCATAAATATATTATCCTCACAGACAGTCTTTCACTTTTACAGGCATTGCAGAATTGCAATATCCATTCCAATCGTATCATCCAGTTCCTTGGCAATAAATTTCAAGATCTTTGCTATAGAATTTTATCCATTGAATTCACCTGACTGCCAGAACATGGCATTACAGAATATGAACTAGCTGATTCTCTTGCAAAATCTGCAGCAGATACAAAATATTTCATTGGATATCACCGGAATATCTCATATTTCAACAAAAAAAGAAAGCACAGCTAAAAGCAACACAGCAGCAGATAGGTGGCAAATAATCTCTGGAATTCAGTCATTTGAATAGTATTAAACCTACACACAGACTTTTTCCTAATCATCAAAAAGAAGACATTCTTATTTCTAGATTTTGCACAGATATATCCTAGTAATTCTAAACTCCATAGATTTGGCCTGACTTCATCTCGATTATGCCTGATCTGCCAAACTCCAGAAACAGTTGAACACATTTTATTTTAACGTATAAAATATGTAGCAGCACAAAATAAACTGCTAAGTGCTTTTGGATATTGAGTTCTGTCTTACTCTTAGATATTTGATATGTCAGAGGAAGCTTATTATAAGACAACAGTAACAGTTCAATTTCTAAGAAAAGTTTTGTAACTTTGTAAACTATGAAGTACCCCACATTTTCTTTCTGGGGTTATTATTTCTTTTTCACTTTTTATTCCAAGTAGTAGTTGTACTTCATATATTCTAATCTTCGTTTAACTGTTAAAATGTTATGATCTATTTGATCTGTTGTTTTATCTATTTTTTTCTTTTTCAAATCTACTCTTCTTATTTATATTATTTTGATTGCAAGAAAGTACAAGCAATGTTTCTTATATTTTAAAAGGAATTTTTAAGCCATCGTCGGCAATGAATTCTAGAATTTTGAGTTTTAGAGTAGTTCCTTTATAAAGGTTTCTTTTTCACTTCTGCCAAATTGTTTTGTCTGTTGTATTTTAAAAATGCATTTGGATAAATTGAGATAATGCAGCCTCAATTAGCATACATCTCAAAGCCTCCAGTCAAGTCACCATAAAAAAAATAAAATTAAAAATAAACTAAACTGCAAAATGAGGATTATACTGTTCACATACCCATGGATGTTCTAAATAAAACAAAAAACTTCCGACTTTCTTAGTGTGGATTCAAGAAAAGTCAGTAAAAATTAATTTCCTAAATTTATGCTGACCAAAAAGGCATTTTACTAAGACAATAGATAAAAAGATAAGACAATAGATGATGGAAGGTAATCATGCTATAAATGATGTGAAACCAATAATGGAAGTACAAACAATGAATGGTAACATCTCTTTTATGAAAGGCAGTAATGATCCACATCATTAGGCAACTGTTATGCTTAACAAGATTAATATCTTTTCAGCATTTATAAAAAAAACCTTTTTAGCTAAAAATAAAAACTTGGACATTGCAGTTTAAGGGACCCTGGTTTGGTTTGTCGCTCTACAGTCATCTTATGCACACTTTAGGCTAAACAGACCGAGACCTACAGTTTAAAGTGGATTCCGAACCACTACAAACATCCATGGCACCGCCGGGGCTCGAACCCAAAACCTGGGTATCGAGCACCATTAAGGGACCTCAGGTTTTGTTAACTTTTTTTTTTGTAACCAAGTGCTAAATCAAGTTTCTTTTATTCCACTAAACTGAAATCTATTCTTCCTATCAGTTTCAGGTTTTGTTATTTGTATTTGACTAGGGAAAAAAAACGATACCTTTTGAAATCTATTGAAAACTCTTATTTGATTCTGAATCTTAAGAATTCTTAATTTGATATGAAACTTCGTTTCCTAATATCATCAGAGAGCTTCTAAAATTTTCTATTTTTAATTATCGCATCTATTGGAGTCATTTCTAGCTACTAAGTGCACATAAAAGATGTGCTTAAGGACAACTATTGTGATGTAACAAAAGGATGAATTTTGTACACATTTTTAAAAAAATGTCTGGAAATTTTTTTTTAGTAATTCCCATAAAAAACATCCTGTTTTTTATGCAAATTATTAAGAAGATGCCACATTCTCCCATGAAGGTTCCACATTCTGCTTTAAGGTTTGGTTTTTTATAAGTGTGTGTGCTTTAAGGAGAAAAATTTCATATTTTAAAAATTGATTTTATACATTTCTTTCATCTTTATGTACATTTAAATTGTTCAAGTAAAAGTATTGGCTATAGCTTTGAAAATCAACTGTGCTTTTAACAATATGAAATGTTTTTAAGCAATTTTATTAATTTCATTTCTTAATTCAAATTGTTATTTTTGTTTATTTTTTAAACTAATTTTGTATTCATTTTATATAAACAAATATCCTAAGTGAAATTATAGGTAGTAATTGATTACTCTTTACAGAGCTATATATATGATCCAATATTAACACTGGATGCATGAAAGTTAAAAAATGTGATTTTCATATGGTTTATTAAGATTATATCTTGAAGACACATTTTCAATAAAGAAATCAATTAATAATAAGATCACTTCCCAAATGAATCAAAACTAATCAAGACATAAAACAAGAAGTACATCTTGATTAGATGAGTGTTTGAATGTCAAATTTTCAAGTCAATATCAAAAACTTTCAAAAAAGCATGACATTTCATAACAAATTTGTATGATGATAAACGAAACTCACCATAATTGTTCATTAAGTAATTTGATTGAAACATTTACATTTATAAGATAATGTAAAGTTTGAAAAGTCAGTTTCAAACAAAAACATAACTAAATTTAGACTGATGTTAATTGATGAAATGAAACACTTCAAAGATAAAGTTATATTACATTGTATAGAGTTTAAAAAATATTTTAAATAACTAAATTTCATTAAGTCATATACAGAAATATAAATAATTGCAATTCAAAGGACTCAGTAAAAATTCACATTTGTTTTCGCAAATAAAATTACACACAATTCAATGACGTATTTTTACCTGTCCTTTATATATAAAATCATATCTATCAGCTATTTCTTTTGCAAAATCTTGTCCTCCTTTAATGTGCACTGCAAATTCATTGGTGTGGATCTTAGATTCTGTATATAGAACATTTAGACTGAGCACAAATAAAAAGAAAATAGCACAAAATTTATACATCTTGGAATTATGATTCATGGATTCACAATAGATGATCGAATTCTATAAACGAAGAAATATTAAATGCATTATTTATTAAAAGCAATTCTGTGCACTAAAATATAGACACACTTTATGTGTAGTTAAAAATTTGAACAGATTTTATTTTATGGAAGTTCTCATCAATCCTTTGCTCAAACATATAAATGCAATAGAAGAATTGAAACAGTAGAAAAATATACAATATGGAAGAATATTGGTATAACTATCAGATTTTATGTCATATTTTCGAATATCCTAAAAATTGTTAGCATTTGTTATTAGATTTAATATATGTGAGTAAGAAGAAGAATTTCTGTTTATAAAGCATGAAGATATTAAAACTATAAAATTCTTAAAATACAAGTGGTATTTAACTCAGCTAACATAAAACACGAACTCAGCGCAAACTAATACAGAGCGTAATTATTTAGTTTGAGTAAAATGACAGACATGCGCATTAGCAGTGACAGTCACAGAAGCATTGCACGCAAAATATTTTCTTTCAAAATAGTAAAAACACTAAGCAAATGAATGTAAGGATTTTAAATTTTATTAGGAAATTACATATAATTTAACTTCACATTTACTAGTCTGTGCGGAATGATTTACAAATCCCGAAAACTTGATCTTGTTCATTTACCAATAGCCTGTGATGTACAATTTCTACCAGATTCTCCCAGAAGCAAATCCTAAAATGTCAGCCAATCAGATGCCAGTTTTCCTTCTTGCTTTCTCACGTTCTTACATTCACGTATAACTTCAATTTATTAAGAATATTTTAGCACTGTTGACAAAGATGATTTAAAATGGCCCATACAATATTTGTTGTTGGTATCATTATTAACATTTTTATAATATTATTAACCTTAGCTATTAGAAAGTATATTTTTAAAAATTGTAATTGTAGAAAGTTATTGTAGTGTAAATTTATATTATGGATTCCCAAAACTCAATGTATCTGTATAAACAATAGAAAATTTTGAACTAAATGCTTCTTATCTATTTCAACTTATATTTTTGTTTATATTTATCTTATAATAATAAAAATAGTGAAATTAAAGCCATTAAAAATGAAAGAAAACTGTCAACTCTAAATTCTTAATAATATTGGGTTGACAACAGAGCACGTTCGATTTTTACAATGAACTTAAATGATGAAAACCGAAATTACTTTCTTGCGCACGCATTATAATGAAAAAAATTATTTGACCAGTTTGATAATCATCTAAAGTACTCGCATGTAATTACATATATTTTGTATACATATCTTGAATAGGAATATTAAATATCAATTAAATATTTAGAAGCCTTACTATATCATGTGTTATTTTTTTACCTATATATATTTTGATTGTGTATAAAATTAATAAAAAGGGTAAAGGTAAAAGGCTATTAAAGAAACCATAACTTTTTTTTTTGTTGTTGTTATCGATTCCTTATGTAAAATAACATAAAATTATAAACAGAAAAAATACCCAATTAAAAAATCAAACAAGAGTAAAAATACCACAAACAAGAGTAAAAAATACCGCAAACAAGAGTTGTCATAAAAAAATTATTCTAATGTGCGCGTAAATAATGTCAGATGTAAATTCTCTATGAAAAAGATTCTGAACTTAAAAGAGAGGTGTTGTTGTTGCTTATCCCCTTGATATAGAATCCTAAACCAAGTCCAGTAGATCATGCTGCATCAATAGATCGTAAACTGTCCTCCCCTCATTCAACAGTTGCCTCACAGAGGCACCAATACAATCGATGAGATGAGAGGGAGACGCGATGGCCGAACAATGACAAAGGTTATATGTCTTCTCGTCTCCATTGAAGGTCAAACTCTTAGTGTGGTCAGTCCTTAGTCTAGCTAAAGTCGTTTGAGCAGGTCTAGGACAGGAGCACTGCAAGGACATACCAGGATATTTAGCGGCGTACCATGCATGAATTGGTGGCGACCTCCAAGAGGTATTCACTCTGGCTAAAGTCATGGAATGAACCTCTGAAGCTAACAGATTGGAAGAAGAAGCTTTGGGAAGTTCGCAACCTTCCTTAGCGAGCAGATCAGCAATTTCATTTCCATAGATGCTCACATGGGAGGGAATCCACTCCAAGCACACCGATCCGATCTGGTCCAAAACAGCTAGTTTAGAAACTATATCCTGCCCCAATTTGTCCAAGATGCTTGGCCAATCTTTCAAATACTGTATTGAGCTCTTACTATCAGTCAGAATCCAAACATCAGGTACTTTAAAGTCTAAAGCTAGGCTCAGAGCTTCGCTTATAGCAGTTAATTCTGAGCGGAATACTGAGCTGTGGTCCGGGTTTCTAAAACGATATCTAAATTCTCCTGTACTTGTCTTCATAAAAATTCCGCTACCTGTTCTTCCAGAGTCAGATTTGCTTCCATCAGTGTAAATAACCAGGGCCCGAGGAGAAATATTATTGATGATCTCGAGAGCCAACTGACGCAGCAACTCCGGGTGTTCTTCGTGTTTGATAAATTTCACTTTCAAGTCTTCATTAAAAGTTACATTACTAAGTACAGTAGTAGGTGTCAGAAGATTAAAAGGCCTATTATTTGCCAAAGCACAACCCCAAGCAGTGTGCTTAGCATTTAAATCCCCAAGAAGGACTGTAGCATTGGTAAATAGTCCCTCCAAAGCATCCAAGTCTAATTTCTGATTATTCGGTGGGTGATACAAATTAAAAATGTTAATGTTATTGTTATGTTTCCTTGACAAAACTGTAATTCCTTGACTTTCCAGACTTTTCCTCGGTGAATTGATGCGGTCGATCCCCTAAAAATACACATCTCTAATTAGAAACATGAGGCCTCCACCGCCATTGGAAGACCTGTCCCGACGGACTATGTTATATCCTTTTACTCTTAGTCGATGTCTTGTATTTAATTTCGTCTCTTGGAGAGCAATAATTGACACTTGGTGTTTGCTAGCAAGCTCTAAAATCTTATTAAGTTTGACTCTAGAAGACGGAGTTCACAGTCCATTTATATTGCACTGTAAAATGCGAAGTTTCCTTATCTTTCTACACTTGGGGGGGAGACTGTAACTTTTTCGAGCGGAACCCTCTGCCTAAATCTCGCTCGCGTCCCTATTTATCCAGCGCGACGGACGATGCTGTATTTCTAACATTTAGATGCAACTGATCCATGGCTAAGGGCAAGAAGCAGCTTCAATTTGGAGAGGAACCACGAGGGCTGAAGTCTGACTTTTTCCTCCAAGTGCCTGCTATGCTTTAGCTGGATGTAATAGGGTGGCCTTCACGCCTTGGGTGGCCCTACCAGGAGTAAAAACTCCCGACGTACATCGCCCACCCCATCCAGTGGCACCCTCCCGCCACGATGAGGCAGCATAGCAGGACTTGGGAGGGAAAAGAGAGGTTCTTGGTGTAACGGTTTCCAGAAGTAAAGAGAAAAATTATAGTTTAAAAAAACTAAAAAACACGCTTTTATAGTTAATAAAACTAAGAAGTAAAAAATAATTGTTAACATAAGAATAACATCACTGGCGAGAAAATTAATGTCACTGTTCTAAAAGCGTGGGGTGCTTTGTATGACATTTTTAAAATAACTCTGCATTTCGGAATGAAACTAGTGAAAAATTGTAACTATTGAGTGAAATTATAACAGTGACATTAATTTTCCCGTAACAGTAATTTTATTCTTATGCTAACAATTATTTTTTACTTTTTAGTTTGATTAATTCTAAAAGCGTGTTTTTTAGTTTTTTTAAACTCTAATATTTAAACGAGGTCCCGGTACGGAGAATTGGAACTATAGCTCTTACAATAATTTAATTATGAGTAAAACAAAGGCTAAATGCGAATATGTCGAGCCAGCCAGGATTCGAACAGGGAATCTCCTAATCCGTAGTCAAGCGCGTTATCCGTTGTGCCACTGTCCCACGTAGATTTGAATGTCTTAGGTACTTTCATTCTACATGGCTTAAATTACTCTTCATAAGTTAATCACTAATCCTGGCGATCCTAATTATGATACTAATAACGCACTTCTTCTACCTGGTGGAAGCTTATACAGCTCTATCTATTAAAAACGCTTTATTTTTATATGCAGCAAAATCAACCATTTAGATTTAAAATATTTAAATAACTCTATACATTTTCAATTCCTAAACTACTGAAAAATTAGTTACTCACTCGGAAACATTCAACATTCATGCTTCGACATTCATTTATTATACTGGGCTCACCAAAATATGAGAAGGAGTTTACAAATAATAAAAATTAAAATCATACCGTAATTTTTAAATTTCTTGCTAATATTTTACTATATATTTTGCATTTTTATATGTAGATTTCCCACAGGAATTTTGTCATAGTAATAATTTTTATATTTTTATTTGCGTCATATGAATTGAAGACCAAGAAACTTTTACTAGAAACACAGAAATTTAAAAAAAATATGATATTCAAAGTAACATCTGATTTTTAAAAAGTGGCCAATTTTTGACAAAATATGTGGTGATATAATTCTAATCTTATTCTTAAATATTTTGAATCTAAATGAATGTTTTTTGCTGCACGTAAAAATAAAACGTTTTTAATAGATAAAGCTGTATAAGCTTCCACCAGATAGAAGAAGTGCGAAAAGAACTGGTTTTCCTCCTACTTCTTATTTTTGTTAATAATACTCATAATTCCCCATAGACAGGGCCATATTTTCCTATAGGCTAACTAGGCCTAGGGCCTCAAGATCAAGATGGGCCTACATTCAAATTGTTAACAAAATTAGAATTATACTATTCTAAAAACAGTAAACACTGAATCGAGTAATGTCACAGTAACTGTCGAGTAATATCACAGTAATGATGTATGCCCTTTCACCTCCCATTTTTACAAACTTAAAAATGGGAGGTGAAAGGGCCTCATAAGTGGAATAGCCTAGGGTCTCTTTTCATCTAAATCCGGCCCTGCCCATAGAAACCATATTTGTTATTTGTATTTTCATTTTTAATGAGGAATCTCAAACAACCGATTGTATCTTAATTAAAAATAAAATCCTGCCGTAACTTTTAAATTTCTTGCATTTTTATATATAGATTTCACACAAGAATTTTGCTATAGTAATAATTTTTATATTTTTATTTGCTTCATATGAATTGAAGACCAAGAAATTATCATTTAAAAGCTAATGTATGGATTCTATTTATAGGTATTGTAATTTTTTTATGAAATTAAAGTATTTGAAACGTTAATAAATAGGACGATTTACAAAAAATAAGTAAATAAATAAATAAAAAGTCATGAAAGCAAATAGCAACTACTTAATTAAATGCTACAAAAAATTCACAACTCTACAAATTTGTAAACTATTAGCAGCAATGAACTAATTAAAAAAAATTTAAAATTCCTATAAAGTTGAAAAATAAAAAATGTAAATATTAATTCACTTTAAATAAAAAAAATATGTTGGTAAAAATCATAATAATAAACTGCTAGCAAGCATTTATATGGAATTAAGCAGACGAATATGAAAACACTAATTTACATACAATTTTAAGTGAAAAACAACTAATAATAATAAAAACCAAAAACGTAAGTAATAATGACATAAGAATCAAAGTATCAAAATGGCGCCAGGCGTGAAAAAAGTAGTGACATCATTCCCATTTTTAACAAAAAAATGACTGGAATCATCTGGAGACAATAAAAAAAAAATAATAATAATAACTACTAAGAATATTTTCCTATTTTTTGGCTCGGCATCAGAAGCAAGAACAAAAGAAAGTTCATTCAAAGAAAATAATGGATTTAAAAGTGTTATAGTTTTTAATTTTTCAGAAACACACAAATCTCTTGCTTTATATAATCATTTCCATAAAAAATAGCTCAACAAGAAGGATATGTTAGATCACTATGAAACTTAATGGCAAATAATTAATTGTCATGGCAAATAATTAACATTTCAACACTTTAGCGCAACACGTAAGGCCAATAGAGGGCATTGAAATGTAATCATTAATAGTTGCCCTTAAGTATTTTGTATGTAGTTTATCTGCTGCAGAGGGACATTTTATAATCAGAGATGCCTTTTCAGCAGCTGCTGAAGTTTGAGAGGGGAAGAACAATTAGGATGATAGAGGCTGGGCAATCAGCACGCCAACATCTCGACCGTTGTCCACCACCTCGACCATTTTGGCAATGCTGTAAGGACGTATTAAAATTAGTGGACGAGAACGAGTTCATACACACTACGCTATTTTTTAGGTAACCTTCAGACGAACAATAACCATGAGGGTCATCTCGTCTGACAAATGCGCGCACAGCCGATTGCATCAATGTCCAATATCCACAAACAGGCCCCCGATCCGTCCGAGAGCTTTGAGTTTTTCCGTACCACTACGATGCTCTTGGCTGATAATTATTTGCTATCGCGACACCTATTACATGTGCTACCAAAGACAACCTTCCACGGTTTTTGTCATTTGAAGAGGTGCGTCACTCGGCGGGACTGGATTGTAATAGAATAGAAACAGAGAGTCTTCAGTGACGAATCGCAATTCAGTTTGAGTTCTGATGGCGTGTACTTGTTTAGAGGCCCCTTGATAAATGTTTCATAATGTCCACTCAGAGGAGTGGACATTATACTAAATTAGAAAGTACCATTATATCATTTTATCTTATTCTTATTTATACTATAAGTAGAAATAAGAGGTAGATAAAATGGATACTTATTCAATTAATGATTATTGCAGAATTAGAAAAAAGGTATGGATTTACGATAAAATATAACTTAAAGATACATAAGTACAGCTTTAGAATTTTACGAAACTCAAAATAAGCTAAGTAAAATTTTGTCCAAAAATAATACCAAAATTTATAACTATATCATAAAATAAATATCTATAATGAAAAAGTACCCTAAAAATTGAATTACTGAAAATAGTAAAAAGTATCCTGAAAAAGACAAATAGCTTTAAAACTATACTCATGTCCATAAATTAAGGATAATGAAGTTCAGACAAAGAAAGAGACAGAAGCAAAACAAATTTGACTTATTTCTAAAGTCTATTTATTAAACAAAAGGTAAAGAGCAAAAAAGATGCTATATATTTGACATAATTAATAAAAATTGCGATTTTTACTCCCTAGAGCAAATTTCAAAAAAGAACCTATTTACAAAAAACAGTATAACATGGTTAGTATGATGGTTAATATGGAGTATGTCTCCCGGACGATGCAAGACAGGCCTTACAACGCCTAGGCATGCTGAGTATCAAATTATCAATCTGATCTTGGGGAATATTACACCACTCATCAAACAATGCCCTCCGAAGTTCCGGTTGACAGGTGGGAGGAGGTTGACGGGCTGCAATTCGTCGGCCAAGCATATCCCACACATGCTCTATTGGATTCAAGTCCGGTGAGTATGCTGGCCAATCCATACGGGTGATATCCTCCAATTGAAGGCATTCGTCTACAATGTTTGCACGGTGAGGACGGGCGTTGTCATCCATAAACAGAAATTCAGCACCCATGGCGCCCCGAAACAAACCTACATGTTGTTCCAGAATGACATCCCGATAGATGTGGCCTGTCATCGTTACACTCTGAACATGCAGGTCAGTTCTGGAACCAAGAATAATTCCTCCCCAAACGAGCCATCCTGCACCACCGTAACGGTGTCGTTCAATGGTGTTCTCTTGGTGGTAACGGGTACCTGGGGCTCTCCATATGAAAGTCCGGCGAGAATCAGACTGCAAACTAAACCTGGACTCGTCGGAAAACATCACACAAGACCACTGTTGCGGTGTCCACAATGCATGCTTTCTACTCCAGGTTAATCGCAGGCGACAGTGAGTTGCGGTAAGTGGAACACATCTGACAGGCCTACGAGCATATAGACCAATGTGCCTTAAGCGTCTGTACACGGTCTGCCTTGAAACTGTCGTACCGGTAGCTGAAGAGAGCTGACGAGACAGGTCTGATGCTGTGCTCCGTCTGTTTCTTTTGGTAGTAAGTGCTAAATACCGGTCCTCATTTGGCGTTGTAACTCGGGGGCGACCTGTGCTGTAACATCTACTCACATTACCATCATCTTGGAATCGTTGCCAAAGCTTGGAGATGACACTCTGGGCAATTCCAAGTTCCTCGGATACTTCCAACTGGGTACGTCCACATTCCAGTCGTCCGATAATTCTACCACGTAAAAAATCATCCAAATGTTTCCTTTGTGCCATAACTATGCGGTTATTGCACTGAAAGGCTTTTAAAGCGCTTGTTAACAATTTGCCACCATTCCTTATATACAACTCTCTTACACTCTCGTTATTGTGACGTACTATCCGCGCCATCTGGTGGTTTCCTGTAATTTGCATATTCTTCTTCAAGATGTGTGTGATAATTCTACAGATGAAATTTTTATTTTAGAGTTCAATTTCTGTGCGATTCTGAATTATCCTTAATTTATGGACAGAAAAACGGTCAAAGTTAATAAAAAACAATTCTCGCAGCAATTTTATAAAATAGAGTTTAAATTTAATTATATTAAATAATTATAAGAATAATAATAAAATTTTTAATAAATACATGAATTTATTATTTAATAAGATTTAGTTCTATTTAAAAATGACAACAAAAAATATACTGTCTTATGAAATTATTGCAAGAATTTTTTTTTTTTTTTAACCTTTTCTTGTCAATCTTTTTTAAAGCCGTGAATCTTTTTCAGGACCTTACCCACCCTCACGTCTTTTTAGTAAAGGCATTAAATAAATAAATGAAGAATAATTATTTATTTTAAATTCTAATATTTACAAAATAAGTGGAGAACCTTTAACTTCGCTAAGTATTAGAGAAAAAGTAAGCAGTGGGAACAAATATAATGGAACCCTAATTTTTTGCTTGATGAAAGCAAAAAGAATGACATAATACGTGATGAGTTTTTGTAATATGTAACAGATAAATAATTACAACAAAAATTTGAAAAAAAAAAAGTTTTCAATGGAAGAAGTAAAAGGACTATTAATGGCGATTAGTAGAAATGATGCCTGATTCGTGGCAATGTACGCCGCTGGTGAGCATTAGGGCGGTGGTTCAATCCACTGGCTATTATAAACACTGTTTCAAAAAACGGGGAGACTCGATAGCGTTTGTGATGTACAGCATCTTGCCTTTTTAAGGCTCGTTCCCACCGAGACGAGAGACGTGAAGATGCAAGAGGCAAGCGACCAAATTTTTTCGACCCCTTCACAGCGAAACGTCAGAAATAGCATTACGCATAGTGAAAAACCGCTTGAAGTTGAAAGTTGGGCTACTCCACGCGGCGAACTGCAAACCGGTTTCAGGCGACCGCGGTGAGGTCAAATTTTGGTCGCTTGCATCTTGTCGCCTTGGTGAGCACGAGCCTTTAGTCGTACTATCTGGTGGGAGTTTTCTCCCATACAATACTCAAATGCGGGGGTAGCCCCCAAAGCCCCCCTCGGGAGGCACTGCTCTCCTTCTTCAGTAACACGGAGCAGACAGACTTCTACCGATGAGTGCTCCATCACAACAGAAGCTGTCCCTCTTCTATGAGGGATACAATGACAACAACAATATTAGAAATGATATCGTTAGGAAACGAATTTTAACAACTAACAATAATACTTTTAACTTAATTTAACGATGAGAAACGATAATGAAATGAGTCACAAAATAAAAATTCACAGGCCACACACAAACATTAACTGTAGAGAACAGGAATGATGTAAGAAATGACCATACGTTACAAGAAAATTACTTACCGAAGAGGTCGTCATAAAATACAAGATTGTTTAAAAAGCAAACCCCTGAGAAACGGACCAGGTTGAACTAATTATCGCCTCTTGGTGCCAAATCGCAGAGTTGGCCCAGCTGTGGGAGAACGGCCCACTGTGAAACCAGGCACTAACTTCTGGTGAGCTCAACATCATAAATACACCATCTTTTAAGAGCATATACACTAAATTAGCAGTTTCTTTTTGAACGTTCAGAGGTATTTTCCCTCCAAAAGCAGAGCGCTTTGCTTCTTGTAAGTCTTTGTGCGATGCATTTATGATGAACTCCCCAGACGCTGCTAAAGCTAGACACAGCTACCAATGAAAGAACCTCACACACACGTGATACACTATTATACATTCGCAAGTGATAGCGAGTCTACGTCTTTGGCGTAACACCCTCAAGTAACACTTTAAATTTTTTTTTTTTTTTGCCTAACGCAGCTGGCAATCAGTATCACTTTACTGGGGTACGCATACCATATTTTAGAGACCATTGAACTAGATCATAAGAGCAATACAGACATAATAAAAAAAATTTATTCCACTTCATTATAGCTGCGATAAAATATGGACTGCAACATGTAAAGGATGCTATAGAGGCTTTAGAAAATTTGTATAATATGAAAATATGTGTGTGTTTTTCTAAGATATCTACAATAATTGATGGAAATATAGAAGGTATATGAAAGTATGCATATCAATTGTTTTCAGTCTTAGATGAATAAATTTTCTTCCCATTAAAATCAGTGACAATTAGCTTGTATTTCTTTAATAGGTAGGAGCGGTCACTTTTGAACACTAAGGCTAATCCGACCGGGACTTGCACCGTAACATGGAATCCGAACCACGGACGTACATCCAACAGTGATCAGCATCACACTCCGGTAATCGAACCCGAGCTCTCTTGAATACAAGGTCATACCTCTACTCTTATGCCACCGAGAAGGTCTTTTCCTTAATTGGATGGACATATAAATGATAGATTTGAAAAACATAGATTAAGTTTTTATACTGTAAAAATTTTCATATATTTTTCCATTATTTAAAATTTATGTCTTTCATTTTAGTTTCACTGAATGAAATGAAAATATTGAACTTCAGTAATTAACAGTAAAAAAAGTTAATTTCTAGGAATAACGCTTTTAGTTTCCTTCCCAACCTGAGCAGATATTAAAATAAATGGTTTGACAATCGTTGTAAAATACATTGGTTTAAAACAATATTAGAATAGATAAGATTTATTTTAAGATTTTTTCCAAGGAATTTTGATTAAATTATAAATTTGTTTTAATTTTGAAATCTTGTACATCTTTTAAGTAATGACTAAAATAATAATAATAATAATAATGAGGACAAGTAATTTTTTTCTCTTCTAAAACATAAAGAAATAAAAAACCTGGTTCTATTATATGGTTTATGAATGAACATATACACCATTGGTGACATAGCATTTGTCCAATTTCAGTTACATATACTCATACATATTTAAACAAACCTGTGCATGGCTGACATGTATATGAACAAATACTTATATAAAAAACAAAAACCTTAATTTTCAGAAGTCTGAATTTGAAATGCAGAAAGTTGAATTTATAGTGTTAAAGTTGTACGAAGGAACATTCTTGTATCTTATAGGCATGTATAGATGTTTTTTTTTCCTCTTCCTGAAATGAGAAAAGTTTAAGATTAATAACATTTGTAGCTTGTCTTTCAGTACAAATGTGATATTAAAACAGATTTTTAAATGTTAATCCTTGAATATTTCAAAGTTGATGAACTCTGAAGAATATTGTATACAACCTAGTCAAATTTTCATAAATTTTTGCTCGACAAACAATAGTCATTTCAAAACAAGGTAGTAATACTGATTTTGCACTTCAAAAGTAACAAAACGAAATATTATAATATAGATGTAAGACTAGTACTTTTGCCCTACTGTTCATAAAAAAAACCTATAAAGTGTTCATTTAAGATGTTTTTGCTCATGTAGAGGAATACAAATTGTTGATAAATTGCAACCCCTCCATCTACAATAATACTTGAAAAACTTTCATTGTTGCCCCCAATATTCATATATTTCTCGTGATGTTAAAATCTCTCTTTAGAAAAGAAAAACAAATGAAAAGTGAAACTGTGAGTTAACTAATCTCTCTGTTAATTATAGATCAAACCATGTCTGCTCAGAGACAGTTAAATTATTTTGATACCAAAAATACAGACTTTGAAAAAGTAATTTCCAGAATTTATATAAAATTTAAAAAGGAATGAAAATACAAAATGAAATTCAGTAATTTTCATAAGTGTTTGTAAAATATTTTCTTAATGTAACCAAGTCTTTGGTTACAAAATAGTCTTTCAATTTCATATTTTTTCATTGGCATTACATAATTTTTTAACTATACAATTATATAAAACATACATATAATACATAAACAAGCATAGTGTTTTAATATTTTCTATTATTTTATAAACAAGAGCTGACATTTTTAAAAAGAAATCGAGGAAATAAATTTAGGCAATTTTGCTATTTTAAAAACGAGGTCAATAAAAGATCAATCATAAATTGTACACAAAATGAGACTTGAAAGGTTAATAGAGTAAAGTATAAATGCATATATTATGCAAGTCAAACACAAATCAATTAGGTAAAAGTAAAAAACACTCATTCATAAAAAAAAAAAAAAAAAAAATTTACATACATGAGTAAATATGTTAAGTACCATGCACAAAATTTTTGCCTTTACATATGGCCCACACATACACATAGTGAAAATATATATATTTTTAAAAATTGTTATTATAACATTTAAAACATTTCCAGAATAAGTTAAAATTCAAACTTTATATCCCCCTTTATATGTTTATATATGTATTTACACAGATCATGGTTACCACAGGTAAGGTTTCAATTATGTTTGATAAATTAATTTCAAAAATTTGGATCAGATATTGTGCATTATTCATATCTGAATAGAAGATAATTGGAGGAAGCTATCGTTTTGAAAATATTCATCATTGAACTGGTTCATTTTAAGAAGTCAGACTGATGTCAATTACTTCACTGCACTATTTTTAGTTATTCCTTATTTCTGAGATTTCATGTGAGTCAACTCCTCAGAAGTTTTAAATTAAAATGTTATATCTGATCTAGAAAAAGCATATAATTTATATACAAATTAAGCAAATCAATCATGAATGTTTTCTTTTCAAGTATTATATTATACAATAATAAAAAAGTTAATATTTAAATATTAAAAAGGATTAAATACCATTATGAAAGCTTGCCCTAAATTAAAGCTTGCATACTTAAGTGTTTGAAAGCTATAGTGCAAAAAGTTATATTCTCTTTATTTCTAATACATTAGGTACTTAATCCACAGTAAAAGGGATCCTATAAATACTCTTAGAACTCTGTTATGAAGTTAACTCTTGTCCTGATATGTACAATCAATGTGTAATCAAGATGAACAGAGTTTATTTATATAAAATAACTTACAAAGTAGTTCCCTTTATAAGTCTTGTGAATATAACTTTTTAAAAAGGCTAAATGAAATAAAACCTCAAAAACACTTTTTATTTCATGTTTTACAGTTGCACTTTCACATCATTATTTAATAAATTCAAACCAATACAACAGTATACATTCTTTCTCATCTTTTGGTTTGGAAAACACATTTAACAATTCACATATATAACATTTCAATTTTAAACATCCATTATCCCCACATTACAACATCCATTTTTAACAAATTAAATTAATGGAATTTAATAAATAAGCATAACAGTTACTTTGAGTTAAATGCTTAATATATTTGAGTTGTGGCAAAATATATTAATAATACTTTTTTTATATAAATAAATTTGAAATTTATCTGTATAAATTGTATCCATAAAATGAAATAATTCAATGCAAAATTGTTAACATTTTTTTTTTTTTTTTATGGAGAGTAGTTTTTAATTAATAAAAATTAATCAGTTAATTTTAATAAAATTGCTATGCTTCGATTAAATTTTGTATCCAAATTTGCAAGAATACATACCTAATTTAAGAGGAGTTGCATGGAATATTTGAAAATATATCACGTTAACACATATATACACAAATAAGAAAGAGATAAATAAGCATATTAAGAGATTCAGACGAGAAGTTACAAACAATTTTAAAAATTCCATGTAAAAATTTATTATAATAAAAATAAAAAATGAATAATCTAATGTTATGATAAGATTCTGGTAATATCACATAATTCCAAATGGAATGGTTAACAAAGAAATTATCAACATTTTAACTGGAAACAGATGGAATAACCATTATTAGGTTTGCATAGTTCCACCTTTCATGCCATACATATGAAAATGCAAATCTAAATATATTAAAAATATAAGAACATCAAATTAAATCACTTAATGTCATGCATTTAAGGTATAACATTGAAATAATATAACTATCCATCAGCTAGAAGTCATATCAAAGAGTTTAAAATATAGGAAAATATATTCAAATAGATTTAAGACAGGAAATCAAATTTTTATCAAAAATTAACAAATTTTTTGATTAGCAGTAACATTGTACTACATTCACTTACAAAATTTCTTTTTCACTTCAATAACAAACTTTTAGAAATAGAAGGAAAAAAATTAAAAACAAAAAATTTTTATATCTTATATATTATATATATATATATATATATATATATAGCACATTTTAGAATAAATAGTATTCAATTCTATATTTTAAGCAATAGTGTACGAAATAAAAAATAATTCATGAATTTCTATGAAATTTTTCTAGACATTACACATGGAGCTTTTCTAGTATTCTGAAACACTAACAAATTATTATTGCATTCGTTTCTTTATTAAGAAAAATAAAAGCAGAACCAATTATTTCCCTACAATGAATTTGGCCAACATAAATTTGAACTAGTGTAGGTATTACCTTTTACAGATATTTTAATAAGCCAAAGTCTTGCTACTTGTTAGATCATATTCAGAAAATTTCCATTTAATAGTCCACAATACTATTAACTTTATGCAGAAATTACTGCTTTAATAAAAGTATTTCAACAAACTAATAAATAAAAATATTGAATAATGTAAAAAAAAAAATAATGGTAAAAATTCAGTTTAAAAATTGTTTTCAATAAATTCCATTAAATACAGATGGCTATGTGGCTAAATTTAAAATATCACATTTATCTTTTCATGGACGGTTAGTATTAACATTGCTTTTTATGTAAAGCAGTATAACAATTGGACTCTAAGACAACATTCTATGATAATAAAATATAACTACAACATAATATCAGAAAAAACAAAAAATGCTTACACATAAAGCATGTTAGACATATCAGCAAATTTTGTAATCAGAAAATAGAAGCTAAATTTCAATAAAACATAATTAATAATAATCAATTAAACATAATAAAACATAGTTTACAATAAATTAAATTAATGGAATAAAAAAATAAGTTATTCAACCAACAAAATATTACTATATTTTAAAGAAAGCAGAAACTATTAATATTTAATACTTAAAATAAATAAAAAATAATATATTTAATTTCTTTATACAAGTCAGAATGATAAAAATGTCAATCAATAAAAGAAGTTTTTAATAATGTTTATGTGCCAAAAGAAATTAAAAATATGTTGTTGTTGTTGCTTATCCCCTTGATTTAGAATCCTAAACCAAGTCCAGTAGATCATGCTGCATCAATAGATCGTAAACTGTCCTCCCCTCATTCAACAGTTGCCTCACAGTGGCACCAATACAATCTATGAGATGAGTTGCAATTAAAAATATTCATCAAATTAGTATTCTTATAAAAGAATACTAAGTACAGGTTATTAATTTTCAGATAATTGAGGTTCTGTTTTACTGGCAAATTTCATAAGCTATCACAAAACAACTTAATATGAGATTCAAAGTATAATGATAAACATAAATAAAGATATATACATTTTAATATGTACAAAAGGAACATTAATATAACATAATAACACCCTCAGGATTTTTATTCATTGTAAGTTTAGGTTTTCTTTTTTCCCAAGGTTGCCTAACAGCAAGTGTAGTAATTATAATATTAATAGCAAATAGAATAAATGCTGCCACAGCAAACCAAAAGCTATAACCAAACCAGGCTTTATCTTTTGAAATCCATTGTTGATCTAACTCTTCTTTCGTCATAACATTGTCTTGAAGCTTTGTGTAGTATTGAATAATCCAACTAAGAATACTTCCAGCAGAAAAAAGAGCTAAAAAAAAAAAAAAAAAAAAAAAAAAAGAATTGTATATATAAGTAAAATTGAGCATAACAAAAAACAATGAAAATTAAATTCAGACTAGATTTTGTTGATATTTGTGAACTTGTATATAAATGTACAAAACTAATGCGAAAAAATCGACAGACACGAAATACGGTAGAAAAGTAGCAAATATGTTTATGCATAAAACAAAACAAAGAATTACATGCAAAATGTTTTTTTAAAAAAACCAACAAAATATGTTTAAAGCCAAAACCAACATTAATCAGATTTTTGAGCACTCATCACATGCATACAAAAATTATAGCATGCGACCATGCTTTCCATGAAGTGAGCAAGCACTGCAGAGTCAAGAAATCACCACTCCTTGTGTAGAACAGTTTGCACACAGCACAGCCGAGGGAACCCCAATGATTTTCAGTGGGATTAAGGTCCGGCAAGTACGCTGGTCACTCCATACGTACAATCCCCTCACTCTCCAGGTAGTCATCGACGATCACAACTCTATGGATATACATTATCACCCATTAAACCGAAAGTAGGACTAATTGCTGCAGTGTACAATCTCACAGTGGGGTATAGGGCTTTATCGCGATACCGGATAGCCGTCACAGAACCCCATCTAAAGACGTGCAGGTCGGTGTTGATATACCAATGAAATTTTTGCCCACACAATAATGCTTCCACCTCAGAATGCATATTGTTCGGTAATGTCCTGGGGCTGATTATGTGTGGCTTATCCTCTCCAGACACTTAGAAGCTTGTCATCTGTTTGCAGGGCAAATTGCGACTCATCTTTGAACATGACGTTGCCCCAATGAGACACAGTCCAAATAAACATGTTGTCGATACCGCTTTATTTGTGGCCCTCTGGATTTGACAGACAGAGGAACACAAACTTGGGGTACCTTCGTATAGAGTCTATTCATCTGTAGCCTTCAGCACACAGTAATGGCAGATATTGTCTTGCCAATACCAGTTACAGGTATCGTTTTACCAATACTGGTAATATCATCAAAGATACTGTCTTACCAAGTGCAATCATGTATGTCACACGTATGATGGTCCCTATTCGATTTTGTTGGGCTATATCATCAATATATCGATCTTAAGTTTGGATCATAATAACTCTTGGACGATCTACCACAGGTCTTCAGACAACTGTTTGGTTGGTTCGGAATTGTTTCCATAATTGTGAAATGAATAATACCGAAGAAAAGAGCAGCATCTGGGATTAATTGTCCTGCTTCAATGCATGCGACAGCTTCAATTCTGATGAAATATTGTATAAACTATACAATATTTATGAAAATTTATTAATATTTAGCCAAGTAATTACAATTTCTTGATTTTTTCTTAAACATTCAAAACTATTGTATAGTTACAAAAATAAAATGCAAGTATATTACTATTAAGACAATAGTAAATCTTCTGAAAAGAGTAATCTGTAAATATTTTAAAATTAAATTTCTGAGTTCAAGGAGAAAAATACAGGAAGATATAAAATTAACATTTATTAATCAAAAAGCATACATTTATTTAAATGGCCATAAGTCTAATTTTTTTTTAAAAATATATTTTTAAAAGTACTTCAATATTATACTAAAAGCCAAAAAAGAAAAAAAAAAAAAAAAAAAATGTAGAAAAGTATTGAGGACAAAATTCATTACTTCCAGACATTTAAACTAACCAGCATGAAAAAGGTTTCAAATTCCATAATTTAAAAGATGAAACCTAAGCATATTGAATATCATAATAGATGGAAGACATTAATTAAAAAAATTGAAGTGATTGAATACTGATAGTTTTTTTACAATGTAGAATTAAATTATTATTACTTTCAATCTGGTGAGAATAGAGTAATAAAGCAAATAACTATAAATAAAATAAGATTAAATATAAAGCAAGTGATGAAAAAATTAGGAATGGAGTATATTTTCCATTATCATTAAAAAGTGAACAAAAGACAAATGATAAAAATAAGAATCAAATATTACTTGGTTATGTGTTGTACAGTACCCCCCTCCTCAATGGATCAAATTAAGCAAAATGCCCAATAAAAATTACCATATTCTCTAATAAATTTTTTAAATCAAAATGATACTTAATTAAGTTGGTTACAAGAAATCTAAAGATGACAATAATTAAACTGATGAACTTTAAAGATAGCATTTTGTTAACTAGCTTCTTCCTTTTCTTCATTGGCAGAACAGCCCCATGGAGGGCCAAGGTCATCTGCTTGCAGGCAGATTTCAAGACAGATGTTTTTTTTTCATGGGGTAAGGTTGTCAGCCCTACGCCCAACCGTCTACAGTCATATTAGACCGGGACCTACTGTTTAAAGTGGATTCCAAACCACTACAAACATCCATGACACCGCTAGTACTCGTACCCGAAAGTTGTGGCACTGAGCTCTAATTACTCGGCCATCAGGCCCTGTTAACTAGTTCAGATCAAATTGAGAATTGTCAATCTTTCACTTAAAAGTAACTGATGACAATAACAATTTGAACTATTTGAGAAAAAATTGAAATTGGGTAAGTTAAATTAACTAATTTAATAATGAAAAATAACATACTATATTTTCTCATAATGAAATACTATACATTGTATTATATCACTTTAAAACATGTTAAAACATCATAACAAAAATAATTCACTGAACACAATTAATAGTAATAAAATAACTAAAATTAATATTAAATATTATTCATAAATTATATTGTATTACAATACCTCCAATTCCATTCCAGAGATAAAGACCAGCAATTCCTGTAATAACTTCAACTGGTGTTACAACAGTATTAATCACAGCAAATACAGCACTTATTAATGCAAATAACATTGCAAGAGCTAAACACATAATTGTAAGCAGCCATAAACTAAAGGTAAAAAGCTGAGGATTTTTTACCATTTCTTGTTGAACTGAAAAGAGAATAAACAATTATTTATTTTAACAGGATTTCTTTATGTACTGAAATTCTGTTAAAATAAATTTATAAAGAATATTTTAATAGCTAAGAAATTCAACATATTGACTAATAACCTCAACAAATGATTTAAGATGTATAACAGTTCATTTAATGATATGTATTTAGAGGAAAAACAGAATTTTTACATTGTAAATTTCTTTTCCTGATTTTCTTCACACAAACAATTTCACAAAATTTTACATTCAATTTTATAAAAAAGAAAATCCAATTTTAAAGCATATCTAGCAGAGAATATTTTTCAGATAATTTTGAAAACAATGCTTTTATGTAACACATACAAAACTTTACTTTTACTTATAAATATTACTATATACGAAAAGAAAACTATTTATTTTGTTACAAATTCAACAAATAACACCCAGAAAATTTTATTTTGATAAAACTAGAGTTAAATAGTACTTTAATTTTTTTAAGCAAATAAAACTCAAAAAAGTACAAGGACTCAAAATGCAAAGACTTTAAATATTTTATTTGTGATGAAAAGTTAAAAAATAATCAAGCTATTAATATTACTTGACTACCTAAATTGAGTTTAAATTAAAAATATTTTAATAAATATGCCATAATGAACGTGGAAAATTTTAGGTAAAAGTGTATTATCTCACAGTACTAAAAAAAATCTGCACAGTATTCAAAGAAATTAAAATAGATTTCGGGAAATGCCAATTGAATTTTTATAAAATGTAATATGTATGATTTTGAAATTTAATTACAGTTAATAAAAAAATATTTTAGTTCACAGCAGAGATCATAACTGCTGAATATACAATTCTAGAGAAATATTAAAATTTGTTAATAACATAGGATAAGCTGAAATTATTAAAATTGTCACACATTTTTTTTTCCTTGCCAGAAAAAGAAAAGCAGCTGAATTTTTATTGTTTAAAATCGATTGATGATTATTAACCAATTTAACCAAGATAAGTAACTATCATATATAGTTTTATTGAAATATTTGTTAAGGAAAAATATTGTTTCTTGTCACTTCATTTTTCCTTTACTAAAAAAAGCAGTGCAATATAGAAAGACATGTTTTTTAAGTACACAAAATTTCCATGATCTAATTGAGTAAATACATACATTTATAATCAAGAAGAAATAAATAAAAACGTATTTCCATAGAATCCACAACTCAGGGTCCCCTAAAATATGACCCTATCTACAATGTTATACAGAATTTAAGCATTTTAATTATTTATTTTGCAATGGATAATCCATATAAAAAAAGTCCAACTATATATTGAATATTAATTAAGAGTAAGAGAATTAATACTTTGGAAAAAAAATTCTTATCAAGATAATGAATAATTTTAATAAGCTTATGAAACAATATTTCTTACTAATATTATTACAAACTTAAAAGACTATTTCAGAAGAAGAAAAAAATCAAATCAAAATTGACCGGTGGATTCTTCATGAAAACAGACTTTAATTTAACATAAAATCTATAAAAATAATGCTTATTTACTTACTCCAAATATGACTTTTCCTATCACCAAATCCGTAGTTCAATGTTTTTGAACCTTCAAACAAACCGAAATATAATTCGCCACGGAATTTTGTACTATCACCTGCGGTTGCATTACTAATGCTAGCGGGTAGTCCAGTTTTCATAGGTTTAGCAACAATCCATTTTTGTGTAGCGAAAGCTGCCGACAATAAAGCTAAGCAGCCACAACAAATGAAAAAAGTACAAAATGTTAGTACACGTTTAGTTAAATCCGTCCTCATATTGCTGGTCTTTTGACACTCACTCACCAAACTTCAAATAGAGTTTTTAACCGTCACCACATCATCGGGAGATCCTTTTCATTGTGCATCAACTACTGCAGGAACGAAAAGGCTTTGAAATAAAAATAAAACAAAACCAAGTAATTAGTTATATATTTTTCAGTTTTATACACAACAACGATAGATGAAAACTAATTTATGATTAATAATGTAATTTTTCAACAATTATGGTCTCTTAGAGTCCACGGGTATAAGATCAACAGGTAAAATGAACAGGTTTCCTTCTTCGGCTCATCGCAGGTTATTCACCAGCCTCCGCCATCTGTCTGGTTGTCGCCGTAACAACTTTTTACAGAAAGAATGAATAGCAACAATGCCAAATTGGCGAGCTAAATTCTCCCCCTCCTCACACCTCTTCTCTCCTCACCTCTCGCCCTTCTCACCTCTCTCTCGCAAGTAGTGTATCTATCTTTACGCAAATGTAAATGCATTAGATTAAAATAGATGCTAAGTATTAAAAGAAGCGAAAATATTTATGTTTTTATTAAATGATATATTTAATATACTTATAAAATATTAAATATTCCAGTAAGAGATGATTGCAGTCGTGAATTGTTCAAGACGTCACGGATCGGAGGTTTGATAGCGCTTTATTGTTTTTTTACAACGGTAAAATTGTGGTATTATTGTCTCTATTGGCTTTTATTATATTTTATAAGTTGTATAATAATCTTTAACACATATTTTATAAATGATAATGCATATTATTAATTAAATTCTCAGGTCATCATATACCCTGTCATATTATAAAAGATCTCAGTTGTTCTACTATATAAAAGCTCTGATTAGGTTTAAAAAAAAAAAACTAACTATTCTTCTCTATACACTATATAATAGAGAATTATCTGTGAACAATCTAAGAAATATTATAATTCTAGTCTTCTTTAATAAGAAGTGAATGACAATTTTGCTGTAAATTCTCGATGACTAGGGATATGTCCAGTGTCGAGGACAAGTTAAAAGAGTTCTGCTATAAGGATATTGTTAGTTTCAGTACAGATCTTAATCCATGCATTCTCTCTCTCTATCTCTCTTTGGCAGTTAGTTCGTAACAAACAAAGGGTAGTAAACAAAATGAAACGAAAAATAAAATTAAAAAAGGTGAAGGGGGAGGAACTATAACAGCTATATAAAAAATCTTACTATCAAGGTTCCATAACAATAAGGGTTCCTTATTTTTATGTTGCATGTTTAATAGAAAATATAACTTTTTAGTCCAATTTAAAATTATTTAATTTAATTTTTATATTTAATATTAATTTATTAATAAATATCTAAACGATTGTACTTAATATTTTTATAAAACTGTACAAGTAATCGTCATATATATATATATGACGATTAACAATTTTCATCATCATCATTGGTGCAACAGCCCCATCGTGTGGTCAAGGCCGTCTACCTATTGGTAGATTTCAAGACGAGAGATGTTTTTGTGGGGTAGGTTGTCAGCTGTACGCTCAACGTTCATCAGTCACATGAGATCGGGACCTACAGCTTAAAGTGGATTCATTGACAATTTTAATGAACATAAATTTTGCCTTTGAGCCTGTTTCGCGCTAGTCCGTCAAACAATTTACGATGGCCGATCATGACCTTTATTTCAATATTTTAAATTAACACGAAACATACGTGCAGATCTTGATTCTGTTGAGTTGGCTAGCAGGCTATTCGATATTCGAAATCTCAGAAATGAGGTACCCCCAATCTCCGAAAATTAAATTAAAAAAATAAAAGGTTTGATATAAATATACTTCTTAAATTATTCAGGAGGGAAAATAATTCCCCGAACGGCATATTATTTGTCCCCACCTTTCATCTGAGTTATAATATTAATATCATTCATTGAAGCACTTGATTAAATTAAAACGATAGAGGTTAGTGAGTGAGAAAAGAACAAAGCTCCTCAATAATACCAATGAATAAGAGTTTAAAATAGGGGAAAAAGAACACATTAAAAGACAAATGAAATTCTAGTAAAAATTCCTTTAAATCCCCCCCCCCAAAAAAATGCATCTTGAATGTACATTATAAAATAGTAAAAAAAAAAAAAAAAAATGTAAGTTGTTTTAATATATGTATGTTAAATTTATTCTTTAGGTTGAAAAAAATTATGAAAGTTTTGAAAGAGGACGCAGGAAAAAGTTACTAGTCATTGTAAATAATAGAAAGAAAAGACATTAGTATTGTTCAGAAATCTGTATTTGTCACTGTTGAAAGTAAATTTTGTATATTCACGTCTATAGGAAAAATAATTACCCCCCAAATTATTTTTAATCGTGAAAAACAAGTAATAACATAAAGTTTTCACACTTTTTCCGGACGTAATTTTTTTTTTTGTTTCTTATCCCATTTGGTCGACAGCAACACCTAGACCAAGTCCAAGAACCCGTGTGGTCTCATGGAAGGAGGGAAAGAGAGGGGGTGGGGGAGAGTATTAAGCTGTGATGGAGCACCTGTAGTCTGACTTGACTCCGTGACGCTGCAAAAGGATGTCAGTGCCTTCCAGTTAGACTTTTAAGGTCATTTGCGTACCGTATGGAAGAAAACCCGGAAAACACCCACCAGGTAGTTCGGCTAACGACGCAAGTTGTTGAACATCCCGAACGCCATCGAGCCTCCTCCTTTTTTTAAAATAGCATCTACAATAAAGCTGCCAGCGGCGCAATTTGCCACTGAGCCACAAGTCATGTACATAATCTTTAAAGTTTAATAATAAATAAAACAGTTTTGTAAACTTTTGACAGTAAACTTTGACTTTTAAAAGTAACTTTTATAGTAAAGTTTAAAGTAAAATTTAAAGTAACTTTTAAAATATATAACTTAAAAGGGTTTAGTTTAAAATGCAATGTAGTGAAAATTATTAACATTATTTAAACGTAAAAAAAAAAAAAAAAAAAAAAAAAAAAAAAAAGTTAAAAGTAGTGCAATTAAAAACATTTTTGTGAGATTCTTCTAAAGTTAAATTAAAGACAACATTACGAAAATTATTTGATGATATTTGCATTCTCATATTACATGTAAAGGAGCAAAGAATCTCGGCTGATACCACATACGTGAGTTTAATTCTAAAAAATTAGATGTACCTACCTACTTAGCCATTTATTTGACGCACGAGACGAAAAAATTAAAGAGACTTGTTTTCTTCATTATTGCGTGGGACCTAACCGCAAGGCCATAATCCAAAGTAGGACAATTCCAATAAAGAAACTTTATTTATAACGTTGCAGACAGGAAGCCATGATCACGAGGAATGTTGTTGTAGTGATTGCTGTACAATTTCATAATTCCAAAATTGTTAGGATGAGATTAATTTATTTAAAAAAATTATAAATGGCATTATAGAAAGGGAAATGTACATATATTAAGTAATTTTAATCAGGAAAAGCTTTTTCGTACCATATCGATGATGCCCCTCACGTTAAATATGCTGCCTTAGGTTGCTTAGTTAAATAAACGCATGCTAAGATGAGCATTAATTTAGCATTAGAGTTGATATTGGTAAGCAAAACCTCCCTATTAGTAAGCTCTCAAATTTTTATACCCGCTAATGTTTAATTCAAATCTGGAGCCTATTAAAAATATTTTTTTACTTCAGTTCAGTAAAACTATTAGACAGAAAAAAAAAATATACTATATTTACTAGATATTCAATAAAAGAAGAAAATAAAGTTTTGTCATGAAAATAAGACATTCGTAACTTTTTGTTTAATCAAATAAAGAATGCAGAAATTCTTATAATTTTTAATATTTTTATGCTTATTTTGCTTTTATTAACATTCATTACCTCATTACATGGGTTATTATACAACTATGTAGGAGTATTTTGTTGCATAAGAAGAAATTGGACCAACTCCTGATCGTAGTGAATTTCCTAAAAATGTCTTTTTTTTTAGTTAAAATGTTTTAAAAGAGTTGAGTTAAAATAATATTTAATGATTATTATCACATAAAATACTGAATGTTTATGTATTTAAATTTCTAAATATATATAAATTGTTGGGGAAAAAATGTCATACAGGACTAGAAACAAAGATTGATTCCATATCCCAAACATCCATTTAAAAGTTACACAGATATCTTTGGTCTTGGGATTTAAATGTAAATTTGATGAGCTACTTAGATTTAATTTTTATAAATTATTATACACTAAGCTAGAATAATTCAAAGAAAAATTTGTTAAAAATATTGCGCAATGTTACTAAAATTAACTGATCTTAGTGTAAAAATTTTTATTTAACATAGCAGCTTGTTTAAAACTAATAATTAGTATTCAAGTACATGTTTAAACGATTAATTTTATTTAAATTTTTATCCAAAAATTATTTTAATAGTGTACAAATTTAAGCTTGTAAAAATATATTGTATCTTCTTGCAATTGATATTAAAAATTTTTTCTAAATATTGCTTTTATCTTAATTTATCATATTATAAAATAATCACGTATTATTTTATTTCGTAAGTACACAGAAAATAAAGTTTCTAGAGTTTTAGTATAATTTTAATAAGGTTAAAAGTATTTTCTTTGGTTTGCGAGAGTGGATACTTAAACTGTGTTTCCCCTGCTGCTACTAGATTTGTGTTCAATTAATTTTCTGTAATTACTCTATGATTAATATAATTAAATTATCAAAGATGAAAGTAACTGTTAGTTGAATACCAAAATAATCGTAATGTAGGTGGATGTTTAGGATTCTAACTTCTTTTTTCATCGTTAATATATTCCACTTACACGTCTTAAAATAAAAGAATTTCTAATTGGAAAATATGTGTCTTCGTATTTCAAAAGTTGAAATTGTACTGTTTGAACAACTGAAATATAGTTTCTGAATAGAAAATTTCATCTCATACCTATGATTAGTACAGTAGTATGTTTCTTAGATGTAAATCAAATGTAATTATAAAACGCTGTTTGTATCCAAAAGATATTAATTTAGATATGTTTGAATATTTTTAGTAATTTATCGAATGTTTAGCATTGTGATGTTTTTTGAATGACTGAATGTATTTGAATTGTTCATGGAAACATCAAACAATATACCACAATTTCATTTTTAGTTAAATTATTTTTAAAATTAATAATGGATTAATGCCACGGCTAAGAATTCTATAATTCCTTGGAAATGTAGCTACAAAACTTGAAATATTAGAGCAATTCAATAATCATTGCAAATAATAAAAATTATCACCTGCGAAATCGGTATGACTCAGTTAATGGGCACACCCAGTTAACGATTTTTATGTTGGGTAACATGTTTATGTCAACTCAGATAAAAAGTTAGTTAAAAGGGAAAACCCACTGTTACTTATTTAGTTATACTTTGCATATTAAGATAATTTGGTCCTGGCTCTGTCATTTTTTACTCTGAATTCACTGAAACGCAATGATTTATTTAAAAGATTGTGAACAAGATGTTACATAATTTCATTTATGTTCCTTTTTTACCTTGGCGGTATGCTTATGTTCAAAATTAATATTAAAATTAATTCAATTGAAACCTGTTTAAAGGTCACCCTCAAAATTGTGTAGTGGCTTTTATGCGTCTAAGTATTGGATTTATCTTTTTTTCACTACTGGATGAGAAATATGAATGAGATATCTCATCCATATTGAAATTTTCTGGATGAGATGTATGAAAATATTCCCTAATGAAATGTAAAAACTTCAACACCATATTGAAGGAACTCATTTGAAAAAATTATTTCAATGAAATTTTCTACTTAAATTACAATATAATGGTTTTTAAGCATCACATTTACGAAATAATCTATCATTTGTGACAGTACTCATAATTTAAATTGTAAAAAAATTATGAGTACTGTCATGTACTTACGAGAAAAAAATGATTGACTGCCATACAGTTGTACAGCTGAAGTGCTTTTAAAAGCTTGTATAAGAACGTAGTAGCTTTAAGGACAACAACTTGTAGTTTTAAATTCATATTTGTTAAGTAATGACCATTGATTATTAGTGAATCAAGTATTATTGTTGCTTTTCGAATGCCATGCATTGTGATTTAAGTCATTCGTCTCCAGAACTTCGTCTTTGCTTCATTTTACGTAAAGGATACAGCAGATTTAGTGTTGCCCAGTAATCACCACGGGAGCCAACTACACTGCATTCCATTTTCAATTTCAATTTTGAACAAACTCTCCTTGGAATGGCTTCTGGATGGCATGCACCCTCCACCACGAGCCCAAAGGAAGGACATTCCGCCCAACAGATTTAATGTAAGTACCTATTCCTGGCATGGACGCGGAAGTTTTCTACTTGGCATACATGCTGTCGCCAGACCTTCGGTTCTAGTATTCAATACTTCTATAGAATACATCTATCTTTTAAATACAGAGTATAAGAAGAACGACTATATGAGTAAAATTATTTAATTTGGAGTATCGGCTCAGATGATGATCTAATAATTTTTTAAAGATGAAGTAAACAAATTGGAGCTACATTAAAAAATTGTTACTTTCCTTTGTGATTTCGACCATACTCCTAAATCCGTTGTGCAGCAACGTTAATTTAAAATAATGCCGATTATATTCAGTACTGAATATCTGAATATCATTTTGTCATTGTACATCAATATAATTCCTTGTTTAAATAGGAGTTTCTTTTTGAAATCAGAGTTCTGTGGAGTTTAACAGAGGGTAGGCTTCAGTAAAAGCAAAGGTTATTATTATTATTATTTTTATGTAAAACAAAATAAAGAAAACGAACTTTAAAATTTTTTTTATAATAGTCCATTTAATATTCATTTTGCTTCATTTTATGTGATATAATAAAACACAAAGTACGAACATTGAATAAAAATTTTACATAAATGGCAAATTTATTTGTATTATAAAAAAAAAAAAACACTGTCCGATATGCATTTTCTCAGTATTATTTAGTGTCCAAAATGTTATGTTAGAATAAATATTAAACTCATTTTAATTATAAGCATTGCATTCTGTATGTGAGTTAGTATGTAGAACTTTTCCATTGTAGCATATCATGAAGAAAATGTATTGTTTTCGTTTGTATCACTTTGTTTATTCATTTTTTAAAAAGACAATGATTTGCAATTTTATATAAAAGAAATTCCATATATTTCACACACCCCTCATTGAATAATACTTCACCTTTGAAAGGTATTGCGCCATGCTTAACTTGGCCATTTTTAAACGTGCCTTAACAGAACTTGCTTCTATATCCGATCGAGATGACAGTGACCTAGAAAAGCAGGCGGTTTGTTTTGGTTTCTTCCTTCGTTCTTCCTGACCACAATAGCATGGGTCCTTTGACCATAGGTTGCGGTATTTAAAAGAAGGGGGACAACATTTCCTTCCCCTTCCTCAAATACCTACAGCGCAAGTGTAGATTCTTTCTTTCAATCTTTCCTCTTTTCTTTTTAATTTCGTTACTACAAAGGTGAGGGGAAACAGGTTTATGATTCTTCCTTGAAATGGAATCGGAATGTGTACCTGGAATCCAAAGAGTGACCTAATCAGGGTCGTCTTTCTATTGTTATGAGGTGATTCAGGGTTACCTAAAAAATGCTCATTTTCTCTTCATTTGGCGGCGCCTTTTTATTTTTTTTTTTAAACTTTTTATTTATTTTTGGCACTTGAGTGTATATATAGAAATAAAATGAACTTCAGAATTTATTTAAATGTATTTTTTCTCGACTACCTTGGAAATAAACGATGGAAGAATTATTTAGTGATCTATTTGTCACTTAAATATTTGTATTTTATTTGATAATAGTCTTAAATATTGCAGATCAAGGGTCATATGTATTAATGACTATAATGCTGAAATACAGAAACAGAAGGAATAAGGAAAGTGGTATACAGAATTACGAAAAAAATTCAAACTTTTTAAACTGAAAATGGATTCTTAAATATCTTATTGTTTACTAATTATTTTCGATTGGTAATGTTCATTGGAACGCAATCAATTTAGTTAATTAAATTTAATTTTACATCGTTTGTATCGAATTAGGAACGACTGTTTAGTTGTTTTATTAAATGAACATCTTATGAACTATATAGCCATGAGGAATATTCATTTTTGTAACATTTGTAACAAGATAGAGGTGAAGAAAAAGAGAAATATGCAGTTTATGATGTACACTTTAAAGTATTCGATTTTTTTCATGTCTTAAAATTAACTTAAAATTCAGTTAGAAAAATATTGATAAATGTGAATAAAATATCTTTCAGTATAATTTGTTAGCCCTTAAAATGAAACACTTAGTGCTATATACTTTTTTATTCAGTGTACTTTAAGAACTTTCTCACAAAGGCATCATTTTGGAAACAAATGTTACTAACATAGCAAACTATTTGCAGTTATACAGGATTATTTATAAAAAAACAGATGTGATTATTTATAAAAAAACAGATGTGATTATTTATAAAAAAACAGACCACACAAACACATTTAAATTATCTAAGATTCAATTTCAGCATCTCAAATGTTGTAGCATTCTCCCACTTATGGTCTAGCAGTTAGCGTGTGAGTAGACGACAGTTCAGTTTCTGTAGATGACTCTTGTTACAAGTACTGCTTTTAGAAACCAGTAGAATCGGTGGAGTTGAGACAAGAGAATGTTTAGGGTACTTGTATAGACAACTGAAATTCCTGATGTGGTTTTCTGATAATTTTTTCATACCAAATGCAAATGCTTTGCGTTTATCCTGAAAGTCCTCTAGAAGACACCTCTTATAAGAAGTATCGCTGACAGCCCCATTTTCATAGTAAAAATATCACAGATTCGTTGACTTATGGACGCAATGCTGATAAAACAATTGCCTTCACATTGGGGGAAAATATGATAGCATTTCATATGATCGCTTATATAAAAAAGGCAGGTGCTTAATTCTTTTTAATACTAAAGATTAAGTAATTATTTTAGCATATAATTTCTAAGAGTTTTCATTCTATTCTGGTTAACTGTCAATGATCATTTAGTCTTCCGCACTGCGAACTCCTTTCAGTATCATCGTTGCTATACAAGACGTATCGTCATAATTCCCCAACTCCAATATTTACAAAAATATGCGGAGAGAAATTTTGATGATTCAGTTGAATAATCACACCACAATTTTTTTTCCATTCCAGATTTTCGAGTATTTCTGGCAATGAAACTTGACTTTTGTGAAAATATTTAATGTACTTTTTAAAAAAGAATTTCATTCTTCTTTCCACAGCTTCACAGAATTCACAATTTTCAATCACCCAGCCTGAGTTATGTTCTCCCACATTAGCATCCAGGCATATTCGGTTTGCTGTTTTTAGATCTTCTGTTCACGCTTTCTACCTGGCATAACTTCTGCGATTTCGTTAGCATGTGCTTCATTTCTTTTTTCTTGTGGTTATACTATTGAATGTCTCAACTCAAATTTATTTTAAAAATAAAATTTCTATCGAGTAATTTGTAACATGCGTTAAAACAAATGGAAAAAGTTTATAGTTTGATTCGAAGGGGGTCGTACATCGTGTTGGGTACTTGAACTGAGGAACAAGGATGCTCAGGATTGCGTTCAGGGTTGGGATTTGGTTTGGTTTGAAACTTGACAAGCGAAGTCGAATCCAAAAGATTCCTTGTCTAAACTAGTGATGGCATTACAATTCCGTAGGTCAGAAAATCCTTCCAGTTGGGTTTGAGAAAGAAGGAAGGAAAGTGTAAAAACCCCCAGATGCCACCACTGAAGGAGTTTGTTTCCAATTGTGGTGGCAAAATGTGGTTACAGTATAGCAAATTCCTCGTGATGCACACTCGGTACATATACATTTGCAGTTTTAGTAACGAATGTCCTCAGTTCGAAATGCCCAGTATTCGAAAGCGACACAAAAAATACTGCAATTTGATTAGTGATGATGTATACGCGCAAAACGAAATATTATTTTTTCTGACTCAAATAAAAATAAATTTATTCTTTTGTACTTTTATTTAAGTCCTGTTATTGTTTATTTTTTACAATTCTTTTATTCTTCCTTCCTGGTTCCCCTCATGGTAAAACATTTTCATTGTTCTGAAAACTTTAAATAACAATAATAATAAAAGACTAACAACTTCGTAAACGAAAGAGAGAGAGAGAGAGAGTAATCTTACATTGATTTAATACGACTTTAATTCCCAGAATCCCATCGTGAAATATGCCAACAAAAAACCACTTACTTTAATTCAAATTACATGCTTGGTCCCAAATCGACACGCTTGTTTCAGAACCGAGACGAACAATTATTAACACCAAAATCGCAACTTTTTTTCCTGAACACTCTTATCTTAAAATGCCATTAGTTGAGTAATCCTTTTTTCTGTGTCGATTGAAAGCGTGAGTGCTTCTTTCTTGCATTACGCAAATTTATTGTTTCTCTTTTTTTTCGATCGTTAGGCAACTAAACACATAGCAGGCTTCCAGAAGCGATGAGAACCGATTTAAATTCTCCTGCTTCTCAATTATTTCCCATCTAAAACTAATGTGTTAATCCGATTTACTTGATAAATTTCCACTTTCTTCGTTTAATCACTTAAGCCTCTGCGCTATTCATTTTAAACACGAAAATTAAATGGATTACCCCAAATTTGATGCAATCGATTTAACATCGAAATTCTAGTTCTAGTTCTAATGGTTCTTTAACTATAATGGGGCCAATTTAAAAAAAATAAATTACAAGATAAATAATAGGATATTTATCTTATAATTAAAAAAAAAAAACTTTTATAAAAAGTAACTTTTTATTTTTATTAAAGGGGGTAAATTATATTACCCTCTTTAATAAAAAACTTATAATTCTTGTTTTCTTTTCCTTTAAAATCAAAGATCTGAAATTAGTATGCCACAAGTAGGAGCCTAGAGGGGTAGAAGATGATTACAACATTCTAAGATTATCCAATGTAACTGTCCCATATGTGTCGTATTGAAGAAATTCCAGTAAATTCTAACCATATAGTCCTACTATTTCAATGTAATCAACAGTGGACCATTCGAGTCGTGTTTCAAAGCAGTAACCGTATCGTACGCTTTCAACGGGAATCGAATCTACGTCTTCTTACACTCTCAAGTAACAGAATGCATTGCTATCTCTTACACATTACCATGTCTTACGAGTAAGAGAATGAATTACCATCTCTTACGCATTATCATGTTTCACGAGTAAGAGAGAATTACCACTGAGCCATTTTAGAAATATTCACAGTATTATTTAATCTTTTTTTATTATTATTCCCTTTTCTCCTATAACTGTTTCGTTTTGGAAATTAATAAATTTTGATCAAATCTCTGCTATGCGTATTCAAAAGCAATAAGGTATTTGAATGTATAAACAGATGACAATGTTTAATTCAAAAAAATTTTAATAACATTTCTTAGTCGTTGTTGAGTTGAAGATTATCTGTACAAAAACTAAGGATATGACAAGTTTGGAGCTTGAAACCTATTTTCATCAATTGTTAAAATGCACCATATAGAGAGTACCATACTATTTTATAAATTCACTATATAACATATATGCCATACTATTTTCATCAATTGTTAAAATGCACCACATCCAATTTAATGAGGTAAATTAAGTGTAAAAGTTGGTGTGATCCAGAATGTATCATATAGAAGATTGAAAAATTTGAGTTTAAAATTGAAGTAATAGAATCAAGCTAACTAGCTATTTAATCATAAATGTAGATGAGCTAACGATACTAGTGAATTAAGTGAATGAGAATTACAGGAAAAACCAAGGAAATCAACAATTATCATAAAAATATTTTTTCAGTAGTTCTATCTTTTAGCTATTCTTAAAATGCCATTTTTTTCAGTTTAAACAATTCTACATATATCCTATTTTTTTCTTACACATTTTCTGCGTGTATCCGACAGATTCTTTATATATATATATCTGTGGACCTTGTGTTCCATTTTATATCACGAACAGTTCTGGAAAACAACAAAATTAGGAAAAAAGATGGTGAAAAACCAAGTTGCTTTTTATGCAACGAATCAAAATCAAGGATTCACCAGATACTTGGAAGAAAAGAAAAATGGATTGCTGTTTTCTTTTCTTTTTTTTTCTTTCTTTCTTTCTGTTTCATTTTTTCCTTTTTTATATTACAACCAGTCTACCAATAATAAGGGGAGGACATTTCTTTTCTATAGAGATTATCGGAGTAGCTGTCTTCCATTTGTGTTTCTTATAGGAGAAAACACTGAAAACTCCTGCCAAATATCCTGATTATTGATGTGAGATAGTTGCACACGCTTTTTTAATTCTGAACAATTTATTTTTAAAATAATATTTATTATTCTAAGTAGTGAATACAATCCATACCACCAGATTTAAACCTCAGCCCTCCTGCCGCAATACCACTTTGTTGTAAGTAGGGTTAATGCTTCATTTGGATAATTCATAAACACTATTTATACTAACGATAACAAATTGATTTTAATGTTTATCACAAAACCCAAATATAGCTAGGCAACTGAAATGTAGGCGGAAACTGGTTCCGAGTGTTTCGGAATAGGTTATGAGTCCTGTCAATGTTCGTTTAATTAGAACATTTAAAATCGTAGGCCGATAAATCGTTTGACAATATTTTTATTTTTTTATATAAAAATATTTTCCTGCTTTTTTCTTTCCTCATGTAACATACAAATGTGTGTCATTTCTCTTTAAGATGGCCTATAGGAAGGCATTTCTCCCACTGAGAGACAATGTTGACACACCATTTGGTACTCTGTATTAAAAGGTCTTTAAAACACTAACGAATTAATGAAGTGTTAACATGTGAGTGTATTGAAGAAAAACTAATGTTTATCGTGCATTTGGAATATAGATTTTACAGAACCACGAAATATTTTCTTTCATAAAATTATATAAGTGTCGAATAATACATTAAATTCTACATTAGCTTTCAAAATTTAAGACGGGATTTAATTTTAAAGAAGACAACAATTAAAATTTTTTTTGCAGCGGTTAACATCGCGAACAACAAATTCGATATAAAGGTGGTTAGCTGGAAAATAACGAATACAACTGATATGAAGAGAGGTGAGTACTCAGTTTCATACAAGTAATATCAAATAAAAGGTATGAAATGTGCGAAAGCCAAGTAACAGCACGTAAACTGTGTAAATCTGCATGAAATCTAAGTGAGGTCACATAAAAATTGTGCAATCTGCGTGAGCAGGCAATGACAATCAGTATTGCAATAGTTGCAATTGTAAGGACGTAAGTCATAAAATTGCAAAAAAAAAAAAATAAATAAAAATAAAAATAAAAAAGTCATGAAATTGACGTTGAAATTTTGAAATGCATACTTTGAAATTTTTAAGTTATGAAATTGTAAAAAAAAAAAGGCTTATTGTGATCAGTACAATGAACATCCAATTCCGTAAAAAGGTGATTCGTACGTAAATAGTAGCCACAAAATGTCACATTTGACGAGAGGATATGCAAAACGTATACAGTTAGCGCATGCTGTGCAAGACAATAAAAAGAAGGATGAAAGGGGCTTTTAAAGACATTCTCTGTAAGTTTAAATTAGTTCATAAGAGCAATATGACTAGAGAAACCATCTGAACGACTTCGCTCATGATAGAATGATCGGTAAGCTTGAAAAATGATATCATGTGAAGAGTGTGGTCTAAAAATTTTAGCTGTGAAAAAGAGTGACGGTGGTGGTCAGAGAAAAGCAGTTCAAATGTATGACCAGTATATCTTCCTGTAGACTATAAGTGATCGATAAAATTCAAATTGAAACATTAGCCAACAGCTATATATACCAACATGATAAGTCATTACTAAAACTAGACGACTTCATAAAAACCCTTAATCGTCTATCACCTTGACATTTATACCCCATTAATGAGCATCGGAGGTGTTGTTTTGACTGGAGTAAAGAGAATGCATCATAGTTGAGTCACGTCTTCTTAACAAAGGAATGTTATTTCAGTGTTATGATTCAAGACGCCAGCTGATATGGAGAGAGATGAGGACCGGTTTCATCCATGTAACAACAAGGAAAGAGACATTATGATAGTCCTGGGATGCTCATCTGGAGGAGCATTATGGTGAATAGTCATACTGAGCTTTACATTTTCGATGAACATATCGTTAGCAGAGATTAATATTGTCAACAATAGAATTTTGTCAACGTACTTTTTTTCTGGATTATCATACACGCATATTTCATTTTAATGGATAATAATGTTAGACCTCATTGAACTTGTGTTGTGAAGGAATTGCTCGAAAGTGAAGACAACGACAATTCAATCACTCAACGACAATTTTTGCCAATATTTTATTCACTGGAGAACACCCAGTAGCAAAACAGATATTGATTCAGGAATGGACTATCTTACCTCAACAATGATTCAACCATTTGGTGCAGAATGTAAAGAGACGATGCCACGTATCTATTACATTTAAAGTAGATCATATCTCTTAATAAGGGATACTTGTATGTTGTTCTTTCTCTAAGGCATACAAACATTTGTACCAACTCACCTCTTTCAATAAAGCTTTTTTTTTTTTTCTGTCTCATTGATTCCACACTGTATATGCTTCCTATTTAATTTGTTCTATAATGTTTTTATTTATCATTTAATAATCCTTTAAATACTTTGTATTCCGGTTTTCATACCTCTCAGATGATTTCTTACAGAGTCACTGTGAAAAAAAAATCTATTTCAATTACGTACACCATTAGGTATGAATAATTGTGTGCTACAAAAGATGAAATTTTTTTTTCATGATTAACATTAGCTGATGTTGAGTGTGATAATTTTTTCAATGTTGTTGGCCAAATAATTTGACACTGAACATCACTAAATATTATTTTTTAAACATTATCTGCATTTTTAATTTTCATTTTTATACAAGAATACGTTAGAAAACACGCTACTTTTTTTTTTTATCTTTATATCTTTACAAAAATAAATAATAAAAAAACTACCTAAAAGGAATAAAAATACTCTGTAAGATCAAGATTGCTTTAAATTTCCTTTATGGTTATTATAAAATATATTAATCTTATGTCTTAATTAGTTCATTTCATATGTTTAGAATCAGTAAAATTTGACCAATTGTAATTTATAATTATAAACCACATGCTTTTAAGGTGGAATATCTTATGGGAGAAAATAATAGTCAAAATAAATAGCGTTAAATATAGTAATAGGAAAATAACCAAAATCGTTCTCAAAAAAAATCTACGTAGCGCACTACAATATTTCGTAAAATGCTAAGTAAAAATCCTTTTATTTTTGCAATAATGAGAGAAAAAATATCTAAAACTTACAAAAATAGTTCCAATGAAAAACATTCGAAAAGTTCTTGAAAAATGAAGAGAAAGGAAATATTGATTTATATCACGAGATGATATTTCAAGAAAAGTTTTAAATTTTAAGACAAATTATATTTTAAAAGAAATTTTTTTTAAGAAATTGTGATATAAAATTATAGTGTATTGTAAAATTTAAAAAAAATATTTTGGTTATTTTCCAATTACAATATTTAACGTCAATTAATTTGCCAACTATTTACTTCCATAAAATATTTAAAATTTAAAATTTAATAGCAATACATTTACTATAACGGCAGAAGTTTAGCAGATTCAGAATTACTTAGTGTGCACCACGGAGGGCAGAGAGCATACTACATTACACGTAGATTTTGGCACAATAGCTTGGAACAAAACCCCAGGAGTAGTATTCGGAAAAGGGGGGAAGGGAAGGTCACCCTTCTTCTCAGCTTTTCTAACACAATGGAAGAGCTTTCCGGCTCACGTATTTATCGTGTCCAGCCCTGGCATAGACACGACAGCTTTCAATTAGGTATCATTTGTCAAGTTTTGAAACAAGTTTTAAGCCCAACGCTCTACCCGTCAGACCCGTTTTCCTGCCCTTTAAAGTAATACTAACGCTATATTTTTTTTTTTTTTTTTAATATTATAGCAGATTACTCATGAGTTTATTTAAATGAGAAGGTCAAACAAGGATATTTCATGGGAGGTGTCATCATCACTGTTTAAAAAATAACTTTTCGTTTCTACAGTATATTTCTTTATACTTGTTATTATTTTATATTAAGTTATTTATAAAATAGTAGATTAAGTATTTTATTTACTTTCTTAAGTATTTTATTTATTCATGAATAATATTTTATATTATCTTTAATCAATTGCTTACTGCCTTCCTTATGACAGTCATGCCAAGGATATTATAATATAAAAATATTGTAAAACACATTTAAAAATAGCCCTTTAAGTAAGAAATCACTCGCTAATGTATCTCCTCATGAAGTCGAATTGTTTCTGCATATTTTTTCATGCAGAGTAATCTGAGATAATATTAAAAAATAAATGTTAATATTACTTTAAAGTGTCTAGAATGCGCCTGGTGGATACAGTGTGTCGAATAGTTAAGTTTCCAAACCAAGGAAACTTGTTTCGAAACCGGTCAAATGATGCCGAATCGAAAGCTTCCTTGTTTATGCCGAAATGGGTAACTCTGCAGGCCATACAGACTTTCCATTGGACTAAAATGATGATGACAACCCTCCAAATACCTGGGGTTTCATTGCAAGTTGTGGTGACAATAAAGCAGGTTACTCCTTATGCAACCTGTGTAACGCTGAATCTGCTAGATTTCTGCCGTTGTAATAATATTTAACGTAACAAACATCCGTTCGTAGATTTATTATGTTATTTTACATATTTAATACCTTCTTTCTCATTCATTGCATTTCCTTCTTTTTTAGACAATCGACCAAAGTTGGATGTTTTACGAAAACATTTTTAAATAGTGATAAATTCCAAAAGAGATAAACAGAAAAGAGCATTTGCTCGAAAGGAAGTGTTACGCCAAATTAAACAAACTTATTTCATCTGATGCATTTGTCACAAAACCGTGTTCAAAAGCAGATTTCTATAAAAATGAGCATTAAACTCGGTTTTGTTTATTTTCAGTATCTTTTTTGCTCAAAGAAAAAGTCCTGACCATCGGCGCGTATATCCGCCACATATGTACTCTCCAATCTTTTTGAGATCCTTTATGAAAGACGGAAATTTGGCGCGATAACTGATTTTGAATGAAGAGGATATGACGGCTGTGCTACTGGGGTTTTCGTTATTTGGCGACAAAAAAGGTTGTTTTTTGCCTTTGTAAGCTTTAGAATGAAAAAATGTATACATACTTATTAATATGAATAGTTTTTTTATTTATTATGTTTATTTTAATCCTCTAATATATTTGTTGGTGATTTAGAAGAGGAAATATTGCAGTAATCCTAATTATTACCAAAATAAAATTTTAAATAATAATTGAAGATAAAACCAGATATTTTCAATTAGGATACTTTCACCTTTTATTTTATTTTAACTATTTTGAAAATGTATTATTGTGTCAATAAAAGTAAATCTATTATGTTTTAAAGATATAAAAAATTATTGATGTAACATCTGCATAAAGGTAAAGAAAAAGAATGTTACTTCTTTTCGTTGGTTAATGTACAGTGTTCATGCTAATTTATATTTATATAATTGATTTTTTGCACAATTATTAAATATTAATAAAATATATTTTTGACAAATTTTAATGAAAAATCTACTCTAAAATCTCTCTCTCTATATTTTTTACTTACCTCGTCTTACATTTTGGTGAGAACAAAATAATACTTCAGAAGTTAATTATGATTTTTGTACATTATTAATTCATAAGATTATTCAAATGTAAAAAAAATTCTGAAGAATTTTAACTACTCATACTTTTAGATAAGAAACTCCAATGAACTAAAATGCCCACTTTTACTCAAAATTTTAATAAAATAAATATACGAAAAACTCTGATTAAAACTTGGACATCAATGCATATTTTGAGTATTGTGGTTGCAGATATCAGGGTTTCCGATTTCCGAACTTAAACCGATTTATTGAACTTAATTTTGCTCATATACAAATTTCGAACATCTTTTAAAAGAGCACTTACATGCAATACATACAACGCAATGCATAATTTCTTTGTATTTTGTAGAAATTGAAATTCTGCATTGCATTTTGTTCAAGAACAACCGACTTATTCAAAACTGTGTTTCCAATAGCTGCGCGATTGCAAAAAGGCAAATATAAAGTTCGTTGTAAGCCAAGATCGCTTATCTATATGAAATTTAGTGCAAAAGAGTTGTTTTTTTTTATTCTAAATTTCAAACAGTAAAGTTTGAGTGGGAAATCGAGTTGCTTGTTTCTAAAAATAATGATGTAAATTGTCGTTTTTTATGTAAACATGTTAGAATGTCTGCAAGATATCGCCTACAGAGGATATGATCGCGGTCGAGCAATGGGGCATCTCTAAGCTGAGCAAAGTAGCATTGCAAAAGGCATGTTAAATAATGTTACTTCGTTTTTAAAAAAGACCATTGAAGGCATAATTGTTCGGTGGAAGCATGCTGAAGACCATAGAAGGAACACCACACCTCAAGAGGTTATATCCAAGTAAAGACAAGAAACAGAAATATGGCCAGATCGCCTCATACATTGCAAATGCTACTGGCACTTGCATATCTGCCAGAACCTTTTCTCGGCGATTAAATCCTGTTGGCTTATATGCAAGAAGCTTCTTACATATGCATTAAACTAAGATCTCGCATCACCAGGAAAGTTTGTGTTGATGTTATAAAAATACTCTTTGGAATCAGCGACAGAAGTCTAGAGCAGTGTTCGTAAAATGAAGATCCCGACTCCCAAGGGTAGCCAAAACAATTTGACCAATTGCCCCTTTTTAACTTCTTTATTTTAATGTTAAAAGTTAACCTTTTTAACTTTTCTTTAATTTATTATTCTTATATATTTTTAAATAATTTTTAACAGTTGTTAATATTGTTAATTTTTTTCAAATTATTTTACATTGTTGTTCTACAGTCACTTTAGGCCAACGGCCGTACCATGCTGAATATACCGGTTCTCGTTAGATCACCGAAGTTAAGCATCATTGGGCATGGTCAGTACTTGGGTGGGTGACCACCTGGGAACACCGTGTGCCTTTGGCAAATTTGGGACCTGAATGGCCGAGTGTCTAGCGCTCTGGCGCTCGGTGCCACAGGTTTCGGGTTAGAATCCCGGCGGTGCCATGGATGTTTGTAGTGGTTCGGAATCCACTTTAAGCTGTAGGTCCCAGTCTCCTATGACTGTAAGAGCGTCACGGAGCAAAAGTCAGGCTTCTACCTACGGGTGCTCCCTCACAACAGAAGCTGCTTCCTTCCCCTTCAATCATGAGTACGTATGGGCTCGTGGGCTCGGCCAACCAAGTGGGATAAGAAACAACAAAACAACAACAACACAGTCACTTTTATTCACTTTTTAGTTTTTGTTATTATTAACACGCACATACTCCACACACACACACACACACACACATATATATATATATATATATATATATATATAATGCATATAATAAAGTAATTTACATAAAATATAGACTTCATCCAATATTTTTTTGCACATCGATGATGGGGATAGTTAGAAATTTTTCAATTTGAAAAGGGATCACGAACCAATAAAATGTAAGGATTACTGGCCTACAGTGATGATTTTTGATGACTCTTGACTCATCATCAAAACAGATTCTGAATACCAGTATTATGGAGAGAGAAGGGAAAATGTTACCATTCCCCCTGAAAGTCCATGAAGCTAATCATTATGTCTGATTTGTAATACATAATAATGTTATGTACAATAACAGGACATCGCTTCACATGTTTGTTATCTTTGTCGTAAGTACAGTGACATCACTGCTGTATTGTACCGAAATTCTCCTCGGTCATATCCATTTTTTCCGTGATGTAGTGGGACCAAATTTTTTATTGTTGGATGATAGTGTACTCTCTCACAGGACAATTGAGGTGCTAGAGTTACTAAAATAGAAGGGGAACATAATGAATGTATGATATGACCTGCATATTTCCCAGTCTAACATTCCATAGAGCATATTTAGCCTGTATTGTTAAAAAAAAAAAATCGAGCTCTTTGATTTGGATTCAGAAGTGCCTTGAGAGGCGAATAGGGCAAAATTTCCTAAGTTCTCTACAGCCGTTTAGAGGAGAGCATACAGAGCATATGCAAAATGAACACCAGTGTCCAAGGAGATCGCATCCTTTACTGAGGGGTTCATATCTGTTCTTATTTAGACAAGAACGAGCATCTTTCATGAGTGTTTAAAATTTTTTAGGTAGCATCGTTTTCTTATCCAATTTTTCAGGGACAGGTGCATCATTTGACGTAATAAATAATTCATAGTAAATCTTTTAAATATATACTAATTTGTTTTCCCAAACCTATATCCATTTTAAATTATTCAGAAAAATATAAACGGATATAAACGATATATTCCGTGTGTAACAGAGAAATTATTGGTATTTAAATGCTGCAGAAATAATAATAATAAACTATGAAAAGAAGGCAATATTTCAATAAGGTAGTTGAACAATACGTAGACTCTTTAACCAAAGCCATCTTTAAAACAAGTTGGTCGTGTAAGCTTTGCTCTTCTATGTTTTGGGAAATCCTTTGGTCAGTTCAGAACAATTTCAAATGAGCTTATGTGGGCGTATGTGAAGGTCTTTTTACTCACAATAGGCTTGTGTGGTCAGTTATACGTTTGTCGGTGCTGGAGCGTAGGATTCAGCGACGCATAGAACTAATGACCTTCGTGGGTTAGGAACGTTTTCATTCAAAATGAAATCCCTTCTCCTAATTTTAAAAAAGGAACCAAAGAAAAGAATCAACAATGACGAAACAAATCGAGAACAATGATAGGACAATTAGTGTTTTGAAAAGGTTTTGAGTCGTAACAGTTTCTGTCCTTTTTTCAGAAGAGTTTTATTTCTAGAAACTTGGACATCTACGGAAGCTTAATGTTGTTTGTTCAGAAACCATTGTACAAAACTACTTGACAAGTGCACTTGAACGAACATATAATTTTAGTGTTACTCAGTAAGAAAATGGTTATATTCCCTTCAAATATCTTTTGTCAGTTAAATGAATAGATAAAAAAAAACTAGCTTTAAAGGCTCCGCCGGAATGTTTTAAATCTCATCAATTTAATTTGGGAAATCTATTTTAGTTTTTTTCTTTTTTTACTAAATCACATTAAAAAACTTTACCCACAGTTAATAAAAATAGTTTCATTATTTAATTGATTTAAATTTTTGATGATTAGTAACAAATATCAATATAATTTAATATAAATTTTTAATGAATTAGAAAGATTGTGAATGCTCAGATGTCATCAAAAGCAATATTCGTTTCAAATTTAAACAGTACCACAGATTAACGCCGTGATAATAACAATATATTGTTTGATAGCTTTATACGTCAATGTAAGGAGTTTAAATACGTAGAACCCCCCACATTGAAAATAAATAATTTGAATCAATGTTTATTCAATGTTGGGTTTTAATTTTGAAATTTTTATTGAATTTTGAAGCTTCAAGTTCTTAGTCAAAATTAGTTCTAAGTCAATATTTTTAATTTTTTTAATTTTTCATCTTTTATAAAAATATCTAAAAAAAAAAAGAAGTTATAAAGAACTCCTATTCTAGAAGTAATAAGTGGATGAGGAATTGCAAACTTCAACTTTGCCTTCCAACTATGTCCCTTTTTTTAACATATTGATATAACATCTCATAAAATATTGAGCATTCAGTCTCAATGATTTCTATACAGCACAATTTATAAGTTATTCTCCAGTTGAAAATCTATGTAACGAACATTTTGTCAAATTTAGGCGCAAAGAAATTTTGAAAGAAAAAAACCTTAATAGTTATTGTGGGGTTTTTATCAAATTTTTCTTTTAATATTATATAAATTAAAGTTTTAATTATTAAAAATTAAAATTATTTTTATTGAAATTAAAACCCTGCAATATTACCTTTCTCCCATATTACATCACTGTGTTTGACTCCGTTTGACTTGCCGACTAGCCAGTTTTCCATGCAATAGCTGATCGGACTACACAAAACATTTGCCAAGGAGATTTAGGCTCATTATCACAGATGATTAAAAAAATCAAATAATTTAAAATTTTAAAATTATTAAACTAAGCACAATTGGGAGGTACGACAGTACATCAAAAGCTTTCAAGAATAAAGGAAAATTTACAATGTATAAAAAATATTTTTTTTTAATTTTATATTTTAATTCGATTGTTTGTTTCCATTGATAGAACAGTAGTGATAAAAAATGCTTAATTTATTTTTACAAATTATAAATAAACAAAATGTTTATTTTATGTTTTAAATATTAAAAATTAACTTTTACATAATCGAAATTTTGAAATCAATATTTGTTTAGCAACTAATTTTTTTTAAAGTTTTAGTATACCACATAGTAAATACCACGAACATTCTCTGATAAGTAGAGCGGACTTACGGCTTTAGGGTAAATACTTTCAAAGGTAATTGTGCCGCATTTGCATGTTGTTGGTAAATTTTTCACCAGCCCTTCGACTGTCGATGGGAATAGCTCTTGCATAACCATACTCGAGTCTTTTAGTTTCTGAAAAAAAAGATTGTAGTGCATGCAGTCATATCGTACCCTTGTCCATTGCATATTCACATTATATGCATTATTGCTAGCTCAAAAGGGTAACTAAAAATATATATTTAGTTATTATTTTTTCTTTACTTGTAATCAAAGTTTAGAAAAAAAATCACCAAGTATCGACTCCAGAAATTAATAACTATTATTATTTAAATTATTATTTATTATTATTTAAATCATTATTTATTATTATTTAAGTTATTATTCATGCGATAAATAATAAATTTTAAAAATAAGGGAATATGATTACAGAATTTATTTTATTATTAGGGGGGAGTTCAAAATTAGTTTTAAGGTTAAAAGTCGGTATATTTTGTAAAAAGAAGATCAGATTTATAAAAAATTCAGATATTATGTTTTTTAAAAATAAACATCAGACTTTTTTAAAAGTTTCATATATTATTACAGTATCAACTCCAGAAATTAATTTAGAAGTGTCCAAAGATCTAAACTTTCCCTGCAGTCATTTCTTTTCGCAATCCGAGTTATTAGTTGAGCCAATAGTTGGCGAAGAATTCCGGTCGGGAGCTCTTTGTAAGCATGACATGATTTATTTCCATTAGAAAACTTGCTGGATGTAAACTCTGACTGTTTAGCTCAATCGTGACTTTCAACACGAAATTCTCCGACAAAAAAAATTAAATAAAAACGGTGGTTAAACGAACGGTTGGATGCCATTCGAAACAAAACGCAATATTTATCCTCAATTCACACTTTTTATGAAACAAGAACGCGTACTGCAACGAACGGCTGGTGATAAATCATTGCCAGACCTTCGTTGCAGATGCCAACAATGTCACCCATTTTCGACAAAAAGAGATGAGAAATGAGCTCTGTGGAGTATGTGTTTCGGATGAGTAGTTACATTTAAAAAGCCTCTACCGCCAAACGAACCATTAAAGGACTTTTACGGCAGTTACGAGAGGAAAATTCTTGTTAACAGCACGGATATTAATATGGCACATTAAAAGAAATAATAAAAAGGATAAGCCCCTAATAGAAAGTAGCATGATGCATTTGACATAAAACAACAAAGTGTTTAAGCTTCAATTTTTTAAGACAAAACCAATCATAATAATTTTTAAAAAAGCAAGAAATTTAATCTGCATCGATAACGATGCAGATTAAATCGATAATCGATAACAATCAAATGTTTGTTACTAAAAGTAATAAAATCTGAAACTTTAAAAAAAAAAATTTGATATTTATTTTTAAAAAAATACAATATTTGAATCTTTTATAAATCTGATCTTCGTTTTACAAAATATACCGACTTTCAGCCTTAAAACATATTTTGTACTCCTCCCTAATAATAAAATAAATTTAAAAATAATTAATAAAGCATCTACTATCAAACGAACCATTAAAGACTTTTACGGCAGTTACAGGAGGAAAATTCTTGTTATCAGCACGGATATTAATATGGTACATTAAAAGAAATAATAAAAAGGATAAGCCCATAATAGAAAGTAGCATGATGCCTTTAACATAAAAAAAGTGTATGTGGGTGTTTAAGCTTCAAATTTTTAAGATTAATAAAACCAATCATACAAAGTTAAAAAAATGCAAGAAATTTAATCTGAATCTATAACAATCAAATGTTTGTTACTAAAAGTAATAATATATGAAACTTTAAAAAAAATCTGATGTTTATTTAAAAAAAAATATATTATCTGATCTTCTTTTTACAAAATATACCGACTTTTAGCCTTAAAACATATTTTGAACTTCCCCTAATAATAAAATAAATTAAAAAATAATTAATAAAGCATCTACCGTTACCATTAAAGGATTTGTTATTGCTTTTAGAAAAGAGAAAACTCGAAGGCTTTGTGACAATGTGTATAAAACATCTGACATCGCCAGTCAGTGGGAATTTTCAGGGTTTCCTGCGTTACGACACACAAATGTGAAGAAATTACCCTTAAAAGTCCTCCCGGAAGGCAAGTTCATCCTCTCAACATCCGCTGGTAACCTATTCGTGGCATACATCAATGGAACATTGAGGTCTATAGGACCATCTATAACACCTATGAACGAGGTTCATAGGTGTTATAGATGGTCACGAGGTCCATAGGTGTTATAGATGGTCACGAGGTCCATAGGTGTTATAGATGGTCACGAGGTCCATAGATGTTCAACAAGAAAAACACACACACACACACAGAAGAAACCCAATATTATGGTTAGAATGAGACAAATGACTTACGTCAATTCAGAACTTAGAAGAATCAGAAAAACCTCAAATGATTGTCTAGTCATAAAATCCTTACTATTCTAATGCTGGCTATAATCTACCTGATAAGGAATTGCCATATTCAATACTACTAATGGTATAAATTTGCTTTATGGAATAGCTTCGAAATCCAAAATGGTTTTGCTGTATTTTGCACAGCAATTGGAAGTGAGAGAGGGAAAACAATTGATTATACTTTTGTTACTAAAATTTGAAATTCTACAGACAAACATTTAAGTCCAAAGACATTATAAATGTTCTAAGAATAGTTTTATTGGAATAGACGGATTCCATTAAGACGTAAAGAAACAGTACAAAACATATAATACCTGTAAAACAACGAAAGACCCACAAAATTAGATATGAACGTCTAGAGCACCTTGATTGATTCACTCTCAAATCAATAATATAGATTTCCTAGTATTTCATTTTTTTATTAGTGATTACTCCGTTTTTATTTAAATCCATGCATACTTTAAAACACATTGAACTCAGAATCATTAATGAACTTTGTTTTTACATTAAAAACAGTGAATAAATTACCGGAGTGCAAACACGTGTATTAATTGAAAGTGATAACACGGAATAAGGCAGAATTTGCTATAACCATATACTGATCAACAAATGAGATTGAAATAGAAATTAGTTTATTTTGATAGAAATTTTTCTTTTAAATTCATTTACCTGAAATACTTGTATTTTATTTGAAACATTCGGGACTACTCCCGAAAGCTGGCTGTGCGGTGCTGTTTGATTTTCTTTACAGTTTCCAACACATTATGTGTGAGGTGACTTTGTTTGGCACAATATGAAATTTTGGAATTGATTTGTTTATTTCCAGCGAGCATTGAATTTAGAAGTATTGATATACATGATGAAATTTGTCTTTTTATTAAAAGAAAAAAGGAAAGAATATCCGGAGAGTAAACACATGTATAAGCCCGAAACATGCCATAAAACTTTTTGTATAAACATACATCTACTTGATTTTTAGACCTCGTATTAGATATTTCGAAAGTAAACCATCAGGGCATTGGAAGCATTAATTCTCTGCTTTACTGTTATCTTTTCACCTATACATGTTGATTTATTGAAAGCTAGTAAATGTATATGGGTTTGAGGTTTTCATGGGTTTATTTATTCTAACAGATTGGTCGCTTATGCGATTCATTTAGAGAAAAAAAAAAAAAAAGTAGATGAGCGGTGATATCTATGTCTTCGAGGTTTTAAATATTAATTAATTATAAAATACATGTATTGATTAATCCATTAATCCAAAGTTAATAGAAGATGAAAAATAATTCAGACCCACTGGGAATAATGACTGTTGAAAAAGAGACCTAATAGTTTCGAATTTTATATGAACTCCTAAATATTATGATCAGGATAACATAGACATATCTATTCTAAATAAATGGTAACGGAAGATTTTTCATTGTTTTCATGTGCAAATTATTCATGTTCTCAAATTGTACGGCACGACATATTGCCAAAAATAAAAGTTAAAGTGTCCTAAATCAATTAAGAATCAAGAAAGCGCAAATGAAATATCTTTTTTCACAAGCACATGTCTTAATGATCAATTTCAAACTTATTGAGAATTATTCTTTTCACGGTTGTAAAACTCGTAATACCAATTTTTTGTAGTGTGGGTTTGCCAATGTTGCATCATATTCAGAAAAGCATTCTCCTCAAATCACGGTAATCTATTTCAGTAAACTATAACATTTAAATGTCTCATTTTTTTTTTTTTTTGAAAGATGCAAGTAAATATTTATCAATAATCGTTAAATTTCAATATAAATATGAATTACTTTTCAGAAATTAAAAACCATTTTTTGAATTAAATAATAAATATTTATTTAAAAAAGATTAAAATGCAAAAAATTCCGTGACACTTAACTGAGAAATAAAAAACATAAGTGAGGTGCAAGTAAAAGACGACGAAAACGAGGGAAACGACGAAAACGTTTAAGAACCACGATATCGTTTAATGAGAAAATATAATATTTTTCAACAAATTTGTTAAAATTAAAAAGAAATTAGTGAAAGGATTACAACTGCATCCCATTTTATAAATTTACAAATTAATAATTTTTGATTTTCACAATGTTAAATGGTATTTCCCAACATTATTTCAATAAAATACCTCCAATAAATATTAGCCACTCTGTTAGAAAATATGGTATGCATCTTAATACTATTTTAGTCTAAATTTATGATATATATTTACAGGTAATAGTTTCAGTTAAGCAGAGTAAATTTGGTGAGAATATGCATTTTATATTAGGGGCGACTTGCTGTTGTAAGAGCACTTTAAAACACCATATCAGACATAATAACTTTTTGCCTTGTAAAACAAAGACTGACTGGAACCACTAACTATGGTTCTTTGACACGGGATCCCATGGTCATATACTCCAAGACGGAAGTAGAATTCATTGCTGATGCAATGAGTCCCACTTTATCCCCGCTTTCCCGATGCCACTATGCGATACCAGTCTGCTGGTGGCCATGATGATTGGTTACGACATCACTCCAGACGATTCTGTTAACGTTGCGATGATTTTCTGAATGTAGATGTCTTAAATATCGTTGTGAGTCTATTTCCAACAGTCAACCGTCATGAGATGAGGATTATACCATGCGTAGCATGAAAAAAGCTGTAAAGCCTTGAATGCCGGACAATGAGACCTGTCGCATAATCTTGTCGATCTTGCCTCGCACTCATTCACCTTGACCTTCCAGATCCCTCATTCCGCTGACGAGTTTCTTGTAGCAACCATTGCTGCCAGCACATTTGCATATTAGTTCCCATATGGTGCATGTGTAGGCCTATATATTAGTGTGACCACCCAGTTGACGCATCCTGACAATACGGATACATTCGAAGTCATCCAATAGGCTGCAGTGTCTTCGACAACATCATAACGGCATTATTAGAAGTGTCTACAGGGAACAGTTACTTCTACAATTTTAAAACTAAATCACTTGCTTTTATATGTTTTATACGACCTGCAGCAGAATCTCAGGCTAAGATTGAAATCAACACTCATTTGCATACTTGGATGTAAAAGAATCTGGGGATCAGATTATTCTTTTTAGAAGTACTTAATTTTTTTCCCAAAATGATTGCCTTACTATGCCTCAGTAATCCCCACATAAGAAGACCAATAAAATAAATATACTATTGTATAAAGCATAGTTTTTAAATTACATACATAAATTCTTCAATGGTTAAAGATGCATCCCCTTTTTGTAAAAGATTTGCAAGTCTTTTTTTTATTTGAAGAAACTGTAACTTATTCCAAATGATGCACCATTGACTTTCGTTGTGGAAAATCTGAACAAAAATTTGTAATCTTCTTTATTTCAACGAAATATAATTTATTTTTAATGTTCCCTTGACTCTCACTCTCACCAATTGTAAATTTGAACGAACTAATTTAACTTGAGCAGGCATCGTAGGCGAAAATAAAACTTATTTTTAGAAATGACCTCAAAGGGAAGAAATAATGGATTCTTCTCGAGGAATAAAGTAGCTGTAAAAAAGATAACTTTCGCCCACTTTAAAATCTAGTTAACCTGTACAATTTTTTTATATGTAGAAAGAATAACAGAAATCTTAAAACGTAATAGACAAAAAATAATAGAACAATTACGAAACAGAAAATTGCATAATAATAGCGGAAAATTACACAATATAAAAATAAATTTTAAAACGTTTCTGAATTAAAAGGAATAATTCAAAAGTATTTTTACAATTTCAATAACTTTTTATCTGTAATTTGTTTAGAAAAATAATTAAATAGCTATGATTACAATGGGGCTACATGATTTTTTTTATCAAAAAGAATTTGATTGCTGGTAAAATGTATTAAATATTAATATGAATAGATTGCTTTCTTTTCACTGTTCTAGAACATATAAACCTGAATTATGTGTGCAAAGTCAAATGGAGTAAAAACCAGAAAAAAATTATTATACAAATACAAGAAATTTTTAGATTAACTAAAAAATTTTGCAAAAATTCAAATGATTTTTTGAAAAAAATTCTCACTTAGGGCATGGAACAGGGTGCAGTTTTGACCAATTAGGGAAAACAAAAATCGAATATTTATTTATTTAAGTACATATAACCTCTTCATACACTACACAAACAAAAAATTTTTCTTTCAATATTTTCAAATTTGTTACAATTTAGCAGATTAAACAAAATCCGAAGTCACCCGGCTACATTAAATAACACATTATATTTAAGTGAAATATAATATTGTTAATAAAATAAAATATAATATAATATTGTTAAGTACGTTTTTAGGTGAATAAATCTAACTGATCATTGCAAAATAAGAATTCGTAAATACTTTTAAAAGTTCTTTTTACGTAATATAAAATTACAAGGAAGATCATTTCATAGAGCAATCACATCTTCAAAAAAATAAATTAATATCCATCTTAAGTTTCATCATAAAAAATCAACTACAAGAAGAAAAACAAAAATAAATAAAATATTTAATTTCTATTTTTTAAAAAAATACCCGAAATAAAATTTAATGAAAATTCAATTTTGAATAAGCAAACACGTTAAATAAAAAATATAAGAAAGAGAAAAAATAATAAAAATCAAACAATTTATAAATATTGCCATCTGTGAGCGTAGCATTATACTAATTCATCACGAATTTTACGGAGTTGGTCTAACCACAAACATATTCCATATTAAAAGTAACCATTGTATAGGATGAAATATTTCATGAAAGAAAAATAACGAAAAAAAAAAAAAGATTTACTTATTATAGTTTAAATAAATAACAGATTTAGTTAAAATTCATTGTTGTCCTATATAAGTGAGAATGAAGCGAAACTGAATGTGTTCAAAAGGAATATAAGAGAAATAAAATTTAAGCCTACGATGCATAAAGATAATCACTCACACATGCATAATATACTCAGAATAATCAACAAATCTGAAAAAAAAAAAATAATACAAAATTCATTTTCTTTTTAAAGCAAATTATTCTGATTAAAATATGTTTTTATGTTAAGAATTCCCAATTAGAAGTAAAAGGATTAGAAGAAAAAGGATTAATTCAGAAAATCCCAGGCAGGTGTCTATGAATGTTTTGGAAGCAAAAGTAAATAAAATTATTATAAAATATTAAAAATCTGGCGAATTTCACAAAAACATTTTCCTTGTGAAACACCTGATTGTTACACAAACAACGAATAAAGCCATGGTATTGTTAAAATTTCTCATAAAAAACGAAGCAGTTCCACTGTAAAAATAAAGATTATACATAAAAGAAGTTTTAAAAAAATGTTGCTTAACAGATGAAGAATTGCTTAAATTTGCTTTTTGAAGAAACAAGTTAATTGAATTATGTTCATAAAACAGAAGAATACCCATAAAGAAGTCCAAACCAATTCCGTAGCATTTGAAACAGAAGGTAGTGTAATAAATTATCTAAAATGCATAATAAATCTGATGAAGATCACTTTCAAGCGTAATAAGTTCATTAAAAAAATTTCCACTGTTGTTTGTCTGTTGTACATTGTATTTTATACGTCGAGTTTTTTCGAACTAATTTTTTTCTTGTCGCCCAAAACCTCTTATGCTGGCAATTTTGATGTCATTCGGATAATCTTCTATTAGGTCATGTTAGACAAAAGATAAAATTTTAGGAAGTACTGTATTTCATAATGTATTCATATCCAGACTGTTCTTAGAGTATGTAAGTTCTCAAAGTGAAGAGATGCAAAAATGTTTCATTTCTTGTTTTTCACAGAATTATTATTTGAAAGTGCTATTTGTTCTTTCAGTCGGTCACTTTTATCATTCATAACAAGAACAATGAGAGCCATGACATAGATTATGCAGTAAATAAGATGTTGCAGATTTTAATTCATGTTTCTACTCGCCAGAATAAACATAACTTTGACACATCACTTTTTTGTTTTCAAGAATCATCAACATCCAACACTTGTATAGTATCAAATTCATTGATTTTCGCTTTAAAGTTGATGTTGAATACACGTAAACTAACGAAGTAGGACACCTGCAGCGAAGACCATATTAGAAAAATAATGTGTAATCTGCTTATTATAGTAATATTATGACGAATATTGTGGTTGTATGATAAACATGTACTAAGCTTGAGTTGATTTCAAATTGCTTACAAGGATGAAAACAAGAAAAAATGAAATACATTCCCGAAAGTCTTCTTGAAGAAACTAGTCCAATATGCGTTGTTCGTGAAGTAATACTCCCAAAGTTACTTGGAAGCTAAATTATTACAAATCAGTCTGACACTTCATAAATTCCAGCTAAGGAATAAGCAATATAATCCTCACGCATACCAAATACCTTATTTCAGTCTATTAATACACAACCCCAATAAACTTTATAAACCGTCCCATTGCGACTACAAAATAAAAATCATAAATAAATTAAAACCTCTCTAGACACTTCCTCTTAAGAATCAATAATACAATTTTAATGTTAATACGGATGTACAAATCAAAAGAAAATATCTATAAAAAATTTAGATAAAAATTTTATTAGTTATAACTTATGAGAGGCACGATGAATCACAGTTCAAACAGAGTGGTAATAATCAACTCCTCGTCTGATTCTTTTTAAGAAAAAGTTAGTTATAATTATAAGAAAGTTAATTAGGACCGACTAAAGTGACGAGGTAGCCGTCAGCATTTTTGCATTTACTGCAACTTAACCTCATGATAATGAAAGATAGATATCCTCACATTATCAGTGAAAGATAATGCAGTCTTGGAGAAACTATTATTATGCCTATATAAATTTCTAATAGTATTTAAAGAATATTTATTTCTCAGTCCCATTTACTTTTATAGACACACACACAACACACATTCGATATGAGAAGCTTACAGAAGTCACAATTACCGTCGAGACTCCTCATTTCTGAAAGGAGTGCTTGCAACGGACACCATTAGAGGGTTCTAACATGGACCCTCCTGCACGCAACGAGTCACTATCTGAGCCAAAACGGTGTTTGGGTTAATTAAAAGAAAAATAAGATATTGGCTTTAGAGTTTCGAAAGAATATTAATTGCATATTCGAAGTACTTTGCTTTTAAACTAGCCACTTCACTATGAAAAATTGCAACATATGTAAAAATTATATTAAAGAAATATATTATAAAGCTATATATTTTATAATATTTAAAAACTATAATAAATTTTTATATTTATTACAAGTTTTACATACAATTTGTCGATCAAATAATTTATTATAATTAAATAAATACCATGTCATAGAAGTTTGCAGCAAGATTTTTTTTTTTTAAACATTCACAATTTTCTTGTTATTTTCTGCAAAACATCGTTTTTAAGACATTCTGTGTGTAAGTTTGCGAGCCATAAACTTGTGACCACAATGACTATACTATAAAATAAATTTTTACTCAAATTCAATTATTTGTTTAAATCTTAAAAAAAAATTCTTAATTGAATGCGAAATTTTGAATTTTTTTTCAGTTGACTTTTTGCATGAGATCTTTTCTCCAGAGATCATCTTTTCATCTTTCATCGATTATATAACTTGCGAATATTATTCTAAATTTATATGTACTGAATGTGTTTGTTCTAACCATGGCCCTGTTGTAACTGGCACAACTAACGGAGGACTCAGGTTCGAATCCACTGAAGGCTTTCGTTACAGTCACTGCATTCAGCAACAAGCAGACTGAGTAACGAATGTGACTGATACTAATATAGGACAACTATTCGAAAGAGTCTTTTCGGAAGGCAATGTACTCCCCAAATCGCCGGTCGGCGACTTTCTTGTGGCTTACAAAAAATGAACTTTTAACTATGAATTTTAGTTATTTTAAGAGTTATTCCCTGTCATATATTTTGTTGCAAGAATGTTTTACCCTTATCATTTTTTATGTTATTTCTTTTCTAAAGTCATTTGCATGTTTTATTTACCCTGTTAAATATAATACAGGGTGATTATAAGTAAAGTCCCCCTTTCAAAATTCTGTAAAAAAAAAGAACCACTCGTTACAATGAGTTCAAATTTGAACTGAAGATACTTAAAGAAGGGGGAAACGGTATGGCATAAAAAAAAAAATCCAAAGTGTATTAATAGATAGCGCGGTAAGCGGCATAAGGAGAGTGAATTTGGCTGCCAGTGATATTTTGAATCGAAATTACAACGTTGTTGTTGTTGTTCTAATGCAGCTGGTAATACAGAGACAGTTCATCTTTATGCCATAAGCAAAGGATGCACTGCTGTTACTCATTTAGCACCACCCAGAGGGCACGTGTAGCTTGAAGATGTGCTACACTACGCGAGTAACACTACCCCCACAATGCTCTAAGATCCTATTAAACCGGGACCTACGGTTTAATATGGATTCCGAACCAATACAAACATCCATGGCACCACCGGGATTCGAACCCGAAACCTGTGGTACCGAGAGCCAGAGGGCTAGCCACTCAGCCATCATGCCCCGAAATTACAACATATTTGGCATGAGTCGCACATTAAATTAACTGTAGTGTTCAATGTGCTTGATTATTTCGATTTTTGATAAATGAAAGATTCAAAATTTTCTATAAAAGAAAATTCTATGTTAAAAAATCTCAGTTCATATACTGGGATATTCAATTAATATGGCCTTCTCGATCTATCAATATATATTGCTCACTTTAACGTAGAATAAGTTACAATACAGTACCGTTAGAGTTTTCATGAGGAGAATATAATTCAGTTTAACCAGGATACAACACAGAGAGGTTGCAGTGGGATGGTACTAAAGTAAGTTGAAGTCTTCTGGAAAGACTTTCAAGGTTAACGAACCGGCAACTACGTGTCGAAAGCCAGAAAACTCCAAACCGGCAGTTTGACTTTCGATGCCAAAAGCATGGTTGCCACCTCCTCCAAATCTAATCCTTTTTAAAGCAATGACTGTAAAAGGTGCCACCATCGGAGTCTCACAATTAAACACCCACCCATTACCTATGGGTTATTAGTGGAGTACTATAAACTAGAATTTCAACAGCTTTCATAAGAAAAAAAACTACAACTTAAACACTTTATGTTTCAAATAATCTACTACTGCAACTATGGATATGGGAACCAACAAATAGTGTGCATCTTTATCGAACCGTGTTGTTGAAAGATTTTTTAAAAAAGAACATCTTTACAATAAAACTTCCCATGCTATCTGTATGATGAGAAAGCATTTTTTCCAGTGCCGAGCACTTGATATGAGATAATTCATCACCAGTAATATTTTATGCAACATACCCAGAATATAATACAAAAAGCTTGCAGGCGGGTTGTACAAGGGGACTAGGTAACTGAAGCGTGTTACGGCTCCTAAAAAGACTTTCAAAATTAACTGCCCATATTAACGTGTCGTGTTCGAGAAAAGACTGAAAACACCAAACAAGCAGTTCGACTGTCAATGCGAAACATTCAATTTTCCCTCATTGGCATGGAATCGTTTTTCAAAGCAGTGATTGTAATTAACGCCACAATCAGAAATTTACAATTAGATACTCGCCCTTCCCCGCGTTATTACAGGATCATTAGTGAAGCACTTTAAACTAGAATTTAGATTGGAGTTTTTTTTTTTTTTTTGTATAAAAGCAAAATTTAAACACTTTTTGTTTCAAATAGGCTACTACTGCAAGTATGGATGAAAGAAGCCAGCTATGTATCTTTATCGAACAATTTCTTTCAATTATTATTTTTTTTAATAAAGTATTTAAAAAGTTTTTGCAGAAAACTTTTTCGGGCACTTTGTATGATATCAAAATCTAGTACAAAAATCGTTAAAAAGGAAATTTTTCAACATCACTTATGTAATGACTTTAGGATATCGGAAACAGGAACGAAAAAAAAAAAAAAAAAAAATTAAGAATTATGTTGAAAACAAAACAGATGGCATTTTACCGACGATTTTCAATCTTCATATTTGCTAAAGAGATGAAAATTTTTATGTGTATCACAGTTAATTATTAATTTAGCTTTCTGTAAAATATTTTTAATATTATCTATGACTTCATTCCAGGCCTTTTATACCCACTTGTTTTCTAACTTTATAAAAAACAAGCTCCCTTCCATCATCCCCAACGTTTTTTTTTTTTTTTTTTTTTCTTAATGTTAGAAGTTCTTGGCATGTGGACCATTGCTGTAAAGCTCAACTTCGATACCGCTGGTGGCTTCCATTGCAGTCACTGCTTTCATTGTCCCACGTTAATTGTCAGACTGCCTGAGGGGAGTATTGAAGCTTTTTTCCCATATGACACGCAAATGCGAGGCAGTAGCGCACAAAACTCCACTCGAAAGGCAATGAGCTTTCCTCATCACCCAATGATGGTCTATGTTCATGGAACACTAAAAAAAGGTGCAAAAATTAAGGGATACGATGTTCAACAAAAGTAAAATAAACTGAAGAAAACAGTAATTTTTTTCTCCCAAATTTTTTGTATTATTAACTATAAGAATTGGTTAGTTAGCTGTGGGATAAATTCTTGTTCCTGTTTGTTTTCTTTTTGAAATACTTTCAATTTTTCAAAGAAGCAAACAATTATTTATTTTAAGCGATTTTCGATTTTACGAAATCTTGGTATTTCTTTTAATTCAGGGGCAAACAGCAGCCTGATGGCCAATTTCGCTAGTGCTCTGGCCTTTGGTACCACAGGCTTCAGGTTCAAATCCTGGCGGTGGCATGGATGATTATTATTAGTTTGAAATCTACGTCAAACTGTAGGTCCCGGTCCAATTAGCCCAAAGTGTGCACAAAATGACCGTAGAACGCAAGCCAAATTAGTGGTAAATAAATTAAATACAACTGAAAAAGAAATTTTTTTTAATACTAAATACTTAGAACATTAAAAAGTTGGTGATGAAATGACTTTTTTAAGAACGTAAAAAGAGGATTGTCCAAGAGCAACGATGGCGATCTTTGTCAATTCCGTGAGATTTATCTCTCTTTCTGCAAATGTTCGATTGCAAAAAAATTACAAAAAATATTTTTCATCAAAACAAAAGTTTAGTTATAAAAACAATTTCATTCATTTGCAAAAAAATAGTTGGGGATTCTTCGACGACCTTTTTTTGTGCACAGTTCTGATTGGCTTAAATAATTTAAAACTCAAAAGAATTTTGAATTGCTGGATTGCATTTTACAATAAAAGAAATGTAGTATAAATGGTACATCACAAATTTTTTGTATTACATTATACAATTTTTCTAGGTAATCAGTAAAAGAGGATTTTCTAGAAAAAATTGTATCTATTATTATTGTTACATCACAAAGTGAGTATGAACGTGCACTGGTAAAACATCATGTTCAACAGAAACAAAAAGTCTAGAAAATTGTTTATTTTTTTGTCGTACACATTTTTGTTCATCAAATGCATCTGCAAGGGAAAATTCTATAAAAATAATTTTAAAAAGCATTTGGAAAAAATATGCACTAATTTATGCAGCAGCCTATTATCCACTAATGAAATTTAAAAGTTTTTTAGTGCATATATCACAGATTATAGGCAGGAAGTCTTTGTGCTTAATTTTCTGTTTATTTTTTTAAAATCTGTATTTTTAAATCAATAAATATATTTATTAATTTGCATGTTATTTTTATTGTCTTGCTTTTTTATTACATTAATAGAATAAAGTGAGATAAAAAGATCAGTTTTAATACCTTGAGAGTGGATCTTATAATAAATGCCAATCTTAATAAATAAATATTAAAAAAAATTTTTTTTGGGACTGTGGAAATTAGCTCTAAATTTTTTTTTCTGGCATTTTCATCACCCTCTACACATTTTTTTCAACTGAAAATCCTAATTTTTTCAATGTAACCAATATTCATCAATCTTTAATAAAATATTCAAACATTCAACAATTCGAAATAGACTATGCATAAATGGACTATCTTGTAAGCTTCTAAGCAATTATAATTACATGCACACTAATATAACTCAGTTAATTCATTTTATGTTTTATCACAAATATATTGAGTAATTTGAAATAAATTTTTTTACCACGTTAAACAAGACCTTATTCACAGAATATCATGTCATATATATATAAAAAAAAAACATTTTAAATGACACCAACAACTTCTAGTAACAAACAGAAAAATTTATTGTTGATAATGAAACTAAATTAAATTATACAAAATCATACAAAAGTGAAAATATTATTCTATAACAATAAAATATTTTAAAATGCTAGATTTCATGCATTAATAAATAATTAAGTGAACTTTGCTTTAAAAAAAAAACAATCTAGAAAAAGTAAGACAAACAACTTTCAATATTAACAAAAACTTATTAGAAATAAAATGGTGCCTATTTCATCGAATATTAAAAATATTTTTAATCATGACTGACCTTTGAATTAATAATTTTCTTTTCTTCTTTTAGCAGATTCAAATTTGTATCCTCGTAATCTTTTCATATAAATCTATATTATATGAGGGTTGAGTTACTCAATAGTTCTTTTATATAGAAAACATATTTTAAGATGTAATTAAGATTATATAATTATTATTAAGATTTTATCATATAACAGAAAAGATTTAACAGTTTTTGTATTGTGTTATATCAAAATAGTTTTCTTGGAATGGCACATTACAAAAGTTTTAACTGTACTTCGATATTCAAAATTTATCAAAAGTGTTAATGTACTTTGATATTCCTCATCTATGTACTTTGATATTTATCATTTTTAACAAAAAAATGTGGATGGGGTATAAAAAGTCAGCAAGTCAGTTTTATACGTAATTTTTTTTTTTTTAAATATTACAGTCTATAATGTATTTAATATATTTAATAAAGTAAAAAAAAGCTAAAAATTGCAGAGAAGATATTCAGTAATTTAAAATGCAAGAACTGTTATTTTGTCAGAAATAATAATTACATAGATTTTTTACAATATAATATTTACAAAACATATATAACAAATAACAATCCACTAACAAAACAAACCAATGTAATGAATGTCCTATAAACAGTTGGATAGATCTTATTAATTCAAAACACCTGAAAAAATTATAAAAAATTAGTATTATAGAAATGATAAAGAAATTCATTATAAATAAAGGTAATCTAAATGCTAGAATAAAATGTATAAAAAATAAATAAAATAATTAATATTTTCATTTTTAGCATAAAAATACAAAAATAATATCAGGGGCATGTTTTTCATAAACTAAAATTTAAAAAAAAATCTTAATTCATTTTAAAAAAATAATTTAAAGGAAATTATACAAACATACTTTATATTTTTAAGGTTTTACTTTATATTTTAAGATTATTGCCATAATTAAATTTAATGTTTCTTTTAGCATTGTAAAAACAAAAACATACAATTAACAATTTAAAATCAGAGATAGGGAGTCAACCAAAACTTCTTAGTCGGATATTTTATACCGGCTCCCGACTCTTTCCTGTAATTTTATGTACTATTATCTTTACTAATGGATTTAGAAGAATTTGTGAAATAAATTTAATGATTTTTATTGAATTCGTACATCTAAAAAAACAGATTTTTCATAACATATTTTTTAACGTTAAAGGTGTAATATTTACACTAACTTAAAAGACATTCTTGTACTCTAAATTTGTTTACAAAAAATACATATATCCTATAAAAATAACAAGCACCAAAGTATTATAAAACAGCTTAATATAAGCAAAAGGAAATTGTTCATTTTATGACACAAAGATGCAATATTTGTGCATTAAATCTTTTTTTTTTCTTTCTTAATAATAGATTAGTTTCTATAAGATCTTCTTTCATTCTTCATCCAAGATGGCTTTTTACAAGCCTCAGTGATGATAAAAGCTCGACTCGTGGTACAGTGGCAACATGCACAGCTAGCATGCAGAAGGGCCGAGGTTCGCATCCACTAACGGCATTGTTGTAGTCACTGCTTTTAGAAACGAGAAAGCTCGATGACGATTTTGAGAATATATATACAAAAGCATTTCTGTCAGGTACGAGTTTTCTGGGTTTTCTCCCACATGACAAGCAAATGTGGGGCAGTAACTCCTAAAAGTCTCCCTGGAAGTCACTGTCCTCCTCTCCTAGACCGTCAGTGGGCTGTCTATGTCATACATAAGTGGTACATGAAGTCCACCGATGTTCAACGAAAAAAAATGCTGAGAAAAGTATCTCAACACTTACTTGGTTTGTTTTCAAAGAAGTAACTGTCTTTCCTAGTGATTGTATTATTGAATGATACAATTGAATTACGTAATATTAATTCCTAGAATTTTGTAAAAATAAAAATTACTTCTTATAAAAGAGTCGGATTTTAAACCACCTCCAAACTCCGAAAATGCCTCCTTTCAAAATGCTCGACTCCCCACCTCTGTTTAAAAGTATAAATGACTTAAATGGGAAAATTTCCAAACAAGACTCTTAGAGAATCAGTCATATTTATTTTTGTATCATACTTACAAAAAAGTCATACCTAAAAAAATTAGTACATATTTAAAAATTATTATACTATATATTTAAAACTACTTCTACAGTAGCTGTCAACTACAAATCATTTGAATCATTAATTTATAATAGCAGAATTAAGAAATACTGTTCACCTCCACTTCTGTAAGGTACGTTTCTGAAACAAATATTCGAGTTTAACTGGGAAACAAGTGTTCCTGAAATAAATCTTACTACTACCCAGAATTCCTACGCATATAGACAAGAGATTTACGATCAGGCATATTTTTAAAAGGGAGCTTAATGAGCAGGTGAACAAACATCTTTTTTTTTAATTGCTCAAATTATAAACTTTTACTTATCAAATTATGTATTTTCAACCATATTACTAAAACTCTACTTAACTTGGAGGTAAAACAAAAGCATAACAAGTAATATAATTTTTTTTTTTAAAGTCAATTCATACTTTTTTTTCTCTATATTGCAAAAAGTCCTTTATAAATAATTTTCATTCATTTTTTTAAGTTTATATGGTGCCATCTATTGGTAGATACATGCAACTTAAATCTAAAAAAAACCTAAAATTAATTAATTAAATTTAATTAATGAATTAATATTTGAAAAAACTGTATTAACATCACGTGTCATCCAATACAAGTTCAAAAAAATGTATTTGAACTTGAATGAATGAATAAAAAGTATTTTATTAACGATTGAAAATTTGAACAAGATATATATAGGGAGATTGTGAGCTAATAGAAGGAATTGAAAAAAAATACTTTATTTGAATCTTGTTCCAACGATAGTGCTTTACTGGGTGGTGGAGCAGCAGGAGGTGGTAATATTGGTGGTAATCGAGGAACTTTACTTATGTAAGTTCTCTTCACATGCTTTGAACTTAAATTGCATAATGCAGGGAAATGTGTGATTTCACCAATTAGATCTGAAAATAAAATTTTACGTATATTCTTACAAATAACAAAAGTAGTAGATGGCCAGACATAAACAAAAAGGAATATAAATATAAGACTCTTTTGTATTTTAATTAAAAGAACCTTTTCTTTTATAATTATTTTGTCTTGAAGAGTTGCTCTTTTTAATGTGAGATTTAAAGCAAACTAACGAGATGTTATTTTTCACGGATAAGCCATTAATTTAGCATACTTTTAGCTCAGACACCGTCTCATATCTATATATATAGATATGGATGCGTCATAAATTCATGCAACTTCACCAATTCATAATAAAAAAAGTAATGAACGGAAAAAATTTCGGTTTGCACGAATAAGATCAGAGGGACATTGGATTTTTTCCCTCCATATATAAAAAATTATTCCAAAAGTAACCGAAAAAGGGTGCTTACACATAAAACTGAGACGTTTTATTAAGATTAGGCTAGCAATAAAACACCTGGCTGAAAATGGATTCGTCATTCGATCCCGGCAGCATGCTATTGTTACCAGATCGAGATTTGGTGGGTGGTTAAACTTTTCTACAAAAATGGTGAATACACAAGTATTGGATTGCGAAAGTTTTGCTCAGAGAAAGGGCTGAAGGCACAAAAATTCCCTATTGCATTGAATGAGATACTGAATTTAGCACGACGTTTTGAGGAAACGGGTAGTTTGAAGGATCGTCCACGAAGTGCCAAACTATCATTGAGAGTAGCCAGCGTACATGTTGTAAAAAGCGTCGTGGAAGTACTGGCAACCGAGACATGTGAGGATACTTGAAGTCTCTTGTGCACTGGGGTTCCCCAGGTTCTTTGGTGAAATTGAAAGATGCCATTCGACGATCGGTCGAAGGCACTGATGCCGGCATGCTATACTCAGCTGCAATAGAAACATGTTTTACTTTAAAATAAATGCACCGTGTCATATTATTGCGATCTGTTTCACTGTCTGTGTTTGTCTGATTTGCATAAAGTGTCTATGACGTGTGATTGTCCTATTTCGGTTACTTTTGGAATAATTTTTTTTTTTTTTTTTTTTTTTTTTTTGGGAAAAAAAAAAATTATGCTTCTTTGATCATATTCACGTACACGGAAATTTTTTCAGATAATTTTTCACTGTGAATTTTTGAAGTTTGCAAAGCTTTATGACGCACCTTATATATAAACAGGATGCAACGTAAATTACGTACCTCGCCATTATGTGTTGGTCGTAGACGTATTCTTCTAATCACAAAACCGTTTTAAATTGGGCAAACATTAATGTTATGGCATTTTTACATTCGTGAATATGAAATCCAAACACCAAGAAGAAATTAGTTTAGAGGAACGAAATTTAAACAAAGCATTTGCCTAGGTATCATATTTATTTTATTACAGTTTTAAAGTCACAGATTAAAGTATCAACGAGAAGATCAATTTCAAATGTAAAATGGTAGTACATAAATAACCGCCGCAGTCTCCACGATTTTAAATGTAAGCATGCATTGTATCGTACAGGTGCCGTGTGTCATTTTGTGGGATGGTGTTCCATGCTGTTGCATTTGGACAGTCAAATCAGCAACGGTTCATGCTGGTTGTGGATGATGTCGGATTTGTCTTACATGTTCAATACATTCTTGACTTCAGCAAGATCTGGCCAAGGCAACTTATCCATATATACTCTGTAGAGCACGTTGGATGACAGCAGCGGTATGGGAAGGAGCGTTAACTTGTTGGAAAACGACTCCTGAAATAACAATAAAAAATGGCTGCATAACCGGTTGAATCACGTAAAAATTTGCGTCAAAGTGAGTGGGATAACAACGGGAGTTCCGATGCCTTAGGAAATTGTTCCACAGACCAGGGCTATCAGATGTAGTTAACTTTAAACTTCAACCATCTGAGCTAATTTCATAAGTTACTGGCTAATAAAAGAAATCCTTGTAGCCACTCAGTATTGGGTTAATTTCTTTTAAGTTTGGATATACATATATATAATGTAAAACTACATAACTGGTAATATTTTATATTAACTAGTTATTCAGAATGGCATAATGCATTGCTTTCGTTTAATTTATTTTAAATCTAGAATTGTTCTGTGCAGTTAATGTAAATTTATTATTTTTCTAAGAATTTTCTTATGAAAAAGCTGCTCAAAGAGAAAATCAACATTATTATGCTATAACATTTCTTTCTTTTTTCATTTGTCACTGTAAATTGAATAGATTGCACATTTTTTTTTTTTTTTTTTTTTTTTTTTTTTTTCAAAAATATGTATAGCCCATGGAAGATATTCCTTTTTTATTTGCTATGCAGTTTCTCTTCATACATACTTATTCTAAAAACGATTTTTAATGCAAGTAAACACTTTTAAAATGCACTTAATTTTTATCTATTTAGTATTTTAAATACATCATAAACATATAAAAATATTCTAAGAAATACGATAAACGCCAAAGATTCATTAATTTTTGGATATTTGTATTTTTTTAAAAATATCACTAAATAAATGTTTGAGTTTTTATAGAAAACTATTTACATCTTCCAAAGGAAAAGAAATTCTGCTCCATTTTAATATGTTAAAAAAATAAGGAATATGTAAAATACTTATTTTTACAATTTCCACTAGCTGAATAAGCATTGCTTTGAAGCATCTATGAGGAAAACTGAATACACTTATACTGTACATGGCTTTTTCTTCTGTATTTATTTCAGATATACAAAGGGAAACGAAGAGTAAGAAATTAAAAATGAAGATAATGCATGAAAAGTTTTCCCTAACTTATTGAAGAATATGAAAGAAAACCAATTTTTGAAATAAATAACTTTTTATAGCAGATATAAAAGGATTAATGAAATATAATTAATGAATCATGAAGAACATTAAAGTTAAAAAAATAATAATTTAGCATTGAAATAAATCTAAACTATTAAAATTAAAAGTAATTAAATAAAAGTCATTGCATAAATTAAAACTAATGTATTTACAATATAGGTTGCTATAACTGTTTACTAATTTTTGCCTAACCAATGGTTAAAAATGTTGCAACTCATTTAGCATCTGTGGTACACCATAACTCCTGGTATAGGTCCAGTGTGTTTATGCTGCAGATAGATAGGCTCCAAAAACTTTTCTGGCCACCTTCTAACAAACATACTGCCATCATTGGCACCAAGACAGAAACTGATCTCGTTTCAGAACACATATCTCCACTCCGCCCTCCAATGAGCTCCAGATTGACATTACTGATGTCGCAGATGGCGGTGATTTGGAGTTAGTGGTATGAACGCTACAGGTAGTCTAGCTCGGAGCTGTCCCTCGAGATTTGTTACGTTTCATTGTGTCACAAATCATCTAACAAAAGGTGAAATTTTTGCTGCAGATTCAGTACTATACGCTACAAACATACTGTGAATACGGTGGTCGTCCCTCTTAGTGGTCAGTCTTCTTAAGACAGTACCTTCGCAAAAACAATCCGTCATTTAAAAAAACGGAAGTAATGCTGCCATAAAATGAGAAACGATCCGAGCTGGCAAGCATGCTTAGTTAGGTACAAAATCACCGATTGTGCGCATCCTTATTTACCGATAGTGCGCGTAATTGCTTTTGTAGCAATCTTACAAAATCGCCGATTGTGCACATGTTTGACGCGAAGTGCTCTCGTCAGCAATTTTCACTACTTTTTAGATATTTTCACGAATTTTCCTGGCTTTTCCAGATGGACAAAATTCCCTTACTTCCCGGTTCTATCGCCACCCTGTCTTCTTTCAGATGTGAAAACGCGCCGCCCATATTTCGTTTATCTTAATACAACTCTTTCTTAGTATTAGAATTTTATTTTCTGCCAGTATATATTCAAAAAATCAATATCAGTGAAAGTAATAAAAAATTTTTAAACTTTTTATATAGTCCTCCGGCCCATATAGTTAGTTATCTTTAGTAAAAATGTACACTCCTCTTAGCAAATGAGATAAAACAAATTTCTGTGCGACAAAAATTGACTGAGACACCGTATATTTCCAAATATAAGCCGATCCGTACATAATCCGAATGTGATTTTTCTTTAAAAATTTTACTAGAAATCAAAAACCGCATATAAGCCGAAATGAAGAAAAATTCTTGTAACAATCATTATTCGCGGTATTCTATAATTATTTCTGGTGTACGTTTTGGCATTTGTCTCTCTGCCGGGCGCAAAATTTGCCAACATCAGACTTTTCGTTTTGGTTACGACCCAACAAACCAGCAAATTCGAAAATAAAACAACTTAAATCCATAAAACGAATAAGTCACTTCATTTAAAATAAGTTTTTTAATGAACTTAAGAAATATATATTAAAGAACTAAAAATGTGCTTTATTTAACCATTTCTGACGATTTATCACTTGCGCCCTGCTAACAAAAAAGTACTTAAGTGTTTTGCAAGATTAGTGATCCATATATAAGACGACCACATCAGTTTAACCTTAAAAAGTTCTCGGCTTATATACGGAAATATACAGTATTTAAATTCAAAGTTTTGGGTCGGCTTTCACTGATGGCTCGATTATAAAATTCACTAAGACATTTTGATATTGAAATCAGGGGACGAAAAGGGAGTTTCTCGATCATACACGATGAGTGGATCTATAATAAACTGTACATGCCTAATGCACTAAATACCGTCACAGCACCCCCAGTGGTGAACCATGGAAGTATGGATATCTAATTTCGAAATGAAACAAGGTAAATAAAAAAAAATGTCAAATAGGAAGTAGTAGACCGTCGTTGAATTACAGTAGAACCTCTGTAAGTCGAATTATTCGAGGATTTCGTAAGGAAATATTCGAATTGTAGAGGTTTAGATTCTTATTTTGAGAATTATAAGAAAAAGAATTATAATTTCATAGAATTGGTTATTCTATTTACTGTATACTCATAGATTGTTTTCTAAGAAACAACGACGTGCATTGTCGGCAAATCCTTAAAGTCGGTAACTTATTTTTCTTCGAGCTATAGAGGTAATTAATTTCAAATGATCGAGTTGTAAAATCAAGTATCGCTAATGTTCGAGATACAAAGGTGCAATTTTTTTTTTTTTTTTTTTTTCGAGTTATGGAGGGAAAATATATACCAAAATGGCTTGTGTGGATTGACTAATTATTTCGACATATAGAGGGTTGAAATTTCGAGTAATGGAGGTTTTGGGGCTTAAAGAGAAGGGAACAAAAATTTTTTTCGAGTTTTGGAGGTTTTCGACTTATCGAGGTTCTACTGTATATAGAATCGGCAACCTGAAAATGAAAACTATTCAAGAACATACTAAAAGCTATTCGTTCACTGACTATTTTAAATTTTTTTCTTTCTGACCAGAAAATCATGCAATTTATGCAGCTGCCTCTACGATATACAAGTCATGTGTGATTCCAACATGATGAGCCCCCTCGGCATAAAGCAGCAGATGTTTATCTGTATCTAGTTACCGAATTCGCCAAACAGCTCATCGGATATGGTGATCGGGTAGAATAGTTATAGAGTTCGATGAACTTAACTATCATGCATTTCTACTTTTGAGAATACATCAAGGTACAACTACATTAGACCGAGCCAACTTCTCTAAAAAATCTTAAATAGCGTATCAGTCTTGCTCGTCGTACAGTTAAATCAGCTATGCTTAAACGCACCCACAACTCAGTACTATCACACATTCAATTGTACATTTCTACCAATGTAAACCATTTTAAGCAATATTTCCAATATTCCCCAATTTGAATATTGCTTCCACTATACGTTTGTCTTCAACTAGCAAGTACAAACAATAATGTTCATAAAATGCAGTTTCATTTGACTCATGAATGCGTGTCCTAACTTCTTAAGTATTTTTATTTTTCAGGGTATAGATTCTATATAATTTGATAATGGTCTATATTTTCCAATTGTCATTTTCTGCATATCTTGTTTCATTTCAGAGTCAAATTTCCTTGGGATTCGGCGTTGCACTCTGATTTCAATCTCAAATTGGTTTAATTAATTTTATAACAGACCTTTCAACGAAGGCCGAAAAAAATCCCCAACTTTGACATTAGCCCGATTAGTGGTTCAATGGCAACGTGCGCAGCTAACAGGCAAGTAGGCTGACGTTCGAATTCGCTGGTAGTATTGTTGTAATCACTACTTTCAGAGAAGAAGAGATTCGATGGTGGTGTGTAAAAACATCTCGCATCGAGTCAGACTGTCTAATGGGAGTTTTCCGTTTTTTTCCCATACGACGCGTAAATGCGGGACAGTTACAGCTAAAAGTCTTTCCGAAGGCATTGCCCTCCTCTCAACACCCGCGCCCTGTTGGCTAGCGCTCTGGCCTTTGGTGTCACAGGTTTCAGGTTCGAATACAGCGAATCCACGGCATTTAAATGTTTGTTAGTGGTTCGGAATCCACTTTAAACTGTAGGTTCCGGTCTGTTTAGCCCTCGAGTGCACAAGATGACCGTAGAACGACAAACCAAACCAATCTTCTCAACACGCATCAGTGGGATGCTCACAGTATATACAAGGTAAAAGGATGATGATCTAGGTAAAGGCACGAAGTGAGGAGAAAAGAAACTTTGAAATCAAATACCACGGTCAATTTGTGTTACACGGAAATGGGACGTTTTGTGTGACATTTGTTAGGATGAGTGTAAATTTTTACTAAACATTACTATAAGGACTACACAAAATGTTAACATTTATACTTTCACCAATATTGACTATAAAAATACCATAACATGAATATTTACATGAATATTACCTCATTTGAAACTTTATTCTAACTGGAAGTATACGTCTATGACCTGTGGTAGCAGGGAAAAAAAAGGATGGGTATAGACTTTAGGAATAAGCAAATTTTATGCTGTCATGGTAATGAAAATAACTAAACCAAATTTTACAAGCATAGATAATATAGCATGTACTATTCATTACATAGTTAATACATTTTTGCATGCAAAGAAGAAACTCTTAAAATTTCTCACAAGCCAGCATACTGAAAATAATAATAAACATGATTGATGAAAATAAATTTTTGGAAACAATAATTATTATAAAATAAAATTTTATATGAACGGGTTTGGTAAAAATAAAACCAGAGTAGAGTAATGGCTGAAGTTTTGAACAGGAAGAGAAAATGTAACCAGTTATGTGCATGAAAAAGGAAAAAAACTTTTTTTTTTTTACAGACACTTTAAACTATATGTTCTATACCTACATTTCTTTTTTACTTGCGGGAAATTAATTCTATTCTCTTGTACATGGTTCGTATTCTGTATTGGAGGAAGAATAATTTTTGAATTGGCACAAAAAACAGGAGTATAAAATTCAGTTAAGCGATTTGTTGGATGGCATGAAATAAAATCTTGAAATATTGCAGGTTTCTGTTGTGCCATTTGAACATCAGTATTGACATTGTTGCTCGGCGGGGCAACATGCTGTCGACTCTGGTGAAACTTTTGTCTCCTAATAAAGATATATACATGCACTTAATTATAAGAAGAAATCTTTAAACAAAACCTTAATTTATATAATCAGATAACAATTATAATTTAAAATTTTTAAATCTAAGAAATTTTTACAGTTCTCATAATTACATTAATATTTCTAGCAAACATAGGAAGGAGTGTATAATGTTCATACAGTCTTCATATATGATTAAATATCTTAACTAAATATATTTTATTAAATTCCAGGGATATATTAAATGTTTATGTATATTTCATTTTATAACATTAAGCTGTCAACAGATACTAATGTGTCCAAAAAGTAAGACCAGTTTTCAATTTAAATTTACCGGGCATATGGTATTTCAATTTTTTTTTTTTTTTTTTTTTTTTTTTTAAGGTTGTCGGCACTGTCCTTGACATCTGTATGAAATTTGACGTCAAAATATTCATTAGTGCTTGAGTTACGCTTAGTTTTGTGAAATGCTAAAACTGATTCCGGCTATTTTTGAAATGTCTCTTCAATCGACTCAAAACGGTGTCCTCGGAGTGGTCTTCTGAGTTTAGGGAATAGCCAGAAGTAGCACGATGCTAAATTAGGTGAATACGGTGGTTGTGGAATGATATGGGTTTCCTTCTTGGCGAAAAAGTCACGAAGAATCAATGCAGTGTGAGCTGGCGCATTCAGTGTTTTCGGTATCAATCAACATTTGAAGCGTTTGAGGCCCAAACATCTTTTAAAATGGAATTTTGAAATTCCAACATCATCAGCAAGGTCTCTAATTGTAAATCGACGCTTTGGAAGCACCAAATCTTTAATTTTTTTGGACGTGAGCTTCGTCGGTTGAAGTTGGAGGCCGACCAGAGGTCTCTTCGTCTTCAACGCGTTCTCTGCCTTCTTTGAACTGTTTTTACCACTTCTAAACATTTCTTTCCTATACCAAATGCCTTCTTCGACATTTGCAACCTGCTCATCAAATGCCTTCTTCAACATTTGCAACTTGCACACCAAATGCCTTCTGCGATATTTTAGACGTTTCCGCAAACAAAATTTACACAAGTTCTTGCTCAATTAATTCAGACATTTCAAAAATCGTCGGAATCAGTTTTAGCGTTTCACAAAACCAAGCTTAACTCAAGCACTAATGAATATTTTGACGTAAAATTTCACACAGATGTCAAGGACAATGCTAACAACCTAAAAAAGAAGAAGAAAAAAAAAAAAAAAAAAAAAAATCGAAATACCATATACCCGGGAAATTTAAATTGAAAGCTGGTCTTACTTTTTGGACGCAGTAGTAATTTAAAAGGTTTCCTTTTTCGAAGTGTGGCTTACTATTCATCAAATAACATAAAAAAATTCATCATGAATTAGATCATGAAAGTGAATTTGTCAGTCATTAGTTAACTGTAAGTCATGTGATACATTTTTCATTCAACAATAATCTTAGAATACTTTAAATAAAATGGTCTTTTTTCACATGCAAACACTGAATATATAAAATAAAACTCATAAAAATTGGTTTCACCAATGGTTTCAATTTTATAAATAATTATTATGATACAAAATGTATGCTTCTTGTTAATGCTCATTATTTTTTTGCTCATTCTTTTATGTTAATTACAAAAATCTAATTTTTTTTTAACAAAATATTTATTATGTTTTTATAAGAAATTAAGATTATTTATCTCTCTTTTACATATCTTTCTTTATTAATAACCTTATTTTAACATAGTTAATTTAGCTTATTTGGCAGTGAGAATAAAGTATGAAAGTGAAAGTTTTTAATTATGTTAATAATTAAAAACTTGTACTAATAAAATTTACAGAACGGTTTCCAAAATTGAAATTATAAAAACAGGAGAAAATTAAATGGAATTTGATGGAAAACCATAAGTCAAAATAATAGTAAAATAGTTACAAATAGTAAATAATGACAAAAAGTTCATAAGCATTTTAAATGACAAATAGTTCATAAAATGCAGTCTTGTGTGAAATTTAAGTAGCCAAATCAAGATGGTATCTAAATTTATTTTATATAACCCTATTTAGTTAAATAAAAATTTGTTCTTTAATATATATATATATATAGATAAAATAATTGCATACACAACAGCAAAGCTAAACTTCATAAGGTTGAAAAATATATGTCAGTCATTCTCTTAAAAAAGAAAAAATTAGTAATGTTTACCTGAAAATTCTGTATTCAATATTTTTGTCTTAATTTCAGAATATAAATAATTATAGAAGTGTAAGAAGAATTTTTACTGTGTTTATATTTATGTAAATAAATAAAAGGGTAAAATGCATTAAATGTAGTATTCATGTTGGTTACTACTGAATAACACTGAATGCACTTACAAAGTTATAAGCAAATAATTAATATAATGTTAATTAAGTTATGAGCAAAATAAAAAAAAAAAAGGGATGTTCATTTATTTTTGATTCATTAGCATTTGCTGAATAATCATTAATAATAAAATTTAATTTAAAAAGTGCATTAAAGCTGGGGGATTAACTCAACATTATTGTGCTCATATCATCATCAATATAAACATTAATTTGTTCATTAATTTTTAAATATAACTTTTTCAACAAAAAAATGAAAAAATTTTAGTTTATAGTAGAAGTTCATATTTAACCTATTCCAAAATTCTATTTTTAATATAGTTACTTCCGCTAATATTTATTCTATGATGAAACAAATTCTAAGTCATGGAAATAACCCCAAAGAAAAGTTTTCCTAATATAAAGCAGTTCTTTGGAACTATCACCAGACACTGTATTTATTACTATAAATTTTTTATTTTATGATATCTAAAAAACTATTATATAGTAAATTTATTTTTGGTAATAATAAAAATAAGTGATGTTTAAAATATAGATTTGAACAGTATTCATACAATATTGAATTCATATTTGTAATATTTTAAAGATTTAATTTCTTTAATTAATTTAGATGTACTTTTAATATATTAGAAAAATAATACAAATTCATTAGGTATGAAAATAAATATTTGCTTATACACACACAAGGATTAAAAGTTTTTATATGAATTTCTGATGATTTCTATTTGTACAGCTAAGTTTTCATTGCAAAATTAACAAGAATTAATAAAAATAAATATTTTACTGAAAAAAAAAACCCTGCTAACCCTGTTAAATTCTTTTCAGAACAAAAGTTGTCAGTGTTAACACAAATTTCAAAATTATGATTAAGGTTACATAGGAAAAGTGCAATACAAATACACAACAATTATATAATTAAAAAAAAAAAAAGGGTAAATCATATTTTTATTTCCAACAACCTTTGGAAGGATTAAATCTGTTGTGCAAATATATTGTGCAAAGATTTAAAAAATTTTCATTGACAATATATAATGAGAGAGAGAGGAAAAGAATAAATTATTGATTAGAGAAAAGAGGTTCCACATTAACTTCATAAAAAAATATGCAAAACAAACATTTAAAAATTTATTGATTTGTTCAGAATATCCCAATAGAAATGTCATATCAAAAACAGTAATAAGAGCCTTGAACCATGCTGGATACTATGAATGCACACCCAGAAACTAACATGTAAATAAGAGAAATAAAATCAAAAGATTGCACTTTGCTACGAAATATATGAACCAAAGAAATCTATTTTTGGTATAAAACTATGTTTTCAGAGCAGAGCAATTAACATTTTTTAGAATGAAAAAAATTCATTTTAGTTTAGATGAGGTCAAGAATAAAATTAGAATAAAAAGAAAATAAACAACTAACTACGAAAAATATATAGGACACCTTAAATAACTTTTGTAATAAAATATCCATAGATCATAAAAGTAGTACTATTGGAAATAGCTGGAAGGATACTAACTTATGGTGCAATGCAGTACAGTTGATTAACAAAATTAATTAACCATTACCTAAACATTTTTCTATTAGGGAACCAGAAATTTTTAATAATAATGATATAATTATTATTTTTTTTTTTTTTTGTAGAAATCTGATTAAAAGTTTGAGATATTGATATTCAAAATTGACTTTCCTATCCTTATATGAAACTTTCTCTTAAGAAATGATATCTCTCATTCTAATTAATATATTTTTTTAATTTTTGCACCAGTCAAAAAAAATATTTTTAACATTAAACACCGTTATGAAAAAAAAATGAATTATAACATACTAAAATGTTTATGCAGTTGATTTTCTATTGTCATTAATCTTTAAGACAAATTTCTTTTGAATTCTTATGAAAAGTTTACGAGATATTCAAGAAAATGTCAACCAGCCACCCAATATCAAATTTAGAAAAAAATTATTATAGGTTGGATTTTGAGCAGACGAAATGACATTGATAATGCATGTAAACTTTCAGAAAGTGAAAACTTAAATAAAATTAATTAAATTATTTCCTTATTAAGTTTTAAATCTTTTCAATTCAATTTTTTATTAGAATTTCTTTTAAATACATTTAGTGTATTTAAAAGATAATTTAGTTCTATATTTCTCTGAAACAAAAATTATCATAATTTGACTTCATAAAATATTAATAAATAAAAGAATGAAAAAAAAATATTTTTAATGTGCTTAACATAATTTTTTTTAATAAAAAGTTAATTAATCATTTGCTTTGCTGAAACTATTCAAGTATTTTTTTTTTCAATCAGAATTGCATCAATCTTTGATTTAATAGAAAATTGGTCTCACTTATAATAGAAAATAGTTTTTTTTTAATGTTTAAAAAATATTACAATGATCTTTAAAACTGTTGAGCTATGCTACACAGCTCTAAGTAAAATAATTTTGTTTTTTTTTAATACAGTCAAACCTGTTTTTCAGAGCGAGATAAGGACAGCATAAAAAAAAAATCTTGATAAGTATTTCATAAACAGCAATAAAATATATTGCTTGCAACACATATAAAAAAAATTTTAAGGAGGTAAATAGGACAGCATAAAAAAAATCCCACATAGAAAATATGCAAATCAAAATCTTACTATGTAGCACTACCCTGCATGCAATAATAATTGTGGTATTGGGATAATATATCAGATGATCCACTAGTTGGATTTTTTTTAAAATTTGCATTTTATCTTGACAGTCATCTGTTTTATTTTTAAATTAATTTTTATTCATAATATGCATTTGATGGAATTTTTTACATCCTGCACAAAATTTTTTATATACTGCACAAAAAAAAGGCTGCATAAAAACAGGTTTGACTGTAATATGCATTTGACTATGCATAAAATTGATATTTTATGTATAATTTGCAATATTTTTATTAGTTTTTCTAATATGCATACTCATCTCTTCATATTATATACTTATTTAAATATTATCTGGTATTGTGAGTTAATAAACATTATATAGCATTTCATTTGTTGTGTTGATGAGAAACAAAGGATTATTTCAGGTTATAATTCCAAAAAATTAAAAGATATCAACATATAATAGATAAATTTTACACAATGGCATCTATGCATTTTTTTTTTTTTGCTGCACAACAGCAGCCATTTTATCCCACTCGCATATACACAAACAGACCATCCATGGATAATAATCAGAGAAGATTACCTTTCGGGAAGACTTTTAGAGGAAACTGATACACATTTGCATGTGTATGAGAAAAATTTATAAAACACCAAATAACCTGACTATCAATGTGAGATGCATATGCACATTGCCAGAATCCCATAGTTGTCAACCTATAAAAGTCAAAAATTGAAAGATTTTCCTAAAAAATCAGGCGAAATTTCGTGGCTAATATTTTTTTAAAGACATAATTTTTTGAGTAACATTTTTTTAAATATAGAAATTCTTGACAAGAATAATGAAGAAAAATTTCTTTGTTAAATAAAAATAAACTTGTACTTATTTAGATGGCCTTTAATACAAAAAATTCTTGAATAACATCTTGATTAAAAATATTTTTAACAAAAATTTTAGTTAAAAATTCTTACTTTTGTTATTACTAATTTTTTTAACTTTTTCCAAAGTTACTTCAGATAAGTTGGAACAGAACTTGTTTCTAGTTTTGTTTACTACACTAAAAATTCTTTCACATTCTGCACTGCTATGTGGAATGATCAATATAGCAAACATTACCTTGGACAGTTTTTTGTATTTAAAAATTCCATTCAGGCATTTTATATTCCCTATGGAAGTCACTAGTTATCAAATCTTTTCTCCTTTTTATTTGCTTCCAAGTTATCTAATTGCAGGAAACAAAACTGGGCTTCTAATGCATCTATTGAATCATCGCATTCAACTTTTCCAAATACCATCAATGGTAGAGATAGTAATCATTTTAAAAAACTTCATATCCATAAAAGATGCATCGTCAAAAGCTGAAAATGTTCAATCTTAGCATTCTTTCTTCTTAATAGAAAATTTATGTAGGATGTAATCGTAGACTTTTCAAAAATACTGACAGACATGAAAGTAGAAAGACTTTTTATCCTTCTCAAGTTGTTTTAGTATTTTAGTAGTTGCTGCACCATTCACTATACCTTCATCCAGTTTTTGATTACTTGCTTTATTACATTCAACATCAAATATAGAATCTAAAGATTTGAATGAATGAATCTTTAACAAATTTTGATACTATGTTCTTAAAATAATCACACATAACTTATTGTAAGACATAATGTGAGATTGTGCGATGTTTGTAAATTGCAATTTTTTTTTCATTTTAATGTTGGGTGAAAAATTATTTTGCTAAGTGACCCCCTTAGAATATTTTTTTTTTTTGTTTCACTACATCCAGATAAACGCTTATTTAATTTTGGTATTCTGTAGCTCTGAATTGAATTGAACTCTCATTCCAACTTTGTTAACATTAATTTCTTCTTTAAAGTAAGTTAACAATAGTGAGCATTGCTCAATGATTCTTGAGAACCCTAAGGATAGCCACTTAGTGATTGCATGCTTTAGGATTTTTCTTGTTTCTGTGTCATTGAGTTGATGAAAATGCTTTAACTTTTCTATATTTTTGGCACTTTTTTCCAAGTAATAAAATATGTCTATATGACAATCTATTTTGAAGCATCTTTTTCAGCTGCTATGCCTATCAAATGACATAGGCAGCCCATAATATACAAATTAAGAGTTTCTTTTTTAAAATTACCATAAACACCATTTTTGGCTCCAACCATGACAGGTGCATTGTACTAAGTGCCAAACAATTGCTTAGAGGAATTTTGGATTCTGTGAAGCACTTAATAATTAATTCAGTAATATCAGCTCCAGTAGAACCTCCCTCAAGAACAGGGAGGGCAAGTAATTTTTGATCAATTTCAGAAGTTGTGGAATTTAAAAAAATTACCACAATCAGATAGATTGTTATCTGAATTGTTGCTGTCATCTGTGGCAACTGTAAATACCATTGTTTGAATAGTTTTAACAACACTGTCTTGACTATGATTAGTTATTTTTTGTTGTTTTATGTTATGTTTCTTCTTTGACTTTGATTAGCCATTTCTTAGATGTTGTTTTAGTTCTGGCACAACCGTATTTTTTTAGCGATATTGCTATCAGGAAACATTTTCTGAAATAACTCTGATTCATGATACAATACGCCGATGAGTATGTTATACTCCAGTAAACATGAAGTAAACAAACATTCTGCATTAATACTGGCCTGATCATTTCCATTATGTAACGAAATTTTCTATATTTTTCCCAATGTTTCTTTATGCTTTTGCGTACTTGCATGATTCGCAATGCCAGTCTTCCCTCCATGTAATACATTAAAGTCTGTTGAACAGGTCGTACATCTTGCTTAGATATTTCGCTTGGAAGATGGCGTTATATACGGCACGTCGCCAAACCGTGTTTGAAATGACGATGAATACTTCGGCTTTTTCATAGCCATTTTATAAATACAGTAGAACCTCCTTAAGTCAGTCGAAAACCTCTATGACTCGAAAAAATTTTTTGTTACCTTCCCTTCAAGCCCTCAAACCTCCATTACTCGAAATTTCACCCCTCTGTAAGTCGAAATAATTAGTCAATCACCACAAGCCATTTTGGTATATATTTTCTCTCCGTAACTCGGAAAAAAAAAGAAAAAAAATTGGTTGATTTTACGATCTTTTTTACAACTGGATCATTTGAAACTAATTACCTCTATAGCTCGAAGAAAAATAAGTTTCCGACTTTAAGGATTTGCCGACAATGCACGTCGTTGTTTCTTAGAAAACAATGTATGAGTATATAGTAAATAGAATAACCAATTCTATGAAACAGCAACTCGGAAGAAAAAGAATTTTCTGCTCTTTATAGCTTAGATAATGCTGTAGATAGAGAACGATCGAATTGTCTAAAGCAAAAAAATAAATAAATAAATAAATAATAATAACTGACTTTTTTTTAATACATAATATTTTTAATTTTAAGGTTGTTTCTTAATTATTTTGATTTTTTATTGTAGTACATAATATAACTTTTAAGTTGTAAATAAACATGTTTATTACCCTTGTAACTTGAATTTTTATTTATTTTCCTTCTCTAACTCAAAATAAGTTAGAAAGAATCTAAACCTCTTCAAGTCAAATATTTCCTTACAAAATCCGCGTAAGTTGAAAACTCTATAACTCGAATTATTTGGCGTCTCCCTTGAAGTTCGACTTACAGAGGTTCTACTGTATTAAGTTATACAACTAGTACGAAGAAGGAAGGCAAACTTCATTCACAAACAAAAATTCTGGGTAAAAATCTAGGATCCTGTACTCTTTGCACCAAATCCATCGCCAAGTACACAAAATATTGACTGTCACAGTTAGTTTTCGTAAGAAAATGATATTACACCAAAATCCATCACTAGGATACCAAGTAAACAAACAAAATGGCTCCAAAATTAGTTGTTGTAAAACGCTATTTCGCCAAAAATCGCTCTTACGCCAAAATTGGTTGCCAAATAGCTATTAAGTCTAAATTTATTCCTTAAATTGCTTTTAAGTCAAAATGTGTCGTTCTATCGCCAAATTTTATTACTATATATTGCTTGCCAAAATATATCACTATTTTGCTAAAATATTCCTAAATTGCTTTTACGCCGCATTTATCGCTTTAACGCCACATTATTATGCAGAGTTTTGTTTTGCTAAATCCTAAAAACGTAAATTTTAACGATATCAATAGCTATTATGCTAAAATTACGCCCAAATTATTCACTAATATGGCATATTATTTTGCTGTTATGCCAAAAAACTTTTATAAAAAACTTAAAAAAAAAAAAAAAAAAAAAAAAAAAAAAAACTAGAGAATAACTTACATTTTATTCTGATGTATCCTTTGTTGGGGGCGGAAATTATCTTTTTATTGCATCATTAAAACTTGTCCTTGCATATCAAATCAATGAAGAAAACAACATCACAAAACCACAGAAAAATTTGATACATTTGAGAGGTGCTTTCGTCCATGAATTAACGTTCTAAAATTAATAAGTAACATTTTCCCATGTGAATTCAAATAACGGTTGCCACAAAAGCTTAACTGTCAACAGCATTAAAAAAAATTAATTATTTGATAATCAAATATAAGTCATTAATAAAGTAAAAAAAGTTTTTGTTGCTTGTTTCATATTTTCATAAGACCACAACATCATAATAATTGTTTATATTCTATATATGTGGCCGATATATCCTTATTCTCGGAATAATTACTTTAAAAAAGTATATACTTGTGTTCCTATTTATTTTAAATAAAAATTCTGCAAATAAGAATGAAAAATTAAAAGTCATTATATTGTCCGGAAAAAAAATAATGAACTTCTCCAATTAAAATATTACAACCCTAAAGAAATTAAAGGAATATTTATGAAATATTCCTTGTTGCGGGATTGGCGACTTCCTCAGGGGTACAGTATGCTAGATTCAACCACAATTAATTTGTTACAATTAATTTGATAACCCGCTCTTCTATTCCCATGTCACTGAATTTTGAAAATCTCTACATGCGCAGTAGCCGAAGGTAAAAGAGGCATTGACTACAGACAACGGACCAATAACAATTGAGGCGGATTGGATTCTTTTGTCTCCTTTCAACTATGGGTTGATTGGTTCGGGTGAAATTTCGGAAAACCAAAAATTTGGAGAGAAGCATGAGAAAAAGTAAGAATTTCGAGAAAATCGGGAGGGTTAGCAACTATGTAATCCCCATTGAATCTCGTTTCTAAAAAGCAGGTATTGCATGAGGTTGTTCTGACATGAATAGATTGTTTTTCTATAAAGCTCCTTGTCCATTCTCTTTTAGATTATTTAGTGTGTGTTTGTTTTTTAAATAGTTTTTGTCCTACATACATATGTGTATGTGCTTATGCATGCACATATGTTTAAATATCATATGCAAATGTATAAATCATCTAACTATATAATGAAGCTTATAGCTAGTATGCAGGTGAATCAGGATTCAAACTATTTATGGAGTGTGTTGCAATCACAGATTTCAGGAGCACAAAACCCAATAGCCAATATACCAAGCATCTTGCATTAACATTCAATTATTGCCATAAAAATTTAAGAAGTAATAATTTAACCAAGAACCATTTGTAGAATTTTGTACTGAGTTTAGATTAAGCAGAACTTTAAAATAGGGGAAAGGGGAAAAAAATGGAGCCTTCTTAATGATAGATTTAAAACGTTAATGAAATACACATAGACATTAAACTTCTTTTATTATTTTATATGTATGATTCATAAAATAATTAGTTAGATTTCAATAGAATGTGAAACATTTTTATAAAAAATAACAAAATATACCATTTTTTTTTAAATTTATATGATTTAGATTGATATATTATTTATGTTACAAAATATTACAATACACATCTTCAAAATATCCTCGGCATTTTGGCGGATATAAATTCTTTTAAATTCAAAACAAATCTGCCCAAAAATTTAATGCTTCAAATATATTTTGAGTTTATACTCTAAATTATCGTTTTTAATAGCAACTTGCTTTCATTTAGGAAATTATATAACAATTCCCTAAGATTCTGTAATAATAAAATAAGAATTAAAACATTAAAAAGTAAAATAAATTAACAAATGAAAAATAAGATATATTTATAAATTATGAAATTTAATAGTTAGTAATTAAAAATGAAAGGTATTTTTATTAAAAAATGTAGCATAATATCTCCAGAAGTTCTAAATGACTTATTATGATTAATAAAATTTATCAAAATTCTAATCTATGTTAATGTTTTACAAAATTTTAACTTTTTATAAAAAATTATTTGTCTAGCTAATAATAAATCCCTCCCTATTCTTATATCCTATCACCTTTAAATTATACATCATTATACAGTTTTCTGCCTGCAATTATGCAAAATATCTAAAATAGATGCCATTGATTTCAAGTCAAATTAAAAAATACATTTCAATGAAATTTTAATATAAATTTATTTTTCAAAAGTTTTAGTTGAAAGCTTTGAATAAGATAATGTGCTATCCTGTTTACTGTTCATATAATTAAAATATCATCTGTCATTCGACGAAAAAAGCGCCTCAATGAATTCAATCTGTTTAAGTGACTACAATTTGCAAGAAAAATAAATAATTTTCGAAAAAAGGAAAAACATTCTTTCTATGATGAAAGAAGTTAAAAATATTTAATAACTTCAATTTTTATGAAATTTTATGAAGATTATCTGCATATAGTATATAAAATAGTATGTTTAACAAGTAACACTGAGAAAACTATTATAATGGAACTTGCCTGTCAGCAGCTGATAAAGTTGAATCAAATTGACCATTTTCATTTTTACCTTTCTTAAGGAGAAAGGGCTTTTGTAGAACTGGTATCTAAAATTTTATTTAAAAAAAAAAAGTAAATATCCATCCTTAAAATGCTATTTTTAAAGGATAAGATAAAATGAAGAGAAAAGGGTGACTGGTGCATATTACATGAAATACCAGTATTTACACAGCATTTAAAACTGCAAACTGATTTTGAAAATTTATGATATATTTTTAATTATGAAATCGATGGTAGACCTTGCCACAGAACATATTACACCCAAATAAATAGATGATTAATTCTTAGCTTCCTATTTTAAAATATAAATAATTATATTATTCATATTATAATGGTTATTTTAATATGGATAAACACAATCTTAACTTATTCAGGATAAAATAAATTACATAAGCTGTATGGAATTCTTTCATTGACCCAACATTTTCCAAAAGAAATAAAATGCAATGAAAAAAATTTGATAGCAATATTTTTTTTTTCTCCTCTCTAGATTTTTTAGAAATAATTAAACTTGAACAGACATCGGTTTGTGAGTAAAAGTTGAAAGAATAATTAAAAATCTATAGATTTGGATTAAATGTTTAAAGTATAACATTTAAACACAATTTAATATTTCATTTTTCCTTATAAATGTTTTTATATCCCTTTCAAGACATACATACATTTTTTTAGGACACTATATATTGATATTAATCAGATCATTTTATTAGAAGCAAAAAATAAACTCCTAAATTATGACTAACCTTACTAGGAAATCGTTTATTAACTCCTGCAGGTATTTGATTAGAGGAATTTAACCTACAAAAAGATAATACAAATATTTTTTTTTTATTTCGCTCTACATACACAAAATTTTTTTTGAAAGATCAGACAATCAATATAAAATCAATTGCTCGTACCTGACAAAAATTTTCTTTACAGGAGGTAAAACAGAATTTTCATTCTTTTCTTTTGAAACTACCTGTAATGATATTTAATCCGAAAAATACATAAATTAATGTTATCGACTTTCTCATTGCTATTAACAAAGCCATTTCAAGAAATTACTTTCATCCACATACTGGCAGTGTTATTGATTTCATATAACTGGTAGTGTACGATTAATTACTATAATTCATTTACTGTAACAGCAATTAAGAATTGTTGTCCTCCTTTTTTTTAAAAAATTTGTAATTACATTTTTTTGTTGTGTATAATTTAATTCATTGTGTATAATCTGGTTTAATTTCTTATGTATAATCTGCAGATTATAGGCTACAGAAATCTCAGATAAGAATTATAGGGCTACTGCATAATATTTATGTGCTTTTCTCCTCCCCCAGAAATATGGGTACAATCCAATTCATAAAAAAACACCTTTTTCTAAAGATAACAGGTGATGCTTCAGCACAATGACTATCTGTAATGGATATCTTATCCACTATCTACAAAGCTGATTACTTTCATTTACATGTATTCCCAATGTTATCCAGATGTTGATCATTTATTATAACATGAAGAAGAGTGTGAGGTTCCTCTTTGCCAGCACACATGCTTTAACAAATTTTAAAATATTAGATATCATTAAAACAAACAATTTTTAATTCTAACAAATAACAATTTTAAAATCAATGAAATAATAGTAAAAGGAATAGAGAAGAAATCTCAACCAAAGAAATATAAATTTATTGTAAAAGAAATATATTAAAAGTAATAGCAAGCAGGATATTAATAAAAAGAGAACATACAGAACCATACCTGTTAGTAAATATAAAACCTGTAACATGCACTTGGAACATTTTATGAATGAAATGAATCACTGACATAAAATGGTCTTTCAAATTATAAATTTCTTACATTAACTTATTGATATAGGTATTATGAGTTTCGTAAAAAGACCATTTTTCATTAACAAAAAAAATAAAGTTTTATTTTGATTTATTTGACAACCACCAACACTAGTTAAATTATGATAAAATCATATGTAATGATTATGATATTTTATTCACATTTATTCAATTATCGTGATTAAGACTAGGGCATTTATTTTGTAAAACACTGATTATTTTACGTACTTTCCTGTAGAAAATGATACCTACAGAAGAACACACATTAATAATAAAAAATAAATATTAATCTATGAAACAATACTTTAAATACATAATTTTGTGTACATTCTTCTTCTATCTACATATGTTCTTCTAATTCTTACTTAAATTCAATACTCCATCAAAAGCAGAGTGCATGCAAGGCACACTTTCAAAAAAACAATAAGAATAACTTTCAATGTCTTTTTTTTCCCCAATCTTTTTTAGAATTCTAATATTATCTAAGTAAATCTATATTATTCAATAAATATAAAATAGTCTTAGATAAGAAGATAAGAATTTTATTTTCAGAACATGCATTTATCTTAAACTTGCATATTTTGATAAATTTCTCCACATTAAAAATATGATATATGTGAAACAAAATTAAATGTCTACATATAATAAGTAAAATGTTTAAACAACTTTACTTTTGAAGTTTCTAATCCTACAAATGTGCAAAAACTGGAAAACAAATACTTGTTTTTTTAGTTATGTCATGAGTTTTCTTTTAACTAGATTTTCTGTCGTTTCTTAATGTTGCTTTTTTCCCCCTCTTCATTATATTGTGAATTTTTTTACAACTTTTTCTCAAATGAAGCAACATAAATATTACATAGTTATTTAGCAATGAAGAAGACCACAATATGTCATTGCTCAGATTTACATAAAATGTTTACCATAGATATGCAAGCACATTCTATAATTATAAAAACTCACCAAAGATTTTAACTTAACCTCTTGTTTTTTAAGTTCATTTCTACAAGCCATTCTTTCAAGAAGTACTTGGGAATAAGTTTTACTTTGAAAGCCTTTTTTATTCATAAAGAGTTGATTTTCAGCCACTTAGGAAAGCTTGAACTAATGTGCACAAGAGCAAATTAGAAAAAATCAAGTAAATAAAATATTACTGAAATGGAACATGAAATATATATTCCAATTAATACTAGTATCAAAATGGCTAATAATTTAAATTCTAAAATATATTAATTTGCAATATTTTATTATAAATTAATATATTATAGAATTAATAATCTACATATCCCCCCTGCTACTACAAGTGAATATATTTTTAAACATGAAATGAAAATAGAAAGGAAGGGATAATATAAAAACAATAACGCTGATAAATATTACAAATCATACCAATTACACAAATATTTCTATTTTCTAGAACAAAATTTATTTTAATATAAAATATAAATATTTTCAATGATTATGCATGTTGGAAGAAGAAGAAAAAGTCCAATATACTGAAAGCACAATATAACAGAAGGATTTATTAAAAATAAGTTACAAAATTTTCATAAAGTAAAAGATGAAATATCAAAAAATTAAATAAGTTGGGGCTGCAATACTTTCAAAGTGTTTAGGCAAAGATTTTTAGAAACAAATAAGAACATAAAATGAAAAGATGTACCTGATAACTAACCTCTATAATAAATTGCAATGCATAAACAGTGACTCTAAAAACTGAAAATATATTCAGATGTTTGCTAAATTTCTATCTACAACTAATTTTTTTAAGTAATCTGCATAACCAATGAAAACTCATAATAGTTATCAGAGCTAGTTAGGAAATGTAGAAAAAAAAGGGAAGAAACGAATAAATAATAATGCTTACATTGTGCAGTTACAAAGCGGAACATAGCAAATGAAAATGGAACCAGATGCAGAAGTAAGAGCAAATTTTCTTACAGAGACCCAAAAAATAAAAAATTAAAAAAAGTGTTTGGACACAAACTGTAGGCAATGCAACATAGAATGTTGGATATAGTAGTAGAATAACTTGCATAAAATTCCTTCATCAAAATAAAAACAAGTTTACTGAAATTGAACAATTTAAAATTAATTCAAAGTACTTACAATTTATTATAATGCATTTTTTAAAATTAAAAACATAAAACAAAGTTATATTCAACAAAAGTATATTTAATATATTTGGTAGTGATGATGACTGCATGATTTGAAGAAATCTCTAGATTCCCCAAAAAATAATACCTGTCATTTTTCATTAGTATCCATAATGATTTAATGCCATTCAGTAATAAATTCAGTCTTGGAGCCATTTTTCACAGATGGTATCGTAGACTAGGGATATATAACTTCCTTGATTCACATCTAACGAGCAAAAATGAAACTAACTAAACTAATATGATAATGCAGTAAAAAAAAATCATTAAATAATGTACAGATATCTATTATAATGAATAAAAAATATGGCATATTAATACTCATTTTATCTTTATATAAACTTGTTTTAAATCATTCAGCAAGTTAGTACAAACTTGCTGAATGATTTAAAACAAGTTATAAACTCTGAAATACAAATTGCTTACCAAATTAAAATAAGTTCTTAAATAAAATAAACATTTCTTTATTTATATAATTTCATAGAATTAGAATTTTAAAAATGAACAAATTTTATTGTTTAAGGAAATTTACAATTCCATATTGAACTGAATTCATAACAAAAAAGACTGTATGTGGGCAGTGGGTTGGACAGCCTTGATCTAGATACTATGAACAAATTCTTAAGGATAAATTAGCCTTTGAAGGACAAATAAATGATAACTTCATTAAAAAAAATTTTTTAAGACATGTAGCTACTTTATCAACAACAGCAAATGTATATATCTCTAAATGCCTATGCATTGATATTTTGAAGAATATGTGATGTATTCATTATAGTTGTGCAAAAGTATCAAATAACACAGAAACGTATGAATGAGTTATATGAGAGGAATACAACAGAAAGTTATTGGTACTCAATTGCATGAAAAACAAATTTATGTTAGTTAATTTCAATAATATTTTCAAGTTTTATTTGAAAATACCAATTATAATATATTAGGCCCTATTTAATCCCCCACCCCACCCGTTGGAACATGTAACTTAGTGATGATTCCTTCTTTCCTGTTTAAATTTGAAACCTTTCACCTTATGTCAAATTTTATTTTGACCTTCAAAACATTAATTGTCTATTTAAATTTCTTACTACTCAACACTTTATTATGTTATGATATATATTATATTTATGCCTTAGTGTATAATAAAATTCAGATGTAGTACAAAGCAGTGTATATTTTCCTATTGACCCTCTGTAATCTGACAGTCGTCTAGTGCCATAGATGTTGGATTAGGATAGTTCATTGTATATAAAAGAATTGTTTAAATGTGAAAAAATAATTTTTTTAAAATATTATTTATAATAATAAATTTCTGCTTTAAAAATTCACGTCATGTTCTTCCTGGTGTATTTTAAATTTTGTGTCACTGTATTTTATATATTTTTATAAATATTTATTTATTATAATTCATGAATAAATACATAGGCATTTACCTAATACACATACAGTATAACATTCAAAGTATTAATAAGTTTATCTATCAATCATCAAACATACACACACAATATCAAGTCATTCATTACAAAAATACAATACAATCTAACAAAATAATTAAATTACCAATTAAGTCATATTAAAAAAAGTATTTTTATTTTATTGGCAACTGAAGTAATAAGCTTAGACAGAAAAATAATCCTTAGGATTGATTTGATGAACTCCTCAATATTTATATATTTTATTAATTATACATAACTCAGAAAATAGTCAAACCTTTCAATAAGTTCTTTAGCAGCTTGTTAAAAAAATCCCATAAAATTACAAAGTAAATAAATGATGAAATAAGATTTAACTTAATGTAAGCTAAAAGAATGCAGGTCAAATTACAAACAATATTTGACAACGATCAACACATAAATAATAAGAATTCTAAATCGATTTATTGATAGCTCACCTTAATTCGATAATATTTTTCATTTTTCGCAATAGTTTAACAAGGGTCAAATTTTAAATTTTGAGAATCTCCGATATTATTATTTTCTTTTGGTCGATCAAATGGTAATCCAGCGTCATATAGGTTTTCCAAATTTTTATTTTATTCTATCGTTATTTTTCAGTTTTCCGAAATCTGCTCTCAAGATATTGCGATAAAACATACTTGAACAGTATTAGAGCTTTAATGATTATAGAGGAAATCTAATAAGCCCACTTAGTCAATTTGAATTTAATCCTATATCGAAAACCTCTTCAATGATAAATATGCATTCAACGATAAAATAAATTACTGCTATTTAAATTTCCAAGATTAAGAAATCATAATTTGACTTGAATTTCTGGAGTTTAAAGATTTGAGCTCGCCTAATGACTGCTTTATTTCTAATTATCCAATCGCGGCTGAAAAAAAATCATAATTTATAAACTACTATTTGCAGAACAAATTAGGTGAGCTCGTAGCCAAGTGAATCGTTCAAGATATTTGAGAATTCATTCTCTAATTCTGAATCGAACCACGTTTGAATGGTTCTCTGCTAGGCACTCAAGCGAAGGAGCCATTGTAGTGGCTGTTGTTCACTTTGCTTCCTTTCTTAGTAAGATGAGATCAAAAATACTCATATGCAGGGCCGGATTTTCCTATAGGCAAACCAGGCTTCAGCCTAGGGCCTGAAGATCAAGAGGGGCCTACATTCAAATTGTTAGCAAAATTAGAATTACATTATTCTAAAAACAGTAAACACTGAATCGAAGATAAGGAGAATTTCTACAAATATGACTAATAAACAAACATAAAAATGTATTGATTAAGATCAACACGTTCGGCTTATTGGGTCTGTTCTTTTGTATATACTAAATTACGCCAAAGTATAGTTCATACGTTCACTGATTGCTATTACAAATATTGATGTGCCTTATATTAATAAGCTCTAGTTTGGTCTTGCATAAATAAAGTGCAGATTGGTGTTAACATATATTCATTTAACATATTGATATATATCACAGTAATGATACATTTTATTATCTCTCATGTAATTTACAAACTTAAAAATGGGAAGTGAAAGAGAATCCTGCTTTCAGATCTTAATGGGAATACCAATTCCGTGAATCAGTGGTCACTCCAATATGCTATAAATTAACATTTCCAGTCAGTGAGGTTCTTAGATAAGGCACAGTGACTAACCCGGGGGGGGGGGGGTTCTGAGAAGCCCAGAGGCTATCGTCTTTTCACATCTGAAGTGCTTTGGTTCGAAGAGCGAATTGTAAACAGCAAAATTTTCAGAATAATCTGCAGGAGAGGTTGCCTGCTGCTGCGCATTTCCCTAATGGTGGTTGAAATCTTTTTTACACTCATGTCCATAAATTAAGGATAATTCAGAATCACACAGAAATTGAATTCTAAAATAAAAATTTCACCTGTAGAATTATCACACACATCTCGAAGAAGAATATGCAAATTACAGGAAACCACCAGATGGCGCGAATAGTACGTCACAATGACGAGAGTGTCAGAGAGGGGTATATAAAGAATGGTGGCAAAGAAGTAAAATTGTTCACAAGCGCTTTAAAAGCCTTTCAGTGCAATAACCGCATAGTTATGACATAAAGGAAGCATATGGATGATTTTTTACGTGGTAGAATTATCGGACGACTGGAATGTGGACGTACCCAGCAGGAAGTATCCGAGGAACTTGGAATCGCCCAGAGTGGCATCTCCAGGCTTTGGCAAAGATTCCAAGATGATGGTAATGTGAGTAGATGTTACAGCACAGGTCGCCCACGAGTTACAACGCCGAATGAGGACCGGTATTTAGCAGTTACTGCCAAAACAAACAGACGGAGCACAGCATCAGACCTGTCTCGTCAGCTCTCTTCAGCTACCAGTACGACAATTTCAAATCGGACCGTGTACAGATGCTTAGGGCACATTGGTCTATATGCTCGTAGCCCTGTCAGATGTGTTCCACTTACCGCAACTCACTGTCGCCTGCGATTAACCTGGAGTAGAGAGCATGCATTGTGGACACCTAAACAGTGGTCTGGTGTGATGTTTTCCGATGAGTCCAGGTTTAGTTTGGAGTCTGATTCTCGCCGGACATTCATATGGAGAGCGCCAGGTACCCGTTACCACCAAGAGAACACCATTGAACGACACCGTTACGGTGGTGCAGGATGGCTCGTTTGGGGAGGAATTATTCTTGGTTTCAGAACTGGCCTGCATGTTCAGAGTGTAACGATGACAGGCCACATCTATCGGGATGTCATTCTGGAACATGTACTTTTGTTTCGGGGCGCCATGGGTGCTCAATTTCTGTTTATGGATGACAACGCCCGTCCTCACTATGCAAACATTGTAGACGAATGCCTTCAATTGGAGGATATCACCCGTATGGATTGGCCAGCATACTCACCGGACTTAAATCCAATAGAGCATGTGTGGGATATGCTTGGCCGACGAATTGCAGCCCGTCAACCCCCCTCCCACCTGTCAACCGGAACTTCGGAGGGCATTGCTTGATGAGTGGTGTAATATTCCCCAAGATCAGAGTGATAATTTGATACTCACCATGCCTAGGCGTTGTAAGGCCTGCATTGCATCGTCCGGGAGACATACTCCATATTAACCATCATACTAACCATGTTATACTGTTTTTTGTAAATAGGTTCTTTTTTGAAATTTGCTCCAGGGAGTAAAAATCGCAATTTTTATTAATTATGTCAAAACATACATAATTAACATTTCACAAAAACATACATAATTTCTAAGTATGTCCGGTCGTGGATCTCCACCCCCGGGCTCGGAAAGTACGGAAAAGATGGACTTATCTCTCCAGGGAGATGAGGAAAAACGCCTTAATGAGACGACCCCCCTTAGCGATAATACTGCTAATGTACCACCGCCCGAAGTAACGGACGAGTTTCTATACGATCACCTGAAGGAAGTGCTAAAAATAATAGACTTAAAGTCTAAATTAATTGCCGACTGGTTTAGACCAGCGGAATGCCTCACAAATCCTGAACTCTGTCAGCAATATGACCAATCTTACTCACAATACCAGGAACAATTAAATCTCAAATGCAAAGCACTAGGAATCTCGCACAACAAAGTGCCCGCCACTATCATCGACCTAAAAGACAGGATAGAACACCTGCACCTGGCAAAACAAATGGCAACCACTGCTCCTAATACCGAGCAACAGCGATTAACGCCACCTGCTCCACACAAAAGGAGTAAGGAAAAAAGGCCACTAGATGCCGAGGGGTTCCGACTCCCAGCTAAGCACCTCACGAGGAAAATAACCCCAACTACTCCTCGCACTGCAAAGCCCACAGGTAGTAAAAATCTTTCTACTAACCTTCCAACTAATACTAACCTTCATGCAATTGACGATCCCCCCGAGCAGCCTCGCAAACCGAGAGTTCCTCCATTTTTCGTCAAACCAAGCGCAGACTGGATCCTAAATCAGGGACTTCTAGGTCGCGTTGCTCCCTCATTAAAAGCCGTCCAATCCAGGGACAATTTCCTAAAGTTGACCGTGGACACGGAACAGGAGCACATATGCTTGAAGTCAGCCCTCATTGAACAGGGAGCTGAATTCAAGTGTTTTAACTTGAAACAGGATAGACCGGTGAAGGTGGTCCTCAGAGGTCTGCCATCATGCACCAAACACGAGCCCATCATGGAGGCCATAAAGGCCCGTGGGTTCAACATTGTAAAATTTTCACAACTCACCAAGTCATACTCAAAGCAACCGATGCCTCTCTTCTACATCCAAGTAACTAATTGCTTGAATGTAGAAGAAATCTACAATATCACCGAACTGTTCGGAGTTCGAGTTTCGGTCGAAAGATACAGGGGAAAGAGCTCCCCCAATGCTTCCGTTGCCAGGGTTTCTGGCATAGTAGTGAAGCCTGCCACCTGCCACAGAAATGTGTCAGATGTGCAGGTAACCATGCAGTAAAGGACTGCAATCCAGATTTAGAAATGGAGAAACTCAGGTGCGCAAACTGCGACGGAAACCATGCGGCGAACTGGCGCCAATGTCCACGGTTTCCAAAGATGAAACAGAACCCTCAATCAAGCCTGCTTATAAATCAGGCCATTAAAAATCCGAGCCAAAAGCTCACCCCTAAACCCAGCAATGTCACCAGACCCAGGACTCAATTGCATCAAAGTCAAAGAGTTCCTTCGTATGCTACCATGTTAGTAAACAAACCTCAGCCAATGTTTACTAAGCAACCACTACTCCAAGCTCCGATCGCGACTCCCGCCCCTCCTCCAATAGGAGAGCGCAACGCAAATAACTCCGTCTTATCACCCTCGGCGCTTGATCTATTCAGAATTCTATCGGCTCTCGCGCACGATGAAACGCTAAACTTTCCCATTCTGTTAAAAGCAATTCGATCGGCACTACCAACTCTGCGCACCATCGATAATGACGAGGAAAAATCTATAGTAATATTTGAACACTACCACGCTCAATATTATGGACAACAAATACAACACTAATAATAAAAATAAAAATCTGCAATCTCTCAGATTTGGTTTCTGGAATGCCAGCGGTCTAAACCAAAGGCTTGAGGAAGTCAAAGAGTTTACTTCTGATCAGAATCTGGACATTTTTATGATTTAGGAAACTTTCTTAAGACCTGGGATAAATCCGGGCATTCCAAATTACACCCTTTATAGGAATGACAGAATCAATAATACTACCTACCGAACTTATGGAGGTACTTGTATTTACATTAAGAACAGCCTGGTCCATCACCAAAAGCCTTGTCTAGAGCTTCCATCCATTGAACACACACTAATTGAGCTCCATTTAGAAAACAGCCCACCTATCACTTTTGCCTCCATCTATATGAAACCTCAATTCTACACAACCTCCTGCTTAAAGAAATTAATAGAGGCAAATAAAAACACCATTCTCGCAGGAGACTTTAATGCTTCACACACTTCTTGGAACAATACAAATAACTCCCAACGTGGAATCAAACTCCATAAACTCTTCAGTTCCAGGAATGACATAAAAATCGTTGCACCTCACACCCCCACCCACTTCAGCCCTCAGGCCAGGTATGGGAACACCACCATAGACTTTGCACTTTTTAGAAATATCCCATATAGCTACTCCTCGGAAGTAATTCATGAATTAAACTCTGACCACATGCCAGTTATTATTACCTTAAATCTCAATAGTAATCTTTCCACTTCCACTCAACGTAAAACCACCAACTGGTATAACTACAGTCATATTCTACAACACACCTCACCTCTTACCAACAGGATAAATTCTATCCATGATGCTGAACATGCACTTAATAACCTCACAAAAACCATGCTCGAGGCTCTAGACAAAAGCTCCAAAAGAAACTTCGACCATCCGGGGAAAAAGATCCCGAAGGAAATCAAAACGATTATCAACAATAGGAACAAAATCAGGAAAGCCTGGCAAAGATCTAAAGACCCGGCTCTCAAAAATTGTATCACTAAATTAAATAACATCATCAAGAAGAAAATTAATATTCATAAAAGCAACAACTGGGCCAATATCACCAGCGATTTTTCTAATAACAGCATTGTCACTTTGGAGGAAAGTCGCGGCACTACGTAAAAACAACGTCCAGATCCCTCCACTTATCTCTGATAATGGTTCAACTGCAATCTCCCCAAAGGAGAAAGCCGAATTAATTGCTGACTGCTGGCAAGCTCAATTTTCTCCTAACTTTACAGATGACCACGTCTCCACCGACTCGTTAATCATTTCTGCTGCTCATCACTACCTACACGAACCTCACGTAAATTACATTAATTCTATCACCGCCTCGGAGACACTTGAATTTATCCACTCCCTAAAAATTAAAAAAGCTCCGGGCGAAGACAACATAAACAATGCCATGATCAAACATCTTCCACTTAAATTCATCGCATGGCTAAACATCATATTGAATCACCTTCTTAGTTTCTCCCATTTTCCTAGCTGCTGGAAGACAGCCACAATTGCACCCATACATAAAAGTGGTACAGATGCAAATCGGCCACAAAACTATAGACCTATTTCTTTACTTAGCAGCATCAGTAAAATTTATGAACATGCCATCTTAATACGCATTAATAATTTTTGCACACACAACAACATCTTAATTCCTGAGCAATTTGGCTTCAGGAAATCACTCAGTACCACGCATCAACTTTTCAGAGTTTCTGAACTTATACACGACGGTTTTTCCAAGAAAATTAATACTGGTATACTCTTCTTAGATATCGCGAAAGCGTTTGATAAGATTTGGCATACCGGTATAATTTTCAAACTCATGCAACTCGATTTTCCAACACCTATTGCACTCTTAATTAACTCTTTTCTCTCACACCGGAACTTCACAGCGAAGGTAAACAATCAAACATCAACACCACGAGCGATCGCCAGCGGCCTCCCGCAGGGTTCACTTCTTTCGCCATTACTATTCAACCTGTATGTCAACGACTTCCCACGCACGAATAATACCCAGATTGCCATGTACGCGGATGATACCGCTATTATTACCAGAAGCAAAGACAGAATAGAGACCATCATCAATCTGCAAAATTACATAGGACACTTGGAGACATGGCTCTCACGTTGGAAAGTGAAGGTCAATGCTTCCAAGTGTGCCTGTCTAATTTTCACCCGCCAACATCGACGACCTCAATTACCTCAGCTCAAGATCTTCAATGAACCAGTGCCGTTTGTAAATGAGTACAAGTAACCTCGGGGTCATCCTCGATTCGAAACTAAATTTTCAGCCTCACTTACAAGACACGATCAGAAGGGCAACTATTGCTAGCCACCAAATCAACCCACTGACCAACTTCAAAAGCAAATTATCTATCAGAAGTAAACTCACTCTATATACCTCCATTATCACCTATGCGGCTCCTATTTGGATCTCCTCACCAGTTTACATTTTACGGAAATTGCAGATTTTCCAAAATCAACAATTACTTAAAATCACTAACGCTCCTTTTCACCTCAGTAGAGAATTTCTCCATAAAAATCTAAATCTCGAATCTATCCTGGACTACTCCAAACGAATCACTACGAAATTCATTAACAACGCCAATAACTCTAACAATCCACTCATCCAAAATTTACCTTACTACGATCACAAACACCCGAAATCAAAGAAAAGGCCCCGTGCCATTAACAACGCCATGTTCATCTCTTTTCCAACTCCGAAAAGAGTTAATTTCGATCCAGGATAACTCCAACGCGTTTTCATTCTTAAATTTTTCACGTTTTGTATTCAAAATTTCTCTCCGTTCTTCCATGTTTACATTTGTTTAGCGACTTTAGTTCTTACGATTCCAACAGATGGCGCTACGCGACCTCCGCACTTCACATTCTGCTAACCACGCCTCTCCAACCAATAGGAAGAGAGCTTCATTTCTGATCACGAGTAAAACGCTTGCGAACTCTTTTCTCTTCACATTCGAGCAGTACACGTTCACCAGGACTTTGAGTCCTTTAGGAACTCTTTGTCACCCCCTTTTTCTGACCCTTTTCCGGCCTATCGGAATTTCAGAAGCGACTAGTGGTACTAGCCCTTCATTACATTGAGCAAAGGATCTTTTTCATTATCTGACCGTTTAAACTTCCTATATTTTACCATGATAAATATTATCTAATCCTGAGCTGTGGCTCTAACCTATTAATTCCTTTTAAAAAATTTTTCATTTTATGCAATATCCTTTTTATGATTTCATTTTCAATTTTAAGCAATAGGAGATAAAGGGTTACTCACTCCCTAGGTGCTCCTTCAAACAAACTACCTTTGCCTTTGTCAAACATATAGCATCTTTTTTGCTCTTTACCTTTTGTTTAATAAATAGACTTTACAAATAAGTCAAATTTGTTTTGCTTCTGTCTCTTTCTTTGCCTGAACTTCATTATCCTTAATTTATGGACATGAGTGTATTTTGAATAAAGAGTCTTGATTGTTTCGAATCGAAATTATCCATCTGAAGAGAATAAATAATTCATGCAGAGCGGGAGGACAGAAGGGAAAGAGTTTTTTTTTCCAAATAAGCCCCTTATTTATAATTAATAACTATAAATAATTATTTTCCTTTCAAACATGCTTCTTTCGTTGTACTTAAATTTACATTGTGATGACCAAGGAGAAAAATTAGCAAAATAAATTTAACAAAAAGTTAACAGCATTGACCTGATCAATGTTTTTAGAGGGTACAAGAACAGACAAAAGTGACAGCTATAAGCTTGGTATCTTTCATTGAACCCTATAAAGAGCAGGAGTTTTGATGGTGGAAGGCGAATTTAGTATTTTTATCGGTGCTCCATTAGCAATCGATCTCGCGTCTTCCAGATGCCATCTTTGGAATGCCTGCTCAAAACTAAGACAATACTTCACTCATATAGTAATGATAGCTCAGAGCACACTACCCTTTCTGTTCCAACAACGAAATAATTAAAAGTAGTTTGAAGTATAATACAAAATTATTTGTAGCAAATCAAGAGGCATAAAAATTTTTTCCCCCTTTAAGTGGCTAATGTTTCTTTATTTATTCATGTTCGTGACTCAGAAAGACACACACTGATCCAAGCAGATTTGAATGAATCATTCAACAATAATTTGCGATTTTTATTCATTGATATAACAGAAATTCAAGCATATTGTATCCACTAAATTTATTTGAGTTCTAATTATTTTGCATGTTGTTTAATTTAAACAGATTGATTAATTGATTCTTTGAAAAATTTACCTTGAACATCGATAACAATTTACTCAGCTTTTTATCATAATTTGCTAGAAGAGTGAAATTTATGAAAATATTCTTTTAATTTGAAAAATTAATAGAGTTGTCCAATTGTGTCCTAACAATATTTTTTTATTTTTATAGAGTATTTTTTATTTTTAGAAGAGTGAAATTTATGTGAATATTCTTTTAATTTGAAAAACTAATACAGTTCTCCAATTGTGTCCTAATAATATTTTTTATTTTTATTTTAAAGCTGTTATCTTCAAATGTTTTACATTTTGATGTGAGGAAATGTGAAAAGAAAGATTATCCAAAGTTCCTCTGCTACATTGCACTCCAGTTGTGCAAAATATTATTACCAATAAAGCCTGATGAAAATAATGACTTTTTATTTATCTTATTAAATGGCTGCAAACAAACTTTACTTACAACCTCAATTTCTGCTTCCATAATAATACTGTTTATTTATATAATAATTATGTATCATTGCCATTCTTCTTTGAAATTGCTTTCTTCTTCTTCATTGGCGCAACAGCCTCGTGGTGGGCCAAGGTTGTCTGTACACTGGCAGATTTCGAGACAGAAGTTTTTTTTTTTTTTTTACGGGGGTAGGGTTGTCAGCCCTACCCCAAACACTTACAGACCGGGACCTAGGGTTTAAAGTGGATTCCGAACCACTACAAGCATCCATAGCACCGCCGGGACTCGAACCCGAAACATGTGGCACCGAGTGCTAGTCACTCAGCCATCAGGCCCCAAAATTATTCTCAGACATCATTATTACAATGACATAAGACTTTCTGCACATATCAACTGATAAGCAGACTCTATATATCTATTGCAATTTGTTATCTCTATATGTACCAGTTTGGTTCTTAATTATCCTTCATTGATGTCTGTTTAGGTTTTTCTCTTATGAAATACCAATAAAGTTTATCGCACACTTTATTGGTAGCATTTAAAGTTTTATCACACACAAATTGATGGAAACCTACAACATACTAATAGGTTTTTCATCAATTTGTACATGCAATGTATAATTTCTATAAAAAAATTTTAATTATTCATAATTAAATATATTTATAAATCATATAATCCTTCAAAATAAAATTTATTGAAATGTTATCAACAGGTTTACTAATAATATTCCAAATAACATTTTAAAATTAGGCCCTTATTATGTCTATTAACATTATATTGTAATCATCAGAAATAATAAAAATCACTGCCAAAAAAAAAAAAAAAATCACAAATTAAATTTCAATGAAATATTTATTTAACATAAAATACTCTTCACATGGTATAAACAAATGGCTAAAATATTACAACAATAATAAATGACTTCAAATATTTACAACAAATATTTTTAAATAAATGCAGTTTTATAAAAACTAAGATTATATATCAGCAATTCTAATTTTAAAAACATACGTTTATAAAAATTGAGCATTCATAGTTAAAAACATGCAATGTATAAAAAAATCTAGATCTTTCATACTCTGGAAAGATGAATCCAGATTACTAAAGTGAAATATATTAACTTTTGCAGGATTATTTTTAAAAAAAAATTGTTAAAAGTTTGTGTATTTAATTTGAATTAGAAAAAAAAAAAAAACATTTCAATTTTATAAAAATATATCATATATTCCTCAATTATCTTCGATCACTTGCACACAATTTCAAACTATCGACCAGCATCATAACCGGAAAGAGAGAAAGAAGAACATTTTGAAGATTTTTATTTGTGTCATTGATGCAAGTTTTCTGAAGTTCTTGGCGGCACATAGGACAACTGAACACGCCAGCCTTAAAAGATCTATTTAGACAAGACTGAAAAGAGAAAAAGCAAATATATATATATGTGTGTGTATATATGTAGATATATATACATGCACTTTAAGATAATATAAAAAATTATAATTAAAATTAAAGAGAAAAGAATTATAGTATTTTATGTATTTGTGTGTGTTAGAAAGAAAATATTAGAAAGGTCAGATGATTTAAATTTATATCAAGTTTTATTTATTTAACAAAAAAATCAGGAAAATTATGATCTGTATCAAAATTTTTTAATTTTTTCAAAAATAAAAACATGATTAATTTTTATATTCATTTTCTTTAAATATTTGATAAATGTTAGTCTTATAACAAGAACATGCAACAAAACAAACATTAAATAGTGTCTCTATTTTTAATACTTTTGGATAGAAAAGTTTTACAAAGCAGTAACTTTTTACTAGCTATTATTTATTTAAAAATTAAAATGTTCGGATCCGATGCCATCAATAAAATTAACCAAAATAATATTTGAAAAATATCTTATCTTCCACAATAATTTTAGATTAATTTTTTTATTTTAGTGCTTTATTACAAAATTTAAAATGGTATTTATTACTAACTGCATGCAATTGGCAAATGTCAACTAAGTTTTGTTTTGGACAGAAAATGTGTGCTGTAAAAAATTTTGTTTGGGCAAAAGCGAGTGATCAATCGATGATATTAATATTATCTGAGGTTATGTACAAAGGATCAATTGAGATGACATCAATATGTAAATATTTACAAAATTATTTACATATTTTATACAGAGTTTTAAAACTTTTGTTTGGTTAAGAAAAGATGGATACTTAAAAAAAAAAAAATTACTATTATTATGTTAAAGTTTATAAATATGTATCTTCATTCAGTTATTCTAGACAATTTTATGAATATTAAAAAATACTGATGAGCAAAATTCATTTGATTTCAAAATAATCAGATAATTTTTAAATATTATTTGCAAAGCATATTTGATATATTCTTTGATCAATCAATATTTGATTCCAAAATGTATTTAATCAGTAAGAAATTTTGAAATTTTCTTACTATACACTTTCACATCAAATATGAAAAAACATGATATATAAAAAATACTCACTTAAAATCTTATTAATATCATAGATTCATAAAAACATTAACATTATAATTTAATATAAAATATTAAGTCTAATTAATACACAGACATCTCACGATGCAAAATGCAATTTAAATGATTGTAAAGAATAATTATCAACTTACTTTACATATGTTATGGCAGCATATAGTTGTAAATGGAATAAAAACAACTTCTTGACAGCAAATACATGAAAAAGTATTTTCAACTTTCTTCAAGAATTCCTAAAATTGTTATAGATGAGATTGATAGTTAACAAAAAAAAAAAAATAATAATAAAATAAAAAATAAATAATAATAATAATAAAGATAAAAATAAATAAATAAAAAATGCAACAACATATTTTATATAAATAAGAAAAGGTGGTGCCATAAAAAATTTTTAAAAATGTGTGTAAGAAATATTTATTGAAGTGCAAACCTATTAAATCAAGTCATTAATCAAACAAGAATTCTTTTACAATTAAAGAACTACTTTTACTTTTACAATTACTTTTACTTTTTACAATTACTTTTAAGAATTTCTGTTTACAAGAGTAAATCTGTACAATAAAAAAAGTATTCTTAATTGAAAGAATTCTCAATAAGAAAATAACCAAAGAAGAGAAATCTAAATAAACAAGAATAAAAATCCTTTACAATATGAGAAAATAAGCTGAAATATTCCCTAAATTTCATTATTAGAAGAATTCTACTTCAATTACACTCATCTTGAAAATACTTTAATACTGATAAGCTTTTGACTCATAACACTTTAAAAACCTTGACTTTAAACTCAGCAACATCTTATTAATTCCATTCCATAGTTTTATTTTAAAAAATGTTTGTGCCTTGCATTTTAAAATGTCATTCTATTTGCATTTATTAAAATCCTTTAAGAATGAAATAATTCTGTTTGATGAAAAATCAAAGGGAAGAGGAAAAGGCCATTCCTTTCCAGCTATCTGTCACTGAGCTCAATGTAAAGAAAATGGAAAATTTTAAACAACTACAATTTTTGAAATTTTAGAAATATTACAATAAATTCCAATGCATTAGGAGCAAAAAAAATATAAAAGCAAAGTACACTTTTTTTTTTCAAAAAGTCTTTGATGCTATATTTTATAAGTTACCAATAATTGTTATATAACAATAGAAAAAAAAATTAAATAAAAAATATAATTCAGTAAAACTCATCATGTATGTTAAATGAATCAAATAAATAAAATCTAAACATTTGTAACAACGTTTCTTTCTAAACCTTATTTTTTTAAACAGATAAATATGAATTATCACAAACATTGGCAGCTTTGACCATCAATGCACAGCTTCTAAGTTTTTTTTTTTTTTTTTTTTAATGAAAATATAAATATTTTTTTTAATACAGGATTAAGCACAAAATGAGAATCCCAGTACAAATAAATACAAAATAAATAAAAAAATTTATAATAAATTATTATTTATTTTATAATAAATTTTGCAGATTTATGACCAAAAGTTATTCATGCTTAACTGTTTAAAAATGTCTACTTGAATAACGTGCAAGATATAGTTAAATGAAAAATGGTATGAAAATAGAATTACAATACTTACTTGTTGACCATTAGATACAACTTCTAAACATTCATCCCAAAATTTTTTATTGACTTTATCCAGCTGTATTAAGTGTACAATTTTCGAAGATAATGTGTAAGCAATTTTTTTTCTTTTCTTTGATTCAGAACTATCATCTGAAATCAAACAATTAATAATAAAATCCTTTTTGAGATTAAAAATCTTAGATACATTAGAGTTAAATAATTTTAGTAAATATCAAAGATAAAAAATAATCACTTGAAAATAAAATAATATAAACATACCATTTTTACATTTCTTTTCACTGGCATTCTCAGAAGCAGCTTTCTGTTTTTCTTCTAAAGATTCCAAATAACCTTCAGGATACTATAAATGAAAAGTAAAAATAATCACTGAATTATGTTTATTTTATGTATAGATATATAATTTACAGAAATAATAAAAAATTATGACACAAGAAAATTCCATGCACACAATTGCTTCCAAAAATATAAATGAATAACCTAAAATTTGTTGATATTTAAGCATATTTTAATTTGTAAATTTTAACACACAAATTTTCATTTGCAAAGAATTTTTATATAAGTGCAGAAACTCTGTTTCAATAAAATTATTTTTCACATACAGAGTTCAACAGAGCAGTGTACTAAATGGGTTTTTTTTTTTTTTATATCATCCCAGCTCATGCAGAATGCTTATTATATGCAGAAGACATATTTTTATTTAGCTATGATAAAAATCCTGACAAAGTTCTCTTCAATCTTTAAATAACTCTTCATAAAATAACTCAATGGTGTGAAACATGCAAATTCACACTTCAACCTGAGAAATGCGATGCAGTAAACTTTTTCAAATAAGAAACAAATTGCAATTCAACACTTGCAGATTCACAGCAACAATATTCCATGGAAACAACATATCTTTATTCTTGGCATAATTTTCTCTCATAACCTTACTTTTAAATAACACTTTCTTTATCTAAGAAGGAAAACCATTAAAAGTTAAATGAAATCAAAGCAATAGCAGCTAATTCCTGAAGTTATCGGTCTTGGAATCTCATTCAAATTGTAAATTCCACTATACAAAGCCTACTCGAATACGCATCTCCTATTTTCATCTCTTCTAGCCATAGCAACCTGAAAATTTTAAGTATTTTGTATTATTTAGCTTTACATTTCGCAATATGTCTTCCAAAATGGACGCTGCTGCCTATTTTACACAAAGTCGGTCAATTTACACTGATCCAGGGGCAACTTAGGTTGACAGAGCACCTTTTTCTCAAACATATTTCTTTTGATTTTTCTTCTCTTCTCTTCTATTTATCTTGGATATAGAAATCAGTCAATAATTTTGAAACAGCTCATTTCTCTTCAAACCTTTTTTGTACATTATTTAGATAACTTAAATATTCGACCTTTCAATTTAATTCCCAATTTCCACCACTTAGACCACTAAAATGGCCTTTCATCTTGATGATTTACCCTTTCAAAACAAACAGTTAACCCCAGAGTGTGAAAGCTATACTATTGTATCAATGTAATTTTCTGAGGCCTTTAAACATACTTTCACAAACATATTCAGTAATTGCTCAATCTAAAAATGAAGAAAATAGAAATTTGGGAACCACCTTTGGTATTAAAAAAATAATCTCAAATACCAGTCTTTTAAAATATAATTTGATGCAGATAATATTAAAAATTTATATGGTTAAAATAGATATGAGCTTAATTAGAACATGCTATATATATATATATAAAAAAAAAAAAATAAAGTAAAAATTGTTTTTGAAATTAAAAAAAAAAAAAAAATTCACTAAATTTATATTGAAACTTTTAAAAGAAAAAAAATTGATTCTCATTAATAAAAGATAATTCCATTTTATTTATTTATTTCAGAACTATATTTCTTAACAGTTTTAATAGTATATAAAAAGAATTTTATAAAAAAATTAAGGATAGTTACATTAAAATTAACAAAATAAACATTAATAAATAAATGTATAATAGTTTACCTGCATTTCTAAACCTAATTCTTTTATTCTTTTTTTGCCAGCTTTGGTCCATGGAGCAGGACTTGGATCATCACGTCTCAATAAATATCTCCATACTAAGAATCCTGACTTTCCTTTCTCTGGCCAATATTTCACAACCTAATAATTAACAAGTTTTAAAAAACAATGCCTTGATTACTAAAAAAAAAAAAAAATTTTGACAACTTTAGACCAATAATAAATCTTCATATTATACATTGTATTTTAAAATGATATCAATTCATGTTTTAATTAAGTTTAAATACATATTTTACTTCATAAAGTTAGATATCAAAAATATTTACAGATAAATATATTAAAATATGAATTATTACTTTATATATTCCATCATAGCGATTTCCTTCTTCTGGGCAAAATTCAGAATGTTTCCTACCCTTGCAATTCCGCACCACACGTACGGGTTTTCCAGCTTTCCAATCTTTAGCTTCAGCTCCATTTTTATTTATAGCAACATTACAATTAGATGCTAATGCTCTATAATAAATTTCAGTACATTTTTATTTTAATATAAAGCCAATAGTTTGTATACATTAAAGAAAAACACAAATGTATTACTTGTTCATTCGACTCAAAATTTGATCACAAGATTGTTCTGCACATCGTTTGTTTCCTGATAAATCTCTTCCACCACTCCCAGTATATTTGAATTCCTCTCCTTCATCCTACATAAACACGATGGTCAGAAATAAATATTTTGAAAGTATAATTGTTTACAAAACAATGCATAATAACATAAATATGCAAGAGAGAAAAATATATCATAATAACAAATATCTAATATACTTTAAAAATTCACATGCTGCAAAGATTTACATCATGCAAGATTAATTTCACTTTGTAATTTAAGGGACATAAAATATTTTTGAAAAATAAAAAGAGTGAATTGTTTTTATCAATAATAAATAAAATAAATATAATGATAAATATCAATAAAAACATTTCACTTCTTTTATTTATTATTGATAAGACAATGAAAAGTAAAAAATAATCTTTAAATGAAAAAAAATACAATTACCCTTTACTAGCATCCCCTTTTTTTCCTATGTTTTGTTATAAAAAACATCAGTTTAACAATAATAAGTCAACTGTATTTCTATGCAATTTACCATTATAATAACTGTATTTCTATGTAATTTACTTTATAATAACTGTATTTCTATGTAATTTACCTTTATAAAATTTTAGAACATATTTTTCCTCAATATCAATGATATTTTAGTTTTAAACAATTTGCCTAATTGTATTAGTATGTTTTCCTTTTTTTTTTTTTTTTTTTTTCATATTATAGAAAAATTAAAGTTTATTTACTAATATTTTTTTGCTTTTTAGTTACGAATTTAGATTGCCTATATCCACTGAAAAATACATAAGATGAAGTAATAAAAACATTGTAATACCAAATCATCTTCATATCCCCCAGATAATACAATGGAATAGGCTCCATCATTTTCACGACCATGAATGCCAGCAACATGAGGTCGATGAACACCACTTTCAGAAACCTAAAGAAAGAAATTGATGTCAAGATCAAACTGAAATTCAATCAAGATCAAAGTGATGCTAAATAACTGCAAACTACTTCCAAAATTATTTAAAATAATACAATACTATGTCTCATACTATAATAATATAATACTATGTCTCATACGATAATAATACAATACTATGCCTCATTGATTTTAAAACTGAATGCTCAAGAAAGAAAAGAAAAATACAGTACTTTTTATATATTTCATTATTTTTTTAAAGCATAATTAATTTTAGTACCCTATTTTCCTAAAAATTATTACAATGAATGCTTCAACAAATGTTAAAAAATAAGCAATCAAAAACATTTAAATGAAACATACTTGAACTCGAAACTTCCACATAGTGCCGACTTCTACACCTGGAATGGGTCCAAAATGATTAGGCGGAACAATGGTGCATTGCCTTGGTTCGGCCCACACATGCCATGCCTTTACCCCAATCACGAGTTGCAGATGAGTTAGCTGATGCCATTTTTGCTTTTTTCTTACTTGCTTTTAATTTTTCACCAGCACGGACAACTTCAGTTTCGTCATTTTTACATTCAGGGCAATACCTTAAAGAGATTTTTTTTTTTTTAAAATTGCACTTATTTTATTATAAAAACAAAATTAAATTAACATTATGATTAGAGATATGCAACATAGATTGTAAATAATAAGTGTTAGAATGTATAAACATATATAGTCTTTATATAAATATTAAAAGTCACTTTATTTGGAGGTGGATGCATTCTATAGAAAAAGGATTTTATTTTCCTTGAAAAATTAAGAATAGATCCCCTAATTTTCTAAAATTGCAATTAAATCGAGTTAAAATTAACCTAAAACTGTGTAAAAAAAATTTGCAGAAATCATAAAAAATGTATTTTGCTCAGTATTTTTTTTTTTTAATCTAAAAGAAATTTGTATAAAAATTTAAAATAAACTTGCACTCAAACAATTCACTAAAAAGCAATATAGTTTTACATTTTTTAATTATCATCACCATCTGATAATTTTCTGCACTATTTGGGAACAAGTCCCAATCACTTTCATCATGAGAAGATAATCTCAAAAATAAATTTATTTGGTAATGAAAATCGATTTTCACAAATTTCATTCCCATTCTGTATTACTTTACTTTTTCTGATAATGTAATAAAACTTGGTGAAAATGATTCTACTAATTTTTTAATAGTTCCTAATATTCAGACATACACTTTGAAACTCACATTGTAATTATAAATTCATTAAGAATTGAGGTCATTAATAAAAAAGTTATTTTTTAAATTATTGCAAAGAGCATTTTGAATTAATTTTGGCTGATATTCCTTCCACATCACTATTGCCTTCTGCTCTTACAAGGACATCTAAAGTTAGTTCAAGAATGCCACAGTTGTATATGGCATCATCCACAAGCTATTA